>WBMY01000701.1:688622-760265 GCA_013397315.1 Donacobius atricapilla | reverse complement strand
GTTCGGGGTGTTTGGGTTCCCCAGGAGGGGTTCGGGGTGTTTGGGTTCCCCAGGAGGGGTTCGGGGTGTTTGGGTTCCCCAGGAGGGGTTCAGGGTGTTTGGGTTCCCCAGGAGGGTTCGGGGTGTTCGTTCCCCCCTCTCGCTCGTGGGGTGAGCGGTGCCGGCTCCGAGCTGCGGGGAAGCTGGGCCGGTGTTTGGATAAACAGGAAGTTTAAAAGCGGCGTTTTATTGCTGTAAAAAAGTGCTTAGGGCCTGGCTGGTGGGATGGTTTTGGCAGGGCTGCGGACGGGTTGTGTATCAGAGGTAAGGCTTTTCACCCTGAATCTCAATTTCTCCGTTTCTTTCTTTTCCCTTATTTTATTCTTTTTTAAAGCATGCATTTGTGCTGTTGTTTTTTAAGGTAACACGAATAATATGCACGGGGTGATGTTACAGATATGCCTCCAGAATTGCCTGGCATAAATTGTCATCTTAATCTGAAGATGATTTTTCTTTCTGCCTCCAGACATAAGGAGACAGAATGTCGATTCTGTTTATAAACATCATCATTTTGCAAGCAAATTTTACCAAAAGAAGGATACAAAGCGTAGAATAAACCTATTTACAATGTAGATATGAGTCAGACTGCTATGCTGCTTTGTTTTCCTCTAAAAAATTAAATTCAGAAGTCAGGATTTAAGTCGTAGAATGGAGCTGGACAGAATAATGGTAGAAAACATTGCTAAAAGGGCTTGTTTTAAAAATTTCACCTGTTGTAACTTAAACAATTTCACAGCGCCTTGTATTTTAGGAAGTGTTGTCTTTATCAGGAAGAATGTTTGCTTTTAGGCCACATTGGAGCAGCTAATCATCCCTTTAGCCTCATTGAAAATAATGAGGCCTAATAAACTGAAGTGAGTGTACTTTCTTTTCCAGTGAATTAAAATTAACTGTCGTATTTGCGATGTGTGTCCGTGTTTCAAGTGCATTGCACCGATTCCTCCTCCAGGGTCTTAATAGATGTAAATATTCTTATTTAGTATTCGAGCCCCTTGGCAAGTAGCCTGACGCCCTTATTAAAATATTTTAAATCTCATTATTCTGTCCCACTAGGAAGGGAGCAAGAAAATACTAAGAAAAATAAAGCATTCTTTAATAATTTCATATTGACATCGCATTGAGTAATACTTGGAAAATCTTTTTGCGTTATAAATAAGAAGGGTTAAAAAGCTGAGTATAAATTAGACTGCTAGCAGAAAGATAATTGTCCAGTGCATCTCTTTGTTCTGTGCTCTTATCTGTTTTATCTATTTTTAGCTGTGCGTTGGTGAAGGAGGCATGTAAAATTAGCAGCCCAAACTGCTAACTTTAGTGTATTTTATAATGTTGCTCTTTATTGACCCCCAAAGGCAGCAAGATTTTAATATTGGAATTTCTTAATGTTTGACAGATAGCATCCTCTTCAGTTTATTATTATGTCAGCCATCCCCAGAGTGAGGTAGTGACAAAATATTTTGCCCATTGGCAATTCACTGGTGTATTTCAAACCAGAAGGAAACAAACAACCCTCTGCCCCCAGCCTGCCTCTTTTCCAGCCTGAACAAGAAATGGGCGTTTATGAGGTGGCTGCAATTGATAAACAGAGGAGAGAAAGTGGGCGAGTTAAATTGTTCCCTCATTTTTGTCATTGTTAATATAAAGTAATACTTGGGACGTGCGTTTGGTTTCTCCGTGTTTGTTTGGTGGCATTGAGGGTGTAAATCGGTGCAGAGTCAGTGGTGTGTTCTGTGTACTTCTGTAAACACACCCCCCCATACCCCCCCAATAACACAGATTCAGTATTTCTCTATCAGGGAATGTGTTACTTCATTACTGAGTTGGCAAATAAAATAGTACTAGTCCTGAGAACTGCTGTAGTCATGCTCAGTAGAAGAGTTTAGTCAATGAAACTGCTATTTTGTAATGGAACTATGCCAGTCACCTTTGTGAATTTTGCAGTTGAGTGTTGTCACATGTAGTTAAGGAATAGCTGGAACGTGCAGCTTCCGAGCACACAGTATACTACGTGTAGAAAGCTCCTCATCGTAAATATTGTATATGCTGTGATACTTTGTCATCCTGTGGAGTTCTGATAGCATGATAAAACAAATTACAAGTGCCCTTACGCTTGTCAGTTTGGTTACCTCTTGACTTGTCCTTCTGCATCATAAAGATAAAATACTGTCTGCCCTTTGTTAAAAATGTGTGACCCTTCAATTTATTAATCTCTCAGTTTCTGAGAGCTATTGTTTTATGTGCAGTGTAAACAGAGTGGGTTGCAGCTCTTAGCCAAAAGTGTGATCCGAGAGATTAGGATTGGGCTGCCTGCTGTGAAGTGTTATCATACAGATACAGTAGTGCCCTTCCCAACATTCTGAAACATAAAGTCAGTCCCTCGTTATCAAATAAGAACATCTACTGCAGATCACTGACCAGGCTGGGTCATCCCTTTTGGGGAGGAAACTTGATACTCTCCCGAAGTACCTTTCTGTGTGAAAACTGTAAATGTGAAAAAAAAAAAAAAGGAAAAAAGTTTATTTTACCAGAAAATGGTTTGAACAGTATTAAGTGTATAGAAGGGCACAGATTTTAATGTCTTTTAAAGCAAAGATGCTGAGAAGCAACGTAATATTTATTTGCTTATGTGAAGTACAGCACTGAAGTTGAAACTGTGCTGATGTTTTGGGCTAAAAGTGCTTGTTGCCATTTTTTTCGCTTATGTACCATGCATTTGTAATAACTGTCTTTCTTGAAGCTTATCTGGAGCACTTGGCTGCTCCTCGTGTGTGAGAGACCTGCCTTTAAGAGTCGTAGTCAGGTTTTTGCCTCCCAAGCCAGCTGGGAACATTGATGAGGTGATACTCCAGCATGTGTCAAGCTTTCAAATCCCAGAGCAGTTGGCAGTGCGGTAGGGTAGCAGCCTCCTCGGAGGCTCCCCTCACCTCCTGGCCCCATAATTATTTATTTAGTATGAGAGTAGAGATGAAGTTACACTTTTAATACATGTCCTAAAACTTAAGGTGAGGATAAAAGTTGTAGTACAGAGCCCTTTAGCCAAAAATCCTCAGCTGCACGTGCTTTCTCACTCCCAGACAGCAGAGCAATGGATTTACAGTTTGGGAAGACAAATTCCCCGCTGTAGTTTTGGGTCTCTTTGTCCCCCATTGCCTCAAGAGCAAAGATGATGATTCATTTTAATCTGCAAATTGATCAGGAAAACATGCGCTGCAGATAAATCTAAAATTATCATTTCCTGCTGCGATGTAACCCTCTGCTCCCTCACCACTATTCCTCTGGGAGAACTGGAGAAGTGCGGTGGCACTTCCAGCTGTGGCGGCGGTTTAGGATCTCTGAGCTGTGATTACAGCAGGATCTTTTCCAGTGCATAGCTACCCTCAGCCCATCTCCCCAAATGACTGACGTGATCAGGAGTGTTCTGGGAATCTGGCAGCATCGGGGTGTTGGCTGACTGGAACTGGTGGTGCTGTGAGGAGGGGAAACGGAATAAGCGCCCCAAATTGTTCATGACGCGAAAAAGGCGCTGAGAGTCCCCAGATCAGATGTTTTTTGGTGCTTTGGGAGCCCTTTGGTGTTCAGCTTTGGTTTGTTGGTTGAAATGGGTTAAAACTTCAGATTGTTTTTGAACATGAGCAGAGATCTATCTGGTTCCTTGAGGAGCAGGAGACAGTCCCCAGGCTCCTCTGATTTGTGCCGCCTGGTAGCTGTGATCGGTGGCGCACTGGGATGGCAGGATCCGGATCTGGATTCCCCAGCCCCACCCGCAGGCTGTGCCCACTGGAGACAGCTCCGGGATGGATGCTTGCCTTAACCTGGGTCTTTACCCCTATGGGTGTTCCAGCAGCAATGAAATAATAATTAAAAAAAAAACTTTGCAGGGTATAATTAAACGCAAAATTTTTTAAAAAAAGCTCAAAAGAACCTCTCCTGAAAAACATCTGTGCCTTCAATGAATAGGTTAATTGTTTTTTGATGTGCAAAACATAAAGTGTTTATGTTTGCTATAGCAGAATGAGTAATTAATTATTGAGGAAGATTATGAATTAGCTTATTCTCTCTTCTGGAATATTTTTGTCACTTCATTTCAAACATACCATGTTTCCTATATTATTATTCTATTTACTAAATATCCAGTTTGTGTCTAAAGAACATAATTAAAAATTGCCATTGTTTGATTTATTTTTTCTTTGAACTAAGTGTAGTTAATACAACAACCTATTTTGTGCTGGTATTTATTTTGGATGACTAATGCTCATCCTTGCATTTTCATCTTTTTTTATAGCTGCCTTTTTCAAGGGACTTTTAGAGGAACTTCTTTGCAGTATACCTACCAGCGTAGTCAGCCAGAAGGGATTCTATGCAGAAAGTAGAAAAAGCTGGCCCTGGGGACAATTGTTCAGCTAATTCTGAAGTTGAGATATTAATAGAAAGCTTTTATTTCTGATGCATATGAAGCCTTTGTTGTCTCAGTATTAAAGCACGAGGTAATGTGATTATATAATTTTGCTTTATGTGAGGTATTTTAAGGCATATTTTAACAGTTCTATTTACAGGTCAGTGGATGTCCCTTATCTGTGCCTAAGCCACCCTTCAGCGAGTTGTGTCACCACCGGCAAAGTTACATAAGTCTGCAGTGAAAGTTGTTCGTGCTTTCTGCCTGTGTGTGTGCCAGAGCTCACCACGTTACCCCTCCTCTCCCTTGGTCTATTTAGGGGAGCTCTGATGCCAACTCACAAAAAAAAAAAAAGGAAGGAAGCAGGGAAATGTTCCTGACTTGAGTCACAGTTCCAGATTCCTGTGTGCAGCCCAAACTCTGTATTGTTGGATGTGCTCTAACGGTCTTCCTGAGCAGCACCAGCATTTTTTGATAGATTCCATCCTCTGCTATGGGACGCAGCCACACTCTGTGATGAGGGAGATGGGAGTTCTGTCCCGGCAGGATGTGCTGAAAGCTTTAATAGCAATGAATTCTCACACCAGCGTGCAGAACATGACAGGAGCATGGCTTTTGCTGCCTTTCGAAGCAGGCGTTGCTTTGGCACCTTCTGTGCTCGGTTCACGCGTGACCTTCTAAAGCGAGAAGCGTCTGTAGTTGGGGAAACCACGGTGGGCAGCCCAGCGTTGTGCACATTTACCTGAATGTGTCTGGTTTTGTGTAGAAGGGACGTGGGCCCTCCCCCACAGGTTGTTGGACAGTCAGAGCAGGGTCTAAGCACAGCGGACAGTGGTTTAGGAAAGCTGAGCTTTCGGTGCAGCAGAAGAGAGTGGTCCTGTTCTGGTTTAGCTCATGTCAAGAGCCTCAGAAAGCCAGGCTCACTGCTGTTGCTGCTGCCATGTGGCAGATTGTTCTTCTTTCCCACCCTCCAAACATGATCAATAGAAGTTAGCCTGGGACTGCCACGTGATGGCAGCAGGAATGGCAAATGGGACTCTCCAAGGCTGTCCCTGCTGCATTCCCATCAAGCTGTATCCCTGTCCTGTGGCAGGAGCGTGCACCGTGTGCCACGAAGGCCTGTGTGCCTGGCCAGACAGAGGAATGGCCAGTGGGCCATCTGGCAGCGTGCTCGGACAGTGCTCTGGCCAGGCAGAGCTCAGAAAAGAGCCGGGGGAGAAGCAGCGCTGCAGGCAATTTTCATCATCTGCTACTACGCATAGATTTTTTTCACTCTGTAAAATGTCATCATAGCCCTTGGGTGAGTCAGAAGTTGGGAGAATGAGCCAGAAAGGAGCTGTACCAGGATGTGTGCTCTCCAGTTGGATTGGGCTGATGTGCAGGAGGGTTTGTAGGAAGAGAGAGCTGCCCCAGGCAGCTCTTAGTCAGACTTACAGCCGGCAAGAGGTGCTGCTGGGGGCTGACAGATGGTAATGGCTATGCCATTGATGCAGATCCCTGTACCTTTAATTTGTAATTCCAAAGTTTCTATTGGCTCCTGTGGTATTTTTACCCGAATATGGGTTTTCAGAATTAACTTTCTATTTTAAGCCAAACAGTCCAAAATTGGTGTTACTTTTTGCATATTTGCAGCACTCTCAATCCTGCAAGGAAAATGTATGGCTTAGCAGAAACAGTGGTGTGGAGCACTTCATCAAAATTCCCAGATGAGTCAAATTTCATTAGATGGTTGCAGCCAGTTTGTCTCTTGCTGAGTGCGTAGCTTCAGTCTTTGCAGAGTCATGCAGGACAAAAGTGTTTAGCAGAGATAACCACAAGCCAGTCTCCAAAGTCTTAAACTGATACTTAAATACTTTTTCACTTTAATGTGTTGTACCAGATATGTTAAACTGTTTATTTTCAACCGGGTAATGAGCGTTTTCGCATTTGTGGTCTACCAACCATCTTAATGTGTGTCTGGTGCTTCAGTGAACAGTATTAATGTGTATCACAGCCTTTCTCATGTCGTTGATTTTCCCATTCATATAATCAGGGTTACTGAGAAGTGATCTTCAGTAATTCAGTGTTGTTTGTGTGTGTTCCCATGCTGACTGGAACTGGGCAGCTAATTCCATTTTAACACATTATTTTCTGACTAAGAAAGGTCATTAAGGTGCTGATCAAAGCCACTGCAGCACTTTAGGTTTTATTTTGCGTCCCCACCAAATTCTCTCCTGCATACTGAAAGTCTGTCTGTGCTGCTTGTGCTTTTTTCCCAGCCTCTCCTGAGCCAGGATTACTGTCTTTAATTTCTGCTACCAGCAGAAAGTCTTGTTCCTTTTGGTTGGTTTGTGCTAGCTTTCAGGATCCTTGAAGATAAAAAGTATGCAATATCAATTTTTAGTACCTCCATAAACTATTTACTTGCACTTAAAGGACTCACTACTTTCACCTTCAATCAAGATTTGCAGTGAATACTGCAGTTGCTTTATCCCATGAGTTCTGTCAAACTTTCATTCATTTTTTCCAACTCCTGTGAGACTCGCAAAGCTGATTTGAATTGTGTTGAATTTGCAGAGAGTCCTCAATGTGGAATCTTCTCTTGTTACCCTAAAACTAAAGTGGCTTCCTTGATCTGCCCTGCCTGAAATCCATGGTCAGCAGTTTAGCCACCACAGCACTGAAGCTTTTTGAACTTTAAACTCAGCACCACCAGGCAGGACATTTTTATTTTTTGTTTCTATGAGCAGAAGCAGAGTCTAAAATTACCATTTATCTATGTAGAGCTCGATGTATTTTAGCCACGCCAGTCTAGATAAAAAGAATGTCTTGCATTTTTTAAAAGCTTGTGGGAGGAGGCCCACAATAGAGGCTCCATTGTGCTGTTAGTACTGAGCGTACAGGAAATCACTAATTAGCTATGACGAGAGTATTGCAAGGGAGTTTGAAGTTTACTTAATTCCTATAGTATTGTATGGTTTTGAAAGGTTTCACAGTACATTGCCTTTTGGGCCTGGTTATGTATGTTGTTTGTATTTGGTAGACGTCTGTTCAAGGCTTTCTCTTACCATGTTAAAAGGTTTCATGTTTTGAATCCTTGAATCCAGATGATTTTCCTTCTTACTGTAAATAGAGAGGTGTGCAAATACTCTTGGCATTTGTCTCATGACCACCCTGCAGCCATCTAAAATTTAAAACCAGCATTGTTTTTCTATTGTTTTTACATTGAATTGTGTATTTAGCAGTGAGAACCATCTCCTTAGAGAAAGAAATAGAAAAGGTTTTTAGTAGGAGTTAGGAGAACAACAAGCTGCAGGCACAACTTTTCCTGTCTTAGCAGATTTGGCTCCTGCAGCACATTAAATTATTCAGCTTCCAGTTGGTATCACTGGGAGTTGGAGTGGGCTCACAAATCGAAAGGATTTTGGCTGCATCCTCCACACTAAACCTGAGTTATTATAGGATAACACTTCTACTCAAATTTTGTTCAAACATTGGTTTGTTTCATTACTTGCAGCTGAGGAACAAGTTCTACCACTCGGTTGAAAGACTCAGGATTATGGGAACTCTCCAAAATCTTGAGTCTTATTTTCTTAGTCCTAGGAATAAAGAAAGTACAAAAGAGCATCTCGCATGGAGCTGGTAATTGAGAACTTGAAGTACTGGGAATATTGCAATTTTGCATTGATTTTCATAACTTTGCTACCAATTTCCCTCTGAACTGTTTTTTATGTCTGTTAAATTCTGTTAGTGATTTTTCTGAGCTTTGTGGCTTTAAAAAAAAATCTAAAAAAATCTGCTAACAAATACGTAAATAGAAACTATTTTCTTCAACCCACAGTCAAGGGAAAAAAAACCCCTAAGAAATTGAAAATGAAATTTGGGGTTTTTTTGCTGTCCTGGGGATACTGTCTCATAGAAATTATGAATATTCCGAAGTGTGGTTTACGCAATTCCAGCAGCTATTGAAATGCCCTAAAGATTTATTGACAGGAGGGGATTTTTCTTTCTTTGTGCAAGAAAAAATGATGTTCAAAATCATCTACTTCTCGCTTACATTTTCAAAGAAAATGGATAAAAATTAGTTTTCAGTTTAGAAGACTAATTCTAAAAAGAAGATTAAACAGTGGTTGTTTTTATAAATAGTAAATAACCTCACCTGTTACATCTAAGATGTCTTTGATCACAGGAGTGCGCAGTGAAAGAAGTAGTCCATGAATAAGCGATATAATACTTGGGAAACCACTTGCATTCACTTAAGTATGATTTTAAATCAAGTTAGTTAAGGTAGTGCAAGCCTTTTTTGAATTCTTTTTTAAGTAAGGAAAATGAGACTTAAGTACACTATGCTTATTTCACGTTTGCATTAAGGTATTTAGGAATCAGGAAAACCAAATGATTTTGTACTTTGCAATGACCTTGTTAGGCATGTGTGTTCTAGTTTTGAAGTGCACTTGAGCATAAATACAGCTGCTTTGTGTGGGATTTGTACCTCTCTGTGAAAGGAGCATCACTGAAGGACCTGTGTTAGGAATTTAATGTCCTACATGAGAACTGAATCACCTTCCTGAAATTGTGTTGTTGTTGTTGTTGGGGGTTTTTGTTGTTGTTGTTTTGGGGTTTTTTTTTTGGTGGGGGGGAGTGCGTTTTGTGGTTTGGTTTGTTTTCTTCGTTGTGGAAGAGGTTTCTGGTCACTAAAAATCTTAGTTGAGTACCGAAGTCAAGTGCAGGTACTGACTTCCAGGGCAAATGTCGTCTCATTACTGCCAGGGGAATTGGGGGAGAGAGAGGAGCAGAGATTCAGTGGTAGCAGATATCCCAAGTGGCTGTGGCATGGCCCAGATGATCACGGTGGTTCTGTCACATTTCTGAGAAGCCTCAGAAGTGACCTGAGATAATTCACTTGATTTTTCTGTTCCCAGTCCCACCCTGCATTCTGTGCATGCAAATGATGGTGAGCTTACCTGGGAAAGCGCTCTGGGATCTCTTGGAAATGGCACCACGTTAAAGTAGGATTATTTAGTTAGTGGTGCTTTGAGTAGGTGCTTGGTTGATCTTTTTCGTGCCTTCTTTTATCACACAGAAACGGTTTAGGAGGCAGTGAGTTTCCATTTGTGAACAGACTTAAGGTAAATGCACTTATTAAAAAGACAACCTGTGCTTGACTGAACACAACGCCTTACAAAACATTCCACTGTGACTGAAGGGCTTGCTTTCTCCAAATTAAAAATGTAATTTCTGCCATTAAAGCTCTTGCTCTTCAAACAGTAAAAACCTTTCCTGTGTATTTGAATTGGGAAGTTGCGTTCCTCCAATTAGCTTGACAGGACACGCATGCAGATGAACCAGCAGAGTACTGGTGAGTGAGGAGGCTGCAGCTCCATGTGCTGCTGTGCGCTGGAACGTGGGGATGGTGTCAGCACCGAGTACCCTTGCTCCTGCTGGGATGCAAAGGCTTGGAGCAGAGACGTGATTGTGAGCTATTTCTGCTTAACAGTTGAACTTTGGAAGAGAAGAAGTAAGGGATGATTTCTTTCAGTTTGAGTTTGCACATTGTACAACTTATTAAAAACTTCAAGATGACTGTTAAGTAAAGACAGCTACTTGAAATGCCAGATGGAAAAGAGCAAGAGAAATGCCTTCTGTTTGAAACAGAAAGGGGATTTTTGCTCATTTTCTGTTGGGGTCTTCTAAAGTCCACAGCCACTGTGCTTGCTTCTTTCCAGTTCCATTTAATATTCTTATTGATGACCTGGGTGAGGGGATTGAGGGCACTCTCTGCGAGTCCTCAGATGACACTGAGTTGGGTGTGAGTGTGGGCCTGCTGGAGGACACGAGGGCTCTGCAGAGGGATCTGGGCAGGAGGGATCAGTGAGTCTGAGGTTCAGGAAGGCCGAGTGCCAGGTCCCGCCCTTGGGCCTCGACACCCCCCTGCAGCTGCAGGCTGGGGGCGGAGTGGGTGGAAATTGTCCAGTGGGAAAGGACCTGAGGATGCTGGTCAGCAGTGGCCGAACATGAGCCAGGTGTGCCCAGGTAGCCAAGAGTCCAGTGGCATCCTGGGCTGTATCAGCAGCAGTGTGGCCAGCAGGACCAGGGCACGGACTGTCCCTCTGAACTCAGCACTGCTGAGGCCACACCTTAAATCCTGTGTTTCTGTTGGCCCTCACTGCAAAAAAAGACATTGTGGTGGTGCTGAAGTGTGTCCAGTTGTTTATCCTGGAGAAAAGGAGGCTGAGGTGAGACCTTATTTATCTTCACACCTATATGATAAGGTTGAGATGGGGTTTTAGGAAAAATTTCTTCACAGAAAGGTATGGCAAGCATTGAAACAGGCTGCCCAGGGCAGTGGTCGAGGCACTGTCCTTGGAGATACTTAGGAGAGCTGTAGATGTGGCACTTGGGACATGGTTTAGTGATGGCCTTGGCAGTGTCAGGTTGGACTTCATGATCTTGGAGGTCTTTTCCAATCTAAACGATGCTGTGGTTCTTCTGTGTTGCAGTTTCTGTCGTGGGTCCCATGCAGGTATTAGACACATAGCAAGACGCATTTCTCTCTCGTAACTGTATGGCAGAATGCAGGCTTCAAACGGCATCTTGGTCACACATTGCCAGCACAGCATCAGGCTGCATTCCTGAAATTGGGATGGCACTTTTTTTTAGTTCCTGCTCTCATTGTCCAGCAAGTGCTCTTATGGACATTGCAAACATTTCTGCTATTCTAGAAATGTGCCTGCTCTCAGCAAAGCGGCTGTGGTTTGAGAAGTACAGTACTGGCTGTTTGGTTTGGCTGTGAGACCCCTCGATTCCTTCTTTTTGCACAGCAGTCCAATCATCTTATTATGACCATTTTATATGGATTTAGTTCAAGGCCTGTGTTAGTTTATACGTAACTTGGAATAATTGTAAAATGCGAAAAATGATGAGTATTTTTCAGTTGACTAAAATTTTAAAAGGGTGTTTTTTCTTGCCAGTATCTGGAGGCTAGCCAGGTAAAAGCTAACATTCCCACAATACCTTTTCTGTGGGATAGTGGGCAAGTTCAGGGCAGCATTCTTTCTTTCAGTTACATTAACAGACATTGCTGGCCAAGGCTAAGAAGTGTTGCTGAACATGAAATTGTTGCTATTTGCCCTTCCAGTTGTTGCTCTGTTGAAAATTATTTATTTTTTTCTTTATTTCATTTTTGTTCTTCTCTTCCTATTTAAATAACATGAAGTCTTCTGCTCTGTTGCCTTTTAAGATCTTGCCCAAGGCAGTGCTGTGTGAAAAATCCGTGTGCTCTGTGGATGATTTCATCCATGATAGTGAAGTGATGTCATTAGTATAAAACTGACTTTCAGAAGGCTCCAAAAAATAGAAAGGTATTCGTAGAACAGAAGTGATTCTTTGACAATAGATAAAAAGAGGTGAAGGTGTGAGAAGCTGAACTGACCTTTCATCTTATTCAGCTTTGCCACTCCTGGTCCTTCCAAAACATAGCAGGAATTAATTGTCAGGGAAGCATGGAGCTGGGAGTGCAGGTACTGTCAGGCAGCTTGCAGTAGCTGCTGCTGTTTTGTAACTTCTGTAATATTACACATCGATAGGGATTTATTAAAATACATTTTTCCCTGTTGAATTCATATCTTTGTGGTTCAGGAGTTTCTGAAGAGTTGGCATGCCACAAACGTTACTGTGACATACATGACTTTACAAATGGAGTTTTCTCAGTTGGGAATAGTCAATGTGTCTTGATCCTGTGTGTAAATTTTTCTTTTTATTAGGTTGTTTTTTTTTTTTTTCTTTAAGGATCCCACGCAGGAATTTAGTGTATAAGCCTAAAAGCAATAGTTCATACATGAAGGAAGGTGCAGAAATCCTGGCCTCTCTGCACAGCTGAATTGTCATTTTTCAGCTTGTACAAGAATTGCAGAAATGCAGTCAGTTGGATGCGGCCAGCCTTAGGGGAAGGTTGCAGAAATGTAGTGAGACCTAAAAAATTTCAGGGCTGTTGCATGCTTACTGTATAGTTTTCTGAGCTGTGATGTAAGCATGGGTTTTATTAAAAAAAAATAATTTAAAAAAAAAAAAGGGCACCTTGGTGACTTAAAAACTTTCCAGTTTTAGATCTTTTCTACTAGAATAGGTACACTTTTTACCCTTAAAGGGCAAAGCTTTTCCTAGAAAAATCAATGCCTGTTTAAAAGGACAGCAAGCAACTGTCACATCTAAAAATTCAGTTTTTAGTAAATTCTGAATAGACAGAGGAAGAGAGTCTGAAATACTTATCTTTCATGCTATCTGGGTAAGCTGGAACATAGCTGTATAATTATTTTCTTTCATCTGCTGATGTCATTGAAGTCCCTCTGCAGACTGAGGCTCATAAATGAAACTAAAGATCGTTTTCTGTGAACTTTGCATTTTTCCATGCAGTGTTTAGGCCCATTGTCATGTAACCTCTGTGTTCACATGAATATGAAGTCAGTTGGGTGGGTACAAGCACTTGTAATTTTCTATTTTCTACTCATGCAGAAAGCGACAAAACAGTAAAATTCAAATGGACTGAAGTGCATTAGTGGTGGTGTTTCCAACTTCCAGTTCTGTAGCCATAATTTCTTATCTGTTTTAAACCGCTAATGACTTCTAATATGTTCTTAAGGGCTAAATAGGAAGAAAAGCACTGTTGCTTGATAAAATAAAGGCATACTAAGAAACAGAAATTTATTATCCTGTCTTCAGTTTGTATTCATTTAGAACACAGGGTTTATGGACCTTTTAGTTGGGGTTATTTATTTCTTGAGATTTAAAGAACATATACTTAAACTGCTGGTTTTATTGCATGTAAACATCCGTGTCTTGGAACTAGTTATATTTAGATCCAGCAGCATTTTTGGCAATTCAGTATTTCTAAGTTTCCTTGCTTAAACTAAATCTGGTTTGTCCATATAGAAATGGACATGTGTGGACTGTATATCCCATGATTTTATTAATGAACTTAATGAGCTTACTTGTTTGCTGTAGTGCTGCTAGTAGTAGCATGGTTTTATCAGCTATTGAATTTGAATTTTGCTCATACAAACAGAAAATTTTAATGACATCAGATAAATACGTGGACATGGCCATGTGAGCTGCTTGTGTGCAGATACCCAACTGCTCACTCCTGATGTGCCTGATTTGCAATGAGCACTCAGGTAGCAACAGCCTCGCTCTGCAACCAGCTCTGCTGAGTGATTGCAGGACCCCAGAACAGCTCTGTGAGTGAGGTACAAAGCAAGGCCTTAAGGACAAAAAAATTACAATCCTAATGAAAGATGTGCACTGAAAAGTAACTTGGTGTTTTCATGTCCACCAACTGTGAAACCTCCATAAGAATTGTACGAATGTTCCCTTCTTCTCCGTAGAATTGTTCTGGATCCCGTTTTTCTTGACTTGAGACTGACAGCTTTCAGAAATGTTGTAATAATGAAGGTACCATTAGCTGCACACCATTCACGTCTTTAATTGCAATTTAATTGTTGTGTTCTTTGCTATTCTTGTAAAATAGTTGGGTATGGTCAGGATCTTGGATTTTCAACACTTCTGCTTGCTCTTTATTTTCTTGTTTTGTGGGTTATTCATTTTTTTGCTGAATTATGTGTCTTCCTGTGATCAGTTGGCATGGAAACATGGTTCCTTTATAGGCCAGTTGCTTTTAGCATTAATTTGCAGGTACTTGTTTTTGAATGTGAAAATGGAAACCATTTATGTTCTTCATCATTCCCCATCATTAATACGTGCATGCTTTCCGATGCAATGTAAATTATCTTACCTTTGGTCTTACAAGGAAAAATGTACTCTTAAAGCAAGAAAAAAAATTACTGCATCATGTGCACTGTATTAGAAAGACAGTACTTCATATAAGATTTTTTTATACATATAACTTAGCAGAATCAGTGAAACAAAGACTAACACCAAAACTTACTTTATGCTCAGGAAGTACCCAACACTTCTTAACAATGCAAAATGATGCCACCCAGTTTTTGTTTCATTAATGTATTTATTGACATTGCTCTTTATTTTTTTTTTTTATTATTGACAGAGTGCTCTGTTTTCTTTTAGCAGTTCACTGCATTTCACTGGGGAAAAAAGTTAGATATTTACTTTGATCAGTACTGACAAAAGTAAGGGAAGAATTTCATTAATATTTTGTGATTTTAGTTAGTGGAGTTTGGAGTTCCTGAAATATCTTGATACTGGCAGAAGTTGCATTCTGGGCATCTTTTATAGTTACTGGAGCAGTATTCATGGTACTGTGATCATGTCCTGCAGCTGCTGCTTGAAGAGAAACAGGTAGTCCTGTCATTCATTTTCAGAGAAAGACGATTAGTATTTGTTCACATTTATAGAGATTTGGAACTCTGTCTGAATAAATGCTGTTTTAACGATTGATAACTATCTAACTTAAGATCTGCTGTAAGCAGTTGCAGAATTTTTGTTTCCAGTGTAGTTGCTTTCAAGTTCTCTAGGATGAGATTTAATCTCATTCCCAACAGCTCCAGACTTTTGTCTGAAGACCTTTGTACAGATTGGATATGCAGAATAAAAATAAGATTTGAATTCATGTACTTTGGCTCATTGTTCTCCATCCTGTTCCAGGCTTCAGACACTTTGTTTCACTAACCATTTATTAGGGAGCATGCAAAACAAATAAATTCAATTGGTACTGCTCATAACTCAATTTTACATGTTTAATAAACAGTTCATCTGGCCTGTTTGGGTGTAGTTCTGAGCTGCTTTTTCTTTATTCTCTAAGTTGAAGTACACACAGTTCAATTTCAAAGCCATAAGGCTGTGCAGCATTTAACAAATTTCAGTGAAAGCACTACAGACCTGCAGGTTAGAAATATTTTGTTCATGCCTCTTGCCCTGTGTTATGAGTGTCATGGCATTACTCAGCAACCATATTGCTCATTTCTCTGGAGAGTTAAAAAAAAAATAACTGTAAAACAAACAAAACCAATCCCTCTAGGCCCTACCCCCATATTTTTGCATTTCGTATTTTCTTTAAATAACTTTTGTGGAAAAGAAAGATTTCACTTTGTGCCAAACCCTTCTACTGAAACTGTTCAGCGCTTTCTTGTAGTTACTTGCCAGTGGTTTTCTTGGAGTTGAAGAGAGTTTAGTTTAGCCCTCAGCAGATGAGGGCTTCTTACCAGATTTTCACTGATCATAATGCAGCTGTGAGAGGACGTTGGGCCTTGATGCTTCCTGTGTGACACTATCTCATCATGCAGAATAAAACCATTCCTTCCTCCCTTCCACCGCCCACCCTCATTCTCTCAGCACGTCTATTGAAAAAGAGAATGAGCCCCGCACCAGTCTTGGTGTACTGCAGAGTAACTGGTGACAGGATGCACTAAACTGGTTTTTTCCCTCCCTGCAGTGTCTGAGGGTGCTCCTGGCCCAGGAAGGGCTGCAGACAAACACATAAGGATAAAACTCCCACTGTTAATTCACATAATCCCCATACTGAATTGTAATGTTTCTGGTTGAGATTGAACTCTTCTTTCATATTCTTTCTGGAACTAAACTTTCAGTAACCAGCAGAGCCTCTTCTTCCATATTTTTCATTCTTTAACCAGATGTTGAGTGTGGCTGGTATCCCTTCTCAAATTGATTTATCCAAAGGTGGGTGGACTACTCGCTGAAATCAAAGGCTTCCCATATGGTGGAAAGTTCTCCCATATTCTGTTGTGGGTCCTTGTCAGACCTCCCAGAGAATTAAGCTGCTAGTCATGTTGTCCTTTAAATATTTTTGACATAAAACTTTAATTATCTTCATGTGAGGTATTTAACATAAGCTTTAAGGGATGTATAGCTCTGATTAAATTTAAAATTTTATCTCAGCTTGAGGGTCACATTTCACAATGTATTGTGATGGTGTAGACTTTATAAGGAGATAAGGCTAATTTATTATTCAGAAAAAAAAAAGAGCACAGGTGGAGTTTCTTCTTGAAGCATTTACTTTATTGACCAGCACCTGTTTAGTCACTGGTTGAATGTACCTTATTTTAATCTGGTTTACAGTGCAAATGAACTAAATGACTCTTATCTGGGCTACTCATGGATGTACAGTTTTCATCACGAAGTGTTTCATTTGTTATTTTCAGCACTTGTTTTTCATCTTCCTTTTGTAACTGGGGTGACAGTCCTGACCCAGATGGACAGAACAAATAAAAAGATTGATGAAAATGTTTTAAGAGCTACAGTTTTTTCTGAAATAATTGCTCTGCTGTCAAAATACCTAATCAAAAGGAGAGTGACTGTAGCCAAAGTTAGGGAGCAGAAGTAATAAATAACTTCTGTTTTTTTTGCTTTTGCAGTGACACATCTGCACAAATTTGGTTTGCTTTATATCCAAAAAATAGGGAAAAGAATGTGTTATGAAGACCTGTTACTCTGTCTCAATCCCAAGGTCAAGGATTCAAGCTTCATATTCTCCTGTGATGTTCTGGAAAATAGTCATAATGGCTTCTTGGTTTCTGGGAGTTGTCTAGTAGCTGTCATATTGCACTGGGGAAGCTCTCAGCTGTCATTTTCTCCCAGTTTTTCTGAAATCACAGCCAGTAGGAAGCAGTTAAACTTGTTTTCCAACATCTTTCCCTGTGCCCTGTCCACTTTCTGAACAACAGAATGAGTTTCAAGTTTGCTTTGCATGAACTCAGTGATGGTTTGATTATCTTGGAGTGATAAAATTCCAAGTAATGTGTTTCCTGTCAGCTTGCAGAAATAGAGTGCTCCTGCAGCCTTTCAGCACGCTGCTGTTTATCCTGCTACTGACATCCCTCCTGTTTCTGGTTTCAAAAATGTAGAAAAATCAGAGAGTAAGATTTCTTATTTTGGGATTTTTTTTTTTTTACTACATCCAATCAAATGGAAATTAGACCAATGTAATTGCTTCTCTGGCTGTTGTCAGTGTATATTTTGTTTCAGAGGGGGTCCATTTTTTGTAATTGTCTCTTTTTCACAGAGTGTGTCACTGCAGAAGTCTAAGGCTGTCACTGTGAGAGGGGGAGATGACATTTGTGTGACGCGCAGATGTGCCGTGGGCAGATTTGGTAAATGTCTCTGCCTGCACATTGGCGGACACACGAGATGGAGCCAGTTTGTTTTTAGGCTAAACCACACAGGCTGGAATAAAACTATGAACTGTCATGTTAACTGTATTTACAGAGAAATGTAATAGTGAATGCATTTTCCAAAATACAAGCACTCAATCACGCCAAAAATACACAATCAGAGAGAGAACGTGGCAAGAAATCCATGCCGAGAGTGATGAGTACCCTTTTGCCTTGAGATTCTCTAACTCTTAAAAATGGATTCAGTAATTCCTTATATAATAGTTCCCCTGTAACTGATGTTTTCTAGCACTGATAAATGTTTTATGCAATTTGCAGAGACAGAACATGATTTGTGCCCTGAAAAATTTATAATTATCTGCAAAGCATTTCAGTGCATGTGAATGGACCCTTCTCAAGTTGAAAATGGTTAAACTGCGGAAACTAAGAGAAGCTATAAAGCCCAGTAAAAAAAATGCAGATATAGGTAATTTTTAAACACTTCTGGCTTTTCACCATCAGAGAGATCTTAAAGTTTTCAAAAACCTTCCCTAAACCCCTTCAGCATGTGGTATTTGTGGGAAGAAATATTTTGCTTCTCTCATCAAGTCATGGAAATAACTCCCAATTTGAACTGTTTTTCTGTGCAGCTTTAACTGTGATGTTGAGACCAGAGCCTTTGTAATTGAAACTCAAATTTCTACTTAAAGAAAAGCTCAGTAGAACAGCACTCTTACATCATGTGCTTTGGTTATATTGTGATTAAATGTAACATGATAAGATAAACCCAGCTTTTTCCTTAAACTGCCTGTTTTATTTGGCACTTTGACTGTTGTTACTGGCTGGTTCTCAGTGAGCTTGTCATTTTTTATATATCCTGTTTGCTTACCTTCAAAATGAGTATCTTTTTAGAAAAAGCTATTTATTTAGGCTTGATGATTTAAGCTGCAGAGGACCCTGGATGGGACGTGCAGGATTTCAATTTCACTGTATTCCAAATTTTCTCAGTTTTACAACAACACTGTTCTCTAGTTTGTAATCATCAGCCATTTTCTTAATATTGACAGAGAACAGCGGAGGTCAGGGGCTGTGGAAGGAACCAGACAGGGAGAGAGAAAAAAGCTTTAAGGAGCCCTTTGCAAAGGTTCAGTGTTTGTCAGAGTTGCTTTGGTTTTCAGAAGAACATAATGAAGTGTAACTTGAGGGATTTTATTATCCTCATTTATCAGAATCCTGTGTTGAACTGACCTGTTTTAATGATGCTCATCCTAGCATTTTGGACTGTGTGTATGTGTGTGTATATATGTATATTTGTTCAAGTTTTTAGCTGTCTGTCTTAAAGTTTCCAGTTTTCCTCCCTTCTTCCGATCCCTAAACAAGTCACAGTATTTTTTGTTGTTGTTTCACTTGTAAGGATTACTGACACACAGTGTCATGATGTTCAGTTGAGAGGATAGTGCATCACATTTGATGCTTTCCCGAAATAAAAAAAAAGTTAAGGAGTTACAAAGAAATTGGAGAGATCAGTGTTCACTATGTAAAATATTTCCATACTGTTATTTTTAGTGTCATCTGAGTGTGTTCTACTGACCTCGAGAGAAAAAAAAACAACAACCTTGTGAAAATAATCTGGTTATCCAAGGCCCCACACTTGCTTATCTTCAGCCTTTCTGATAAGGAAAATAAGGAGTGTCCTAGGTAGTAGTTTAACGTTCTTGGGTCAAAGTACAGGTGTGCTGTTGGAGAAATTGCTTTCGGTGTTTGGGATCAGAATAAAGGAAGCCTTTGATGTTGGCTCCACTTGGATTATTTGGTTTCTCAGAGACAGCATCCTGTACAACATCTAAAATATGAGAAAAGCACAGAGAGCGTAGCCATTAGCACAGGCTGCATTCAGAAATTTAATGTTGTAATAAATTCTTGGCAGTGTCTTTAAAACATAATGTGAAATTAATACTCTGAAAGCAGTTGTAATGACAAAGCTAAAAAAGTGGTGTTTTCTCCCAAAGCATGTTTCCAGCTCAGGCAGTGGTTTAAAGCAAAACAAACAAAAACCCTCAAACCTGCTGGAATAAAATTACTTGCTATAAGAGTAGCATTTTTGGGTGAGAGGAAAAAAGTTAGTTTTCTTCTTTTTTCCTTCATAGTTCCAATACATATGTTGTGGGCACATCAAGACTCATTCCTTGAGGGAATTACATTCTAAATTAACATTATGTGGCTGTTGAACTTTTATCAGAATCACAGCCAAGATGCTAGTTCTGATAACTTGATTTAAAATGGAAAGTCAATGGTTGCATGCTTTCTGTTGAGTACAAGGGTAAAGGAGTGAGGATCAGGGCCCCTGATGCACTTCGTGTGCAGCACAGCTCTCTTTTGCCAATCTGTTCTAGTCTGGCATTTTTCATCCTCAGTATTGCCCTAAAAATCTCCAGTACCACTTCTTCTTTGGAAAGTGTTTTAGTAAGTCTTGGCATGATCTGTATTACTGAAATGGCTCAGGGAGTTAATCATTCTGTTCTAGTGCAATTGTTGAAATAGATTGTTTTTCCAGTTTCTACCAGCAGGAATTCTCTGCCTTTATTTATTTTTTTTTTAAGTCACACCCATCCACCAATAAAGTTTATGGTCTGGAGTATAAGCTCAGTTATATTTTAAACCAGGTTTTGGGAGCTTGTTAGGGTGGGTGACTCCCCAAATGCTGCAGTCAGCTCATGGTCACTGTCGTTGGGGAAGAGGAAAGTGGAGATATATCCTGCCGTATACCCAGCATATGGTGCATTGTTGGAACATCTGTAATGCAGGCTTGATTCATGCCTTCAGCTCTGTATTTTGGAGAAGCTGCCCCGTCAGTAACTGGGAGATTGATGTCCGTGGTTGCTGAGAATCGTAATTCTCAAGTTCGTTGGGTCTTAATTTGTAGGTCCTGTCCCCGAGTTCACTGCAGGGATTCCTGTAAGTGACCAAGTATTTTTCTGTGGCTTTTGCCACAGCGTGTGTGGGCAGGGGCATTCCACCCTAAAACCTGTGGAATAACTAACAGGATTGGCAGCCTTAGCCAGGATTTCTCAGAATCTGAGATTGATGTGAGTGAACTGAACTAGGACAGCTCCATTATTGCCAATTTATTTATCCTCCCCCTTCCTTCGCTTATTATTTAATAAAGCTAAAAATACTTGAAACAGGTAAATACTGAGCCCAGGCACATCCAAGGAGCTCAGTCCTTTATAATGTTTTGACTTCCTCTGGGGTTTGCTTTCACGTATCTGTTACTTGAAAACAACACTTCTGCAGTGTTGGTTTTTATGTGTTTTATTGCAGATACTTAGACTTTCTGGGTTTGGTACTTGATACAGTTGTTACTGAATGTTGTCATTTGTTTTGCTTTTTAAGTGCTGATAGAAAATTAAAACATTTTACCACAGCGCATTCTGCTGTTACTGCTTGTTTATTTTACATTAAATAGGTGTGATTCATACTGTTTTCAGTCTTATTTTGAAAAGTGTTAGTTAAGATTAGGCATATCTTTATAGCATGCTCCAAATATGTAATTTGAGTAATTTTTTGACAGATGTGAAATACTTCCAGTCTTCCCACTGATGTTTGAAGTACATGTGTAGTAATAGAAAATGTTGCCAGATTATTTTGTTTCTCCTTAACGGAACATGATTTCTGATCAAAGGCTTTCAAGATGTGCCTTGTGGAACGTTTGGGTTTTTGTACCCTGACAGGCACTTAGGATTTTGTGTACACGCTGGCAGATGTTAGACAAGTAAGAGCGAAATTACTAGATTAAAAAAAAAAATACTGGTTAGGGATCACTGTTAAAAACACAGCTAAACCCCATGTCCCTTGTGGTTGTCAGAATAATGTTCTGAGAATGGCAAGTTTTACTTGTTATGTGAGTGGAAAAGTAATGAGGAATCATGATTCAGGTTCTATTAACAGCAGAGAAATGCAGAATTTTCTAAACAGAAGTCATTGGTTTATTTTGTTTTGATTGTACCAAAAGGGACAATCAAGCAAGAGAGTAGAGTAGTCTCAAACAGTTTGTGCTGAGGGCATTGTGTTGTCTGCTGTAGTGATTGCTTGGGTGCCCCGGCTCGTTTCTTACAGGTGGGGAAATAATGATGTGATGTGTGCAGAAATCTTACACACACAGAGGGCTGTGGACCGGGCTGGTAATTACACAGTGGTGGTGTCCGGTTTACATTTTGTGTCAGGGCATGAAGTGGTGGTGTTGGGTTTACATTTTGTGTCAGGGCATGAGCCGTGAGTGTCCTGCAGAGCTCTGGGTGCATTTCAACCTTCCCAAACCGCGGGAGGATACGGCTGGGTGGGACTGCTCTGCACATCACTGGGTCAACACAGCACAGGAAACCGCTTGTATTTTTCTTGGTCTCTCGCAAATTAAAAAGCAAAGAAGGAAGATGACTTGTTCTTACTGAGTTCAGGTAAATAAAAAGTGTAGATACCAGCAGTATTCATCCCCTGTGTGCTTCCAGTAGAGTCCCAGTGTGCTCAGCGTTAACCTCTGAGCCCTGGGGTCTTCCACAGGGGCTGCACACGTGCTTTAAGCGCAGCTTATGCTCAGCCTGCCTTTGCATGTGCACTCTGAAGTCCATCTTGTTACTTGGAAAATCAGTTTGGGATTGTTCCTCTGCATTTTAATAAGCCTTGCAGCAGGTTCCTAAATTCTTAGAAAATATAGTTAGAAGCATTAAATGATGTGGGGAAAGGAGGAAATTAAATTTAATCTGCTAACTAATTCAGTCTTCTGAGGGTGGCTGTCACTTTTGTCCCTTGCTGGTGTTCTTTATTTAAAAGTATTCTCCCCTGTGCCTCCCTCCAATCCTGCATCCCAAATCACAGGAAATTGCATCCTGCTTGTCTTGAAGGCAGCAGCAAAAAGTGTTGGCTCAGATTCTGATGGAATCATGAGATTTTAGTGTTGCATATTCAGCATCTAAATATGCTGAATATCAAAATAGTGAAAGATGATAAATGCTTTTTTTTTCTTGCATCCATGTCACTGATCTTTGTACCTGAGTTGTATTTTAAGCTTCACTTCTAATTGACTGCTCTTAGAGTTTTGCTTTACCTTGAATCTCAATATCTTGAACTTGGGTTCATGGTACACAATACAATGAGTCTGCCAAAACCGTCCAAGATGTAAAAATGCATGATAGGGCAGGAACTTTAAAATACGTTTTTAAGTATGAGGTTTCTAGGAATTTTAATAATGCATATTGGCAAATCTAATTCATAGCAGCTTCTGTGTTTGTGTTATGAGGAGGATAAATTTTGTTTGACAGTACATTCTTTCCTTGAATTAATAGTAGCATTTCTTTTTGAAAATAATGCAGATTTTTGTGAGGCTTTATGGAAAATAAGTGACAGCTCTCACTGAATTTACACCTAGGGAAGAATATAAAATAAAGGTAAATGCCAAAGGGGTTAGTCTCATGTTACGTGTGTGAGACTATAAATTTGTTGAATGTCCAACCTGTCATTTTCAGGTCTCGTTTTTGTAAATATTGATGAGATTTTGCAGTAGTTTGCATTTTGTTAAAAAAGTAAATCACTTTGATGTTTTACAGTGTATAAAGGAAGTTTTTTTACCACAAATTCTTTGGAAAGGACATTGTCAAGGGATTTTTCTTCTTATTAAATCTTTGCACTTGTAAGAATCCCCAGTGACAGGAAAACTCTCTTGCCAGGCTGCTCTGCTCTATTTCATGTGCCTCTTGGTTTGTGATCATGGGGTTACTGATAAGTGTTGTGCTTTTTGGCATTGATGTATTTTTCAGAAAAAAGAATTGAAGCGTTTGTTTTGAAAAAAGAAAAACACATTTAAAGACTTACATGGACTTTGCAAACAGATTTAAGGAAATGAAAGGTAGGTCAAGTTTTGGGCCTACAAACCTGACAGTGTCCTTTACTTTTAACATGTATGCCTTATATGAGGCACTCCTCAGCCTAATGATGTTACGTTAATAAAGTAGAAAAATGAAAATTACCTAGTTCAGCATTAATTGGATAGTTCTGCATTTCAGTACATTTTCTAATGTCAGTAAACCGTGGCAGCATACTTTGAGATCTCTGGTATTTGGGCAAAGTGATTGCTTCAGTTACTGTCAGTTTGTACTATAAAAGGTAGTTTTGTGGAAAGTTAAAATATGTTTTAACAGCTTGGATAATGTCATGGAGAGCTTTCTTACCCTGCAGTCCTGAGTATGCCTGATGGCATTGGCTTCTTCCCCCTGCGAGTGTACCACAAACAGTGCACCTTGGTTTAAGGAGAAGAAGATGCAGGTTGGATTTGGGAGGGAGAAGGGCACTACCCTGCTTAGGCAGCTTCTTCCCAGTTTAAAAAACTATATCTTGTACTAAAGTTGGTCTGATCACTTGTAAGGGCCCATGCTGTCAAAAGTGTGGAGGTAAAACAACTGACAGCCCTTCCATTCTTGTTTTGGTTGCAAAGTTGGATGATGAGCTCATTAATCCCCTTGTTTGTGGGACCCACAATCAATTGTGCACAGGGCTGGCCTCCTCTCTGGTTCTGCAGCTGAAAACTGGTTTTTCAATTCCCAAGTTTATTTGCATAAGAGCTGGACTAGAATGAGTTTTTGATAGGTTTTTTTTTTCCAGGAGAGCTAGTCCAGACTGCAGCTGTGCAAAGGCACTGTGCTGTGAGCCACATGGTGAATAGCTGCTGCCTGAGGACAGCTGCTCTGTCTGTCTCTGCACCTTATACCTGGTATTAATTTAGAAACATTCCAGCAGCCAATGGCACAGTAGCTAATACTGGGATAAGAGCTTCCCCACCAGATTATTTCCACATGGGGGCAGAGCAGAAACCCCAGACTAACAGCTGGATTAGAACTGCTGGGAAAGTGTTAGGTTTTTCCTTTAATACATTTAGATAACGTTAAGGGCCTGACTTACACCCAGCAAAACCATCAATTTCAGAGTTAAGGCTTCTCACTCCATCTCTGGTACCCACTGAACCGCTTGGCCCTCCGGCACGGAGATTTTGGAGCTCACACACTGTCCCTGCATCCCTGCTCACCCAGGCAAAGCCTTGGCCATGTGAGTGGTGCTGACCCTTCCAGGTAGGTGTATTTACAATACACCTGCTGTCCTGAGTCTTAACACTCCACTGCTTCCCCTGGAATGTTAATGGCCAGTGGCAGCACGGCAGGTGTGGTGGAAAGCCAGCAGCCATAGGGGGAAGGGTACAGATGCAGTGAGAAGCTTTAACTTCGGGTTTCCTGCCTTCTGTGAGCACGAGTCAGACCCTTAATGTTGTTTTAATGTATTGTTTGTGTTTAATTTTTAGTAAAAATTTGAACACCATCCAGGCTACAGAGGTTGCAGTGGATAAGAAGTATAAAAGCTTTGGTTCGAGATTACAGGAGGCTGCAAGAAAAATTAAAGACATGGAAATGAGGATGGAATGACAGGCTGCTATTTTGCCTCAGAATACTGAAGATTGTAAAGCACTGAGAAATCGAATTCATGACCCTGGATATCAAGCTCAGATTAAGAAATGTCAGGTTGGTAGGGGTTCCTGAAAGTCTTGAGTTAGGATGAACTGAGATTGTTTTCCTGTAACAAAGGTTATAGGATGTGGGGGTGGATGGTAAAATTTTTGTTACCTGTGTAATGTGAAATGCTATACCATAATAATGAAATAAGCCAGCTAAGAGACATTATTTTTTTAAATCATTTTCATGTTTAGTATGTTGAATGTCACTTCCGACCACTTTACAGTTACTTCTCCCTGGCACAGAATTGCATTCTGCACTGTAAATGCAGGCATGGAAAATACTGCTCTTAAATACACATTGCTTTCTGCTGCCTCTCCGAGGGTCTCCTGCAAAGCCAAAGGCATAGCGCAGTGTGACGTTTCTAGATAAGAACCAGGCAGATCGTATCAAAATGGTGGAAGAGGAAGCTTTTTGCACAAAAGATTCTGATTCATAGTGGAGCCACGTCTTCCCAAATGTGAACTTTAAATAATGACTGCCACTGTGATGAAGTTCCTCTCAGCTAACCTAAGTGGGGAGTCACTGCCTGCCATTCAGTGGCAGGATATTTAGGCAGAAAGACTGTGCAACAGGAAGTCTGTGCTGAAGTTCAGAAAGGATTTTGGCAAGCAAAAGTTTGTAGGGTTTTCGTGGTCAAGGTCACTGGATGTATTTGAGTTCTGAGAATTCTTAAAAAAGCCGTAGATTCTCTCAGGGAGGGTTTGTCTTTCTGGTTGGATTTTGACCTCTGTTCCTATGCTTTGGAGCTTAGTCTGGCATTCCCCTTAGCACCAATGTTACACAAGTAACTTAGTTGGAATCTTAGATATACTGATGTGAGGGGAAAACCAGACCACACCTTTGTGTTTTAGAGAAATCATTATCTAAAAGGGCTCTGTTTAGTGCCGTAACATTTCATGATTTTTTGAGATAGCTCTAGTCAGAAAAGTGTGTTTTAGAAGTGAGAGGTTTTAATCTCATCTGCTTTTTTCAGTTTGGACTATGTGCTCTCCTGTTGACAGAGGTGCTTTAGGTGTAGCTCTAAGGGAGTCACCTGTGCCATATTTTTCCTCATTCATCTGCAACATTCAGTATCAAAGTTCACAGTTTGGTGTTTTGGGGGTTTTTCTCATTTATTTATTTGTTTATTTATTTTTACTTCAGCTAGCATTCAGACTTGTTTTTCTGTACTGACAAGACCATGACCGTAACATTTCAGTTGTTGAGTGAGCACAGTTACTCTAAGCAAAATGAAGAGGTCTTGCAGTTTCATTTTTGCATTTGTTTCTAGACATAATTGCATTTTATTAATGCTGTTACTTATACTGTTTTTTAAAAAATGTAAACAAGTCTAGAACATGCTTTATTGTAGGATGTTTTTAAGTAAATTTAATGTGGAGTTTTATAATTAAATCCCCATTAAAGGATAGAATTGTTCCACTAATAACTTAAGTGTTTTCATGTTGTATATTCTAATGTTTATGTCCTCTACCACATTACTGGTATGCAGTTTATTCACAAAAAATGTCTGTATGAGGGTTATGTGGCCATTTTTGGTTCAAACAAGTATGAACAGTAAGCTATCAAGATGCAGAGTTTTCAAAAATTACATATTAATGTCTCCCATTTAGTTTTGGTGGCTGAATAGTACTGAAATAATGTGTACCAGAAGCATTTCTAAGCTTGTCTATCATAGTAGAGGTTAGGAGTGGGTGTTTTTGCAACAGTGTAATTTCCTTGGAAAACTTTGCTGGTGAGTGTTTTTTCCCATCTGAGAAATTGTGAGAGTCCTGCAGAGTCAGTCCATTGGGACCATCAGATGTGAGGACGTACTGGAAGTAGAACAGAAAAGAACCAAATGTAGTGACTGTTGTTCTCTTGTCTTCAGGTGTAAAAACTGTTTGAGTAGGTAAAGCATTTAAATGCGAGACTGTAGTGGCAGTGGGCTATCCTGAGTTGCTTAGGAGTGGATGTGCAATTGTTGGGTTCAGGCTGGGCCCCTGAGAGGGACTGTGAAGGCAGCAGTCTCAGGAGGTGTCCTTCAGCCCCAGACCTGGGGCTGGTCCCAGGGGGGGTTACATGCTCTTTTTGTTGAGTTGTGCAGATCTCTCTTGCCAGCAGCTGGTTTTCTTCACCAGATCCCTTGTGCAGTTGGGATTCTACTGATTTTCCATCCACTTGAAATGCAGATACCCAGTCTTTCAGAACTTGCTTTCTGGCACAGGCTGGGACTTCAGATGCCAGGATTGTTTGTAGAAGTTCACTGAGGCACCTCAATCATTTGCTCTGGTGTTGGACTAACTTGGATTATCAAGCAAATAAGCAATATTTTAAAATTCACACTGCAACAACAATGTGTTGAAATCTGTATACAAGAAATATCTAGCCTGATTCACTAAAGCTTCTTATTTTAAAAGAGGAAAAAAGACTTTACTGTTCACTTTGCTTTTCATTATCTCCTCAGGAAGTCCTTTTTCCCACCCATGCTTAACTACTTTTTTTGTAAATGTAATGGTTTAATATTATTCCCTTGAGTACTTCAGTGTATTTATAGCATCTGTATTGTTAGAGATGCTCTCTAAATATCCTACGGATTACTTTTCATTTCCAGAGTCTGTAAAGAGGATGTAAATTAAGTCTTCAGTTTGGACTGATTTTCCTTCTCCCAGATATTTGACGTGAATTTCTTTGTCATTCCAGTGTTTAGAGTGTGACGTTGATTTAGGGAGGGACATTTTTTTCATGTTTTGTAAGAGTTTTCAGTGGTGGATTAAATATGATGTGTTTGACTAAGCTCTACAGAACTGTTTGGTAAAACTTTTTAATAAGCAGACCTACACAGATCAGCAATTTGCCTGTAAACTTGGACACTGGATCCTCAGTAAATGGAAAATTTTGCTGTGGTAGGCTTAAGTTAAGTTGTAATCTCAGCAGAATCATCATTATATATGTAAATTGAATACTCAAATCCTCACTGTGTTGCTTATGATATTCCATAAGCTCCACTCTTCTTGCAAGCCTGGGCAAGATATTTCTCACTCTTTCTAGAGATCACACATGGAATTCAGTCAAAACCTAAAGGCTGAATAAGGTTGCACATACACTTCTTATTGGTGCAGTGAGGATGTATCTTTGAAAAACAAGTATACTGTTTTCCATCTTTCAAAGTTCAGCCTTCTGAACCTCCATGGCGTTTCTTTGTAAGGTCTTCTGTGTTTGGTCAACAACTGGGTGTAAGCGTCTTCCTGTTTTATTAGCTTCAGTCCTTGAAATCCTTTTCTGCCATCAGAATAAACAAGACTAGCTATAACCTATTTTTATTCACATTTGCATGGCCTGAATAACAGATCTTCTCTGTTTCTTTGCAGGCATTCGACCTCCGATCATGAATGGGCCCATGCACCCGCGCCCTTTGGTAGCGTTGCTGGATGGCAGGGACTGTACAGTAGAAATGCCTATTCTGAAGGATGTAGCCACAGTGGCATTTTGTGATGCTCAGTCTACACAAGAAATTCATGAAAAGGTAATGTTTAAGAGGGACAACTGAGCTGTTCTAGGAAATGCAAATATTTGAATGACTGGGAACAGTGTTTTGTCAGCTGTAGCGTGTCATTACAATGTCTGTGGTGAGCAGTGCTTCGGTGTGTCCGTGGCTGGATGTTGTCCCTCTGCTTCCCTTCTGAGTTAGGTTCATGGAAAGAGTTACTTCTGGGCAAAATACTACTACATGATATCTTGAAACGCTCCTTGGAAACGTTTCTGTTGCTCAGCCTTTGCCTGGAAAGACAAACCTCAAGTGTTGGATTGTCTGTGTGGGTAACTTTCTGATTTCTTGGTTTAGCCGAGGGATTGTGCAGGTTGGGTTAAGCAGCCTTGTGCACTGAGAATTGTCACTGCAGGAGAGTTTCAAATCAAATGCTAACCCAAAATTTGCATGGAAAATGTGGTGAATGTCAACCTAACATGAGAACACATGCAAGAAATTGAAAACTTATCAGTCTTCATTCACAAGGGACCTGTAGAGATAATGTTAGTTGAGATTTTTAATAAAATTTAATTTCTAAGGTTCAAAGATAATATATGGGTTTTAATTTAGAGGAAACCCAAGCTTTTTTTCTCAGTTCCTTTTTATTTTATTCTATATCAAGAATTAAAATGTGATAGAATGCCTTTTTTCTGTGTATTTCTTTTTATCATGTTGAGAAGTTGCATTTATTCCACTGTTTTCCTGTTTCACACTGCTATTAGGAGTTAATACATGGATTCCGTTTACAAGGACTAAAGGACATTTGAAGAATAAGTGATATAAATGCTGTTATACTTCTATTAGTAGATAAGAGCAGTCTGCTTCTTTGGGTGAACACTAAAGCCTTGGCCACTGCACCACCATAGTTGTATGATTTGCTTACTGGAGTCAACAGCATTTACTTCTGGTGCATCAAGACTGGGGAATTCCTGTGTGCCATGGATGCCTTGCATAAAAACAGTGGCTATTTTCTGTTAGTAGTGATGAGTAATAAATGAACTTTTCAGATCCTGAGGTTGAGTGTGTGTCTCTCAAATTGCAGGTTTGGAAAAGTGTTTGAATAACTGCTAAGTGGTATAGATAATCTGTTGCTGATCCTCACAACACTGCTGTGTTGAGGGGTTTATACCAAAGCTTTCACACTCTGCTTTTTATTATACGAAAGTAATTAATTCTCAATGATCTCAGTAATACATCAAGAAAATGTATTTTCACTACCTATCAGTACAGTGCCATAATTAGGATTTTTGCTTGTCTAAACGATGAGACAGTCCTAAAACATTTGGGTCTGCAAGGTAATAAATTTCTACCACAAAAGTCACAAACCTGAATTCATTGTCATACTGTTGTATTCCTTTAACATAGACCAAGGGTTTTATGAAGTGTTAAGCAATGTTCACTTCTGTGTGAAAAATGTTCCCTCTGCATCTGCAGTGAAAAATTACTATTTTTCACCTATCTCTAGAGGAATATTTGTATTTTAGTACTGTTTGAATAATATGTTATTTGGGAATGATGCTTTGCTAAATATTAAATTGTTTTCACAAAAGGTTATAAAACAGAGTTGCATATTTAAAGCAGGATCAAAAATGTTCATGTACTTATGAATCCACATTTGTGGCCATATTAAATAATGTTGGTCTGTTAGTTGAAATACAGATTTTTATAATAGATATTAAGTAGAGCTACTGAGAAAATAGGCTAGCAGGTAGAGATACATTTAATGTGGAGTTGCTGGGAGGAAGCCAGAGGCTGGGAAGTTTAGGATGGGGTTTGAAGGGTGATTGACATTGTTTGATACTCTTTGGTGGGTGGCAGTAATGGGGCAAGGGAAAAGACTCGAACCAAGAATCAGATGGGAGGAAGACGGCAGAAGGATGTCTAGGAAAGTAGGAACCCATATTAACTCAGCTTGCACAGTTGTGGAGCCTTGATCACTGGGGTGTGAGGAGTCAGAGTTTGAGAAATTAACGTTTTGGAACCTGCAGAAGGGATTTCTGGTGGCCATGAGAGTTTCACGGACAAGACAGTGCTTTAAAATACTGTGTTCTCCGTTTTCCAAGGAAACAGAGTGGAAAGGGAAATTTATCGTAGCTCGTGAGACAACAAAGTACAAGCTAGATAGTTTTTCATAGAGGAACAAGCAGGCGGAGAGATTTTAACACAAAGACAGGTGGAAAACAAGCGAGGATTTGAATTCCATTTGTGTGCCGGGTCAAAAGCAGGATTGTGGCAAATACCTTACTGTGTGTGCTCATTCAAGAAAGTTTGCCCCAAGTGGGTAGTTCCTGAGTTGCAATTCTGTAGCAATTCCCTTCTGCCAAGTGTTCATTTGTCAATCACTTTTTATGTGAGGAGATTAAACTGGAAAACAAGTAACAAGTTTTAAAGTTGCAAATAAGTAATATGTGATAGAACTATGCTTCATCTCAGGTCAAAGCTTTTGTTCCCTGTTCCACTGCTTTGGAAAGCAACTTCAATGGTAAAGATACATTTCCCTCCTTCTGAAAAATCAGGTGGCCAGTGCTTAAATAAATGCTGACATTTACTGAGAGTGACCCAATGTTTTGAAATAACTTTGTAGTTAGAGGACATGGGCTTCTTCAAAAATTTACTCATGTGTAAGGTTCTTCTGGTTTTTGGTTTGTCCCTTTGTTCCCCATTCTCCCTAGAAAAAGTTTATTTTCAAGCCAGTCTGCAAGGCTGCAATTGGTGTTTTTATCCCTTAACCCCTAAGTTCTGTTTTATTGTAGATGTTGCATATGGCTGTGTGAAGTTGAACATTACGTTTGTCAAACTCCTATCATGGCATAACTGGGAGTTCGGTTCATTGCATCCTAGCAGAAAACTTCTGTCATTTAGGGTAAAAATATTTTAAGATTTCAGTGTTAAAATTTCTTACTAGAGATTGCATTACTGTCTATAAAAATTGCTCACTGTGCTTAAATTGGCTTTTATTTTACAAATAATGTGTAAATAAGTTCTCTCAGTAACTATCTAAGACTGCTTCCAACTGTACACAGTGTTTTGGTTTGTTCTGCCAAAAATACAGTTGTTCATCCAAAAAAATTATTTGAAAACACTTAGCTTGCTTCCATCCTTGGTCCAGGTCAACTTTCTATTTTCACTATCTCATGCTCCCTTGTCTGCCTCTTTTTCCCAATCCCTCTTAGTTTCAGTGCCATTCACAGTTTCCTGCTTTTCCTGGCTCTTTGGCAGCCTACCCAGCACTCTGATTCCTGCAATATTGCTGCTCTTTTCCACTTCTGTACCTTTAAAGGCATAACAGACTCAAGCACACCCTTGAGGTCTTTGTGTTGCCCAGGATTTTTTTGAGTTCATGTTCTTTGCTTTTTGGGCTTCCTGACCTTTGCTGTGTGTTCTGTAACATGGAAGTGCTGTGTAGATCAAGAGGGATAAATGTAAACAATGTGCTAGAGCTGGTAATAGGCATCTCAACCAAGAAGAGAGAAAATCGTGATTCTTGCAAACCCAGATAAAAAGACAGGAAGCACAACTGATTAGGAACGGTCTTTAAAACAAAATGTACAGGCTGGAAAGAAGTCAAGAGTTTATTTGAAGCTGAGTACGTTTTTTCATTCTCTTTTTTCAGTAATTATGTGCTTTGCTACATCTAGTTGCAAATCAGGTAGAAGAAAAAAGTGTGTGGTTGGCTGGGTTTGCAGCTTCAAGCATTTACCCAGTTGACCAGAACACTGATGAGAGCAGTGAGGCGTCCTTGGATGGAGGTGGGAACAGAGTCTGTTGGGTGAACCTGTGCCCCAGCCTTAGCAGAGATTGGGGTAGAATGTGTCAGATCCTTTGACTCCTGTCTTCTGAGCACAACTTAAAGTAATTTTCAAAAGGATACTACATATCCATATTTGTAGTTTTTAGTTAAATTTAAAGTTGAACTTCCTGTTCAACAGAACTTGATATTTTTCAGTCACACTTTTACATAGGAATTAAATGTAGTGGTGGCACTTTTATCAGACCATTTCAAAGAGGAGCTGAAAAGTGACAAATGTTTTGAAACTGATACAAACAAATTCAGAATGGTGTTGTTGTTCAGCTCCTTGATTAGTCCCTGTTACAGCAATGGTTAAGTGAGATAATTCTTCAGGCTTCCAATTCTTTGTTTAGCAGTAAAGCTTGTGTTTACACCATCAGTGCTGTTTATATTCATGATGCAGTTGAAGCATTTTAGTTTTCCATCAGATTTAAATTCTCAAAGAACACAGATTGAAAGGAAGCAGCCTTGTACTAAACAATACCGTCTGTTTAGGAGTAAGTTGTCACCTCGGAGCTGATCCAAAACCTTGTGAATGTACTGAAACCGCATGAGCTTTGGATCAGACTCCTTATGAAAGACTTTGGGGAAAACTGGGTTGAGTTGTTACCAGTGACTTCCATAACTCCATAATATCCTTTGGGGTAGATGTTCAATCCATTGTAGTGTCTGATAGACTTGACCTGAAATCAACCTTATGGATAGACACAATTCAGCCCTGTTAATAGACAAACTAACACACAGAGCTCCTGTTAAAGGTTTTTCGTTGAAGCCTTTTTTTTAGTAAAAATGTTTTCGTAGTCTGTATTCTCAAATTGACTTCTGTCATTAGAACTGCATGTAATGGTCAGTAAATCCTGGCTTGGAAAACTGGCTTCAATCTAGTATTTAAAAGGAAGGTATGCATAGACTATACAGGTTATTTATGTAGTTGTGTGTCTATTTGTATGTATATATTTTTAATGTTAATTTTTAGAAGACTAGAAATACGCTATCTCATATATATGTCACATGTCTATATATGTAGTTTATATAGTGTATGAATATATAGGCTTTTAGAGAGTGTGTTTTCAGGAGCCTGCAAGTAAGTCTTGTTTATGTTTGTGTAAAATATTTATACTTGTATTTATGGACAGTATAAACTTAAGTATTAATGCTTAGGGTCCTCACTAGAGAGTATCCTGGCTGAGTAAAGTTTATATGAAATAGGTGGGTTACTGACAGCACCATGGATCATAGGAACCTAACAGGGAGCTGAGAGCTTGTAAAGAGAAGCAAGAACTTGTAAAAAGCACCACAATGTAACTGAGCTTTGGAGAGCCACTAAATATCGCTTGAGCATGCTGGCTTTTCTTTTTAGCTTTAATGGCCTTGGTTTTGTGTGGACCCTTTGCAGTGTTGTAGGGAGGCTTTGAGAGCAGCTCTGAGTCTCTGCAGCCTTCCCCATGTGACAGACTATTGGTTACAAATTCAACGTGCAGCTGCTTTTTGCAAGTTAAATAAGGCGAGGCCTACTCCGTTTTGGTAAAGTACATTTGTGCCACCCAAATGTGCAAAATATCTCAAGTCTGTTGGTGACACTGGAACATATTTTTTTTAGAGATGACACATCAAGCTTCGAGTCCAAGGAATGCAACACTTTGTAGTTTCTAGAACCAGATTAAATACAGCATTTTCTAGTGATGATTTTTGTTTTCAAGATGGATACTTGTCATATTCAACTTGTAATTTATAATTTTTTTTTGTCTCTGCATTGAAGTAGTTTGGCATTTTATGTACTGTGTTATGTTTCTATGCTCTGGATTTGATCCATGAGTGTCTGGGATCAGCCTCTCATAGTCAAATCTCTAGAAGTGTCTTGAGATGCTCCAAGAGGAGGCCTCGCTGTTTAGTTCTTAGCATGTTGTGATACACGTTTCTGTAAAAGAAAGCAAGATGCTCAGAGTTCTTCCCCAGATAATGAGATGTGTGTGTCACAGTGGTCTGTGTGATGTTTGGCATGATGGCTAAAATAGTGTGGTGCTGAAAGAAGGGGGGAAAAATGTAGATGGGGAAAACATTTAGACGAATTTCAACCTTGGGTAGTCTGTACTCAGAATTTGTTAAATTCTTGGAAATAGAAATGTCTCCTACTACTGTGTCATCTGTTCTCTAAGAGCCTTGGTGACCTGGCGTGTTGTGAAAGCAGAGTAGTCATTTGGAGGTTGAAGAACAGCGGAAAGACCTGTCCAAGCTGTTGTGATGGGAAAAGCTGTCAGCTCATGGAATAGGGAATGAAAAGGACTTTCAACAGTGAGCTGTAGTTTCACCTGAAAGCAAATCTGAAGGCATAGAAATCAGGCAGGTGAGCTACGTAATCATTCGGTAACAGAAGGAAGCCAACTCGTGTCCCACATTTCAGCTTTTGCCTCAGATCCTTCCCGGAGAGCACAGTTGCAGTGTGGTGAAAGCAGGAATGGCTGTTGGAGGAACAGAGCTGACTGCACGCTTTCTGTCAGGTTTTTCCATTGCCTTTCCTCATGAGAAATCATCAAAGAGCATGGTCTGACTGCCACATACTCCGGCTGGTCTGGAATTTCTGCCTTGCCTGCTATCTTGCTCCCAAGTTTGATCTCCTTGTAATAAAGTTGTGCTTGACTTTGTGAAAAATTCCATCAAGTTCATTATGGCAAACGATAGAGAAAAATCACGTCTTTTCCCTGATTTTTCTCAATGCATCCTCTCTTCTGTTAAATCATCGGTAAATTACTCCTATGCGCAGTTACTTTTTTCTAAAGATCATTTAATTTCCTGGAATTGTTGATATTATGTTGGATGTTAGTTTCAAGTGTTATATTCAGATTTAGGTCAAGTTTTGATTTTACTCATTGAAAAACTTGGTTAACTTCCTTGTGTGCGTTTAATATATGTAATGACTGAGAATACAATTAATGCAAATAATTCCAAAATACAGAAATTTTCGCTTTTTTTTTTAATCTAAGTGGCATTATTAGCATTCACCAATGCTGAATGTTTCTAACTTCAGATTTTTCTGCTGTTATTTTCTTTTTGGCATTTTTTGATCAATGTCTGGTATCAAAAAGCAGCAACATAATTAAATTATGAAATTAATGTGATAAAACACACTCTCAGGATACTACATTTTTAGCAGTGGATTTCCTTGCTAACTAGCCCATAATCCTAGGAGAGGCTCAGTCTCTACAAAGAAATTCTAGAAGATTTGTCACTTGCATTTGCTTGTTCCATATCCCATGTGATGGGTAAATAACTGCCTGTGGAAATGGCCAGTGTCAGCATTAAGCTATAGCTAGGAAATATTTTCCCTTTTATTGAACACATTCCCAAGCTTTCCAGTACTTTTGTATCTCCTCCTAGTGCCAAGCCATAACCTAGATGGGCCCAAAAAATGTGTCGTAATGGGTCCACACCAGTGCTCTCAGAGTCCAAATGCCAGTCTTGACTGGATAAGTTAATAAAATATGCATGATTATGAAATGAAAATCTGCTTCCCAAAGTGAATCACTCTGATACTAAAACACAACTATCTGATCCAGTTCAGCTGTGGTTTAACCCCTGCTGGTTGCAGTCCTTTAAAACAGTGGCAGCTCTGCACCCCCAAAACACACCCACCCCTGGCCTTTTCCAGTCTGGGGATGGAGGCTCTGGCTGTCCCACAGCCTGTGGGGTGTGTCCTTGGAACTTCTAAGCTTCTTCAATTTTCGCTCTTCTGACAGCTACACAGATGATGTTTTCTCCTGCAGCACAAGCATCCGGAGCAACCTTGGGAGGGGTGGGGGAAAATAAATGATACAACACAGAATAGGGGACATGGCTTGTTGGAGACAACCAGGTTATCTATCATAAATTGACCTTAAGGCTTGAAGCAACAAGTGCTGCAACTGAATTCGAAGAAATTTCCACATCACTGAGGCAGGGACATTCTTGAGCAATTTTATTTCAGCCTCTAGGGGGAGCAGAAATAACCTAGGGACATTTTAAGTGGGCTCTCTGATCCTGAGAGGGACTGTTTCTCGTGTAGGGTACTTCAGGCTTGGTCCATGCCAGCTGTAATGGAGAAGCAAACCCAATACATTGTGTGGAGTTTTTATTAACCCTGTGTAACAGCTCAAGGTAACACATTCTGGTGATTGCAGTATTTCTGATTGGGAACTGCTGGATGTAGTCTCCAGAGGACTTGTTTGCACCATTAAAATCAAGTTTTGTGTGTGTGTAATCATTTTATAAGATCATAGCCTGCAGCTGGTCTTTGAATTATGTTGTAGCTGCATTCCTGAAGGATGTGTAATTTGTAATTTTTTTTGCAGTTCTTACTAGTAAATGTAAATTCTTCTCAAAGGAATCTGGTCTTTATCTGAGTTAGAACTGAAGCACTCAGTCCAGAAACACATGTTGAAATAGCATAAATAATCTTGTGAAGTATTCAGTAATAAGTGCTTTTCTTTAATTTTTATGGAGTTTGGTTTTATTTTCTTCTAATTTTTTTCTTTATGTATTTTTAAATACTGCTGCAGATCCTGGGTTCCAGCAATTGTAATCCTCTGTGTGCAAGACTGCTTTGCATCAATCTTTTTTTTAAAACATATGTATGTTGTTGATTATTTTTATGGACCTTGCAGTACACTAGGAACTGCTCATATGAGCAGAAATAATTCAGATGGCAGAATCTGTAGATGTACCAGACCCCAAAGTTTGTTGAATAAGAAATTTAGAGCATCTGCAGAACTTCTGTGCGAAGTGTGTCATAGGGATCTCTCTGGCTTTAGCTACTGAAATGATTTCTGCATGTTTTGTGTCCTGTAGAACGATTAGGGTATTAACTGGTGCATTGAAGGCACAAGCACAGGGAAGCGTTTTGAAGAAGTAAAATCATGCAATTTGAATATAAAGAGGAAGTACTCTGCTATCTGAAAAAGAAATTTATATCAGATGTGTGGGGCAGTATCACTGTTTGGTAGCAGAATTCAAAACTGCTGGGCATGTCTGCCTCCCTTTTCCAGACCCCTTTCCTTCTCCCTCTCCCTACTCCACACCCCTTCCTCTTAAGTGCTCTTGAGTAGGTTGGATGCACTCTAACATAATTTAACTTGTCAGGGGCTTCTGGCTAGCATTTTTTTTTTTGCTTTTTTGGTGCTCCCACAAGTTTTAGGCATTTTTCTGCAGCTTTTTTACTTTCATGCAATTTCTTATTTCTCAGAGGCTTTGGATTTTCCTGGATAGTGTCAAGTTTGGGATCTCAGTTAATACCAATTTATGTGACATCCAGTTTTCCATCAGTGAGAAGCTTATTTGCATTGTCAGTAAACTGAGGGGCAGACACTTGTTCTTGTGAGTGAATTGACCAATTTCAGTCTCCGTTGTCGAAGGGGTTTGTGATCACGGAATGTTTTCTGTTCAGGTATCAAGTGGTTTAATAGGGCAGTGAATGCCTGTACCACGGTGTTTGTGAAGAGGTACTGCTCTGTAACTCCATTCAAAGGTGAATGTCAGCTGCCCAGGCAGAAAATACTCTGTGTGGGGAGTGTTTGCTCCCACGTTGTGCTGCTTCTGTGTGTTCAGATGTGGTCCAGTGGCACTTGTACTTGGGGTCACTACTGCAGAGCATTTCCTGTGGAATGAACTGAGTTTTCCCTCTTAATAACAGCACAGGTACAGCTCACTTAGTTCTTTTGAAGCTGATCTCATCATGCTAGCATGGAGACTTCAGATGAAAAAGGCTCACCAAGGGCCTGGGAGATATTTGGATGAACAACCTTTAAAAAAACCCCTGAATCTGTATTTAATGTTTTTACTGTCTTTTATACTTGAAAATATGTGTATGAAATTAAGCCAAGATTCTGTGAAAGAAAAAAAATAAGTATTTTTTTCTCCTATTTTATTTATAGGTACTAAATGAAGCAGTGGGTGCACTGATGTATCACACTATAACTTTAACTCGAGAAGACCTGGAGAAATTTAAAGCACTTCGAATAATTGTCCGAATTGGCAGCGGTTTTGATAATATTGACATCAAATCTGCTGGAGATTTAGGTATGACAAACTTTATTACAAACTTTATTTTGCATCTTACACTTGCCTCCAGAAATCTGATAGCATCTAAATCTATGTATTAATGTTTTCTGTGTATTTTAGCATCATATGTAAGCTGTATAATTTTCTCATCAGAGTATAAAGCTCATTATGGAGATGCTAGCATTAGTTAATTAAGTGATAATATTAACAGCTTTGTGACAGGATGGCAATCTGCCTGCTCAATATAAACCCAAGGAGTAAGGCCATAATTTTTCATCTCTTTCTTTTTTACCCCAATTGTATATTTTAATTACTACCTCTGTAATCCAATTACAAAATATAATTCCATCACCATGGCATACTACTTCTGTTTGAATAAAAAAATGGGATCATTATCAGCTGTCTGAGACTTATTTATGATGCGTGAGATTTAGTACTAAACCACTCCATAAAATAGAAATATTTTATAGGAGAATTGGTTGTTGCATTTTCAGAATAAATTCAGCTACCGGCACTGTGAAGAAGTGGTGCTTGATGTGTGACTGGAAAAAGCAGCAATCTGATCTGTACTTTTCTTACTTTAGGTTAAACTATCTCCTACCTGTAATCTAAAGGTCAACCTACCACTTGGAGTAAAGATTTTCTTTGTTTCTTTTCCAAGATTGTGGAGACCAAATAGGTTTCTCGTTATGCTCTGGAAAGATCTTGGAAACATTCATTTCAGTGTGGCAGTGCTTAGTCGTAGCAACAGCCCCACTGATGTAGTGAGGAGCTATAGTGTGGTCTGTTTATTAGCTAATGATTAAAAAATACTCACCTGTTCTAATGGTGGCAGAGCCTTAAGCACTCCTTATTGAGTTTTATAAAGAACAGGTCAGGGCTGAAAGTGTGCAAGGCTGTGTTTTGCCTGCTTTAACTGGTGCCACAGTCAGACGTGTTGTGAGCCTCAGAAAACCTGTGTGTGTGGAGAGATTGGCCTGGGGTAAAATCCTAGATCAAAAGCCAAAATGTAGGTGCAGATCAAAGGCTCAAACCAGTCAGGAGCCCAGTTTGTGGAGAAAATCCCTGATAAGAGGAAGATCTTTGGAGGTTTGCTGGCTGCCTCCTCTGCAGGTCTCTATGCTGGAGTGTAACCCAAGTTATAACCTGAGTGCGGCCATAAAATTCTTCAAGCTAGAGTACACAGCAGATTTAGGAAATTCTTGTTCCTATGAAATGCTAAATGGCCACATTCCTAATCATTCGGTTCCTGTCTTGGGATTAGACTGATTATAAAGTTAGGGTGCAGCCTGTTTGTGTATCCCTTAATTTACAAAATATTATTGTCCACTCTGTCAAAAGCCAGTAAATGGTGGAAAGACTACAGTAAAATCTCTGATTTTAATATTTAGTTTGGGTGAAATGGCTGGAATGAAATGTTACTGAGACGAAGAGCCTTCCATTTGTTGAACTGGTATAAGTAATACAAATCTTAAGGAGGTAATGTGAGAGTGAACTACTCTTTATAAAAGGCTTTGATTTGCTTTTGAAATGTAGATTTAGACCAGAGTCCAACATATTTCTGAACTTCTGTAGTAATTTCTTGAGTTATTTTTGATACAGCTGGCACATGGGGTTGTTACCAGCTTTTCCTATGAGGTATTATTTTATATTAGCACTTTTAATCTTACCACAAAACATGAAAATATATGTTTCTTGGATAAAACATGCTTTTTCTCCACTTTATTAATAGTTGACTAGAAAATACATACAGGTTGTGGGTGTACCTGGATGCAAGTGAATTGGGAGCCCAGGTAATGCCTGTTGACTCCTGCATTTTTTAGCATTGAACCTGTGCACAAAATCACTGAAAGCAGTGGGAAAAGGGAAGGGAGCATTGATTGATGGGTGTGAGATGAGAGTGTGTTGTCTTTTCCCATGTGAAATGTCTCTTCCATTTCCTTGCCTCTCTTGCTGCTTTTTGTTGTTCGCTGTGTCTCTGCCTTTCAAAAATGAGCTGCTTTAAAGTTGAAGAAAAATATGGGAAAATAAATTCCTGCTGTTCAAGAGAGAAATTATCTGACTTGTGTTCCCTCCGTTTCCTAAGGAAACCTATTAGGGAAGAAGGTATATTATTCCTCTTCCCAAATACATAATATAATTCTAAGCTCCCTTTAAAGCGTAATTTTGTTGATGGCAGCTATTAGGAGACACATTTATTAAATTTACGTTGCCATCTAAAACCTGCATTGTTGCTCCATAAAAAAGACCTTTTTTGTATAAACAAATGCAGATGTTTAATGTGAGGTACTTAGAGGGATGTTATTTTTCAGTCTTTCACCTCTGCCTCCCAGCTGAGCTTTTTTCCCCATTTTTAAAAATGGTGAATTTCCTGCTACCATTGATGTTAGCAGGACGCCAAGATTAATATTCCAGCAAATGATGCTGGTATATCTTCTTGTAAGTCTTAAGGGCAGTGACTCAGCAGACAGGCTTATCTCTGCAGCAGAGGAAAGAAAAATAGTTCTGTAAGTTCCTTCTGCTGGTTTTTGGTGATGTAGAGAAAGCTGTAAAAAAGTATTTGGCAGCAGAATAAAGGCATTTGAGTGTAGAACTTAGATAAATATAGTATGAGCTTATTTGTCATATTACTATTGATGCTGTTTTTGAAGAGAATGTTTATTCTTCTTCTTTGCTTACTAAGATACTCTGGCATTAGCTGAGGACTTACTGAATATTTAGTTATGTAAAATCCCAAACAGTGAAAACAGTTTTTGGGTGCTTTTAGGATACAAAAGACTTTTTTTTTTTTCTTAACTGTGAAATTACACTGTGTGCTGTTTGTTGTCTCAGTCAGCAGAACTGAGACACAAACATTTGTGGGAGATGGTGATTAGAGAGAGAGCATGGCAGAACATGGAAAGGCTGAAGAGAGACAAGTCAAAAAGGACCCAAAGCTTTTCAAGCATTTTGCTTAACTGCTGTGTATGGAGTACTGAAAGGTAAAAAGCAGAATGGGATAACTTGCATGCAATTTCAATCACTTGTTACTTCATCTGGTTTTTGAAGTAAAATAGGCTTATTGTGAGTCTTGAATCAATAATCCACCTTGCACAGTTTTCTGTGGAAGTCTGTAACACTTTAAGCTGCTTGATGTTACGCTAGCATCAACTGGTAGTTTTTCAGCTGTTAGGAACATGGACTTACTTGGCATTACCTTTGCATGCCGTGCAGAAGCAGCTTTTGCATTTTCCTATAGATGATTAGAAGGGTTCTGTTTCATGTGGGGGACCAAGAAAGGCCTGGGGTTTTGTTTGTTGTAATTCTAAAAGCCCCTGTGCAACAGATTGTCCTTCCCTGTATCACGATTACCTCTGCAGGATGTGAAATTCCTAACAGTCATCTTGTGAAGGCTTTATGAGTTGCTGTCATTATAAATTATTTTGTCCTTTTTGTAACTTGCATAGATAGCTTTTGGGAGGCTATTTGCTCAGTGGTGGAAAGCTAACTCACACAATTAAACCTAAACTGTGATCATTGATCATACTGTTGAGAGCAAGGCAGGTTTCTCTTCGCTATTCAAAACACCAAGCTCAGTGGAAATGTAAAATGCTTACCAAGACTCATATTCTAAACTATCAGACATCTTCAGTGCTTTCCTTCGGTTTACTATCTGACTTATTTTGCAAAAAATAAAACCATGATAATTAGTAATAAAAAATCAGAGAAAAAAGCTGACACATAGTTGTCAACTATTATGTCAGGTAATCTGCCTGCTATTACAGTCAGAAACTTAGTATTTGTGCAAGACATGTTGACATACCTGTAATTTCAAGCATCATGCTCCTGTGTTGCTGTGAAATGGGTAAAAGTGAGCGTTGTTTGGCAACTGGCATCCTGTCCCCGCCTCTTGCAGGGATCGCTGTGTGTAACGTGCCAGCCGCCTCCGTAGAAGAAACGGCAGATTCCACCATGTGCCACATCCTGAACCTGTACAGGAGAACCACCTGGCTGCACCAGGCCCTGCGGGAAGGCACGAGGGTACAGAGCGTGGAACAGATCCGGGAAGTGGCCTCGGGAGCTGCCCGGATCAGAGGGGAGACCTTGGGCATTATTGGATTAGGTACGTTGTCTCCGTACGCGCTTTCATGCTCTTTGCTGCACTTTGCTTAAAAGAAAAGGTGAAGATTTGAGCTGTAAAAATGAAACGTTTGTTCATTCCACGTCAAGCATTCTTTCCTGATGGTTATATAACTCAAATGTTTTTCCCCCTAGACATAATCATTTTCCACAGAAAACTTACTTTATTGCTGATATTCTCTCAATTTTTTGAGTTTCTGTACATCTTTCTGTTGCCATATTGGCTGCTGTCGGGCACTCTGCTTGTAAGAGGAGATATCATCACTTCCCTTTTCCAAGACAAGGATCCTGCTACTCCAGCCCAGTTACATGTGTATGTTTTATCCCTTGTCCATTTTCATATCTGGTTTTGTTTAGGCTTTCTTCCTTTTACACTTTTTTACATAACTAAAAAGCCTTTGCATCAGTAACATCCTGAAGAGCAGTTACTGTGTGCATTTGATTGAGCTGGATCTGAAATTGTATTTTAACTCTAATGAGAGAAAGAATATATGCAAATAAGTTTGAAATGTTTCCAGACCTAATAAAAACACCTACTTACCTCTCTGAGTGACCCTAAATGTTTTTCAGCATCCAACAGATGGACAGGCTTGCTTGAGATGGATTAATTACTGTCTGTTACAGAAGTAGAGAAGAAAAACAAGCAAGTCAGTTTCTATATAAAAATTATTCAGTCATGTGCTTGTCTTACACAGATCTGATAGACTGTGGATGTAATTGCCGTGCTATTCATCCACAGGAATTATTAATATGATTTTGACAACAAAGCATCATTTTAAAATGACTGCTCCAGTTACACATTGCTGTCAAATAACTCAAGCCACAGACTCTTACTTTTGGAAGCTGAAAATAGCCTGGTGTTACATAGTACTCATTTAAATGAGCATGCAGTACACCAGAACCATCTTCACAATCAAAGAATTGCCTTTAAAATATGAATTTCAAGAAATTAGTCATGAAGCTGCTTTCTCAGATCTATACTAATTTAATTATGCATCTCATTTAAACACACAATGATTGTTGTGCTCACGGTCATAGAGTTTGGACATAAATAATAGACAGTTGCCTGCAGTGTTTCCAAAATGGAAATGCTTACCTGGATTTTGAAACTTAAGCTTTGGCTCACATGCAGCGTGCACATTTGCTGCAGATACCTGTAGTGTTCTCACTCAGTTTGGTGTTTTTACTGAACAAATTCAGACTAGAGATTATAAAGAAAAAGTCTTTCATCATTGACTTCCTTAAGTGAGTTTTGTTGGTTTTGTGCTCAATGACTGAAAAGTATAGAGGAACAAAGGGGTAATCAGATTGCCAGTATGTGTATACAGCTTTATAAAATGCTAGGTCTTGGTTTTAGTTTTAAAAAGCAAGCCTTTTCTGTGCATGTTACACTAAAAAGGCTAGTAAAGTCTGATTTTTAAGGGCACGCATGTCTTGCAGTTATTGACCAGTCATTATCTTTAGCCTTTTGTTAGTTCTATATATTTCCTACCGTAGAATATTCACAGTTTCAAAGAATACTAAAGTCACTTCTGAAAACTTCCATTCTTCCTTCTTGAGCATGCGTGTGAATAGGCACAACACTGATTCTGACCTGCTCTAACAAACTCCCGTAAATCTATGTATTAATGAAGAGTGAAAATAGAAACTTAGAAGATTTACCAGAATTCTGTGTTGAGCACTTCAGGCCCTTAGGCTGTGGTGTGCACCCTTTTCTAGTACAGATCACTGCAAGAGGTTACCTGTCTTGAGTTTTGGACTCAAACATGTATTTAGAACCAAAGACTGTTGTCCTTAGGTTGTGTTTCTTCACTAGTGGCCTCTCCCCACATCTGGAGTTTTGCCTCCGTTTATTATTTAGACACGTCAGTGTCAAGTGATGATCCACCCAGATGCTATGAAGTGAATGTATTACACACAAAATAAACCGTTCTCATCATCTGTTGGTAAGGCCTTTCCTCTGTTTCTATGTAGCGTCTCAGTTTCTGTCCTTTGTCATTAACATGTCTCTGAGATCATCTCCTCTCAACCACAACGTTTCTCTATTCTTGTCTTAAAGCTTGTGGTCTCTTCAGCAATGGGTTGCTTAAATTTATCACTGCTGCTGCAACAGCTAACTGCAGACCTTCTTAACATCTGCTCCTGGGCTTTTCTCTCTGCCAGAGAGAAGCACCCGAGCTCTTGCCTATCTCTCTGCTAGAGAATGACTCTGTCTCCAAAGTTTCAGCTACTCACTTCCTTATCCACTGATCTTGCCAAGTTTCGTGACTCACTTGCCTTCTTTCCATCACCCACTCTCTTTCCCTCCTCTCATGCATATTCCTGCTTTGACACTTGGTCTGTCCTGCTTAATCTTATTACTCTGTGTTCCTCCTTTAAAGTTAACCCCATGTCTCAACCTCTGCTTGTATTGAGCTTGAAGATGAGCAGAGACTCAGCAGCATAATGCCTCGTGTGCTTGTTGGATCCCCTCCGTCATTGTTGTGTTGTTTGGTTAGCCCCTGAGCTCCTTAGGGCAAAGCCCCTGCCTCTTTCTGTCCTCCTGAAGTGTCTGATCCTTTGAGCCTTGCATAAATAATAATATCACATCATTAAACAGCTGTCTTTGTCACTTTTAATCTTTATTGCTATCCAGTCTCCTGTATTTTAAGTGATTCATCACAAGTGTGGATAATAAGCCCCACAATTAAAAAAAAACAAAGCTACCTTTTCACCTTGTATCTAGAAATGTAGGGGTTTGTGGGTTTTTTAAGGAGGAATATTTTTGAGCAGCAGCACGTAAGTACTTGGATGAATAGACATCTGGCCCTGGTTCTGCTCTAATGATAATTTTACAGCAGTGAAGTCACACTCCCATTCCCTTCCTTCTCAGTGAGAAATGCTGATGACTAATGACTAATGCATTTCCTCACCCAGGAAAGGTGAAATTCCTCTAAATAAATTTGTCTCCACATCACAGTGAATGTCATCACTCAGTTTCTTTCCCCACCTGCTCTATTCTCTCAACAGTTCCAGTGCCCCTACCTACATGCTTGGCCAAATTACAAACCTGTGTTATAAGACAATAAGGCTTAAGAGTTGGGTGGTACTAGTCTGCAATAAATGATCTACTCTTAGCAATCCTACTGGCTCTCTTAATGTGCTCAACAGGAAATGTAACAAAACAGCACTCTCCACATTTCAGAGTTCTCCAAGAAGGAGGAAAATTTACCCATATTCTCCATTGCTGTTGCACAGGCAGGGAAGAGCTGCTAAGTGAAAGCACTGTTTCTTTCCATGGAAGTCTTCATGCAGGTCATCATCATCATTTCCATGGTATCAAGGTCATTTTATATAACTTTGTAATACCAGCATAGGAGGAGTGTGCATTGCTCAAGGGCCGAGCAGGGTCCTTGACCTGGAGCTCTGCTGAACTGTCACACTCAGATCAGGTCAGTGGCAGGGCCAAGGTCAGACACACCTATAAATTGGGACACTTGGGTTGGGGGCATTTGGGAGACTTGCAGGGGAGTGACTGGATGAGGCTGCAACAGGATACTTGGGTGTTTTGAGTCTCTCTTCTGAAATGATGAATGGACCTTGCTAGATAGAACTTTGATTTTGAAAATATGTTTTTGTTGCTTTCTGCTTTTTTTGCAATTGTATGCAACATTCATTTTCTGCATTCTTCTCGCACTACGACCAAGAAATCAATTTAAGGTTTTGAGCTTAAGGTTTTGCCCCCTCTGGAAGCAGCCACGAATATTCATAACAATTTGATATGCTCTTAACATAGAGCTGTCCCAAAGGTGGGATGCCTTGTGTGCTGTATTGTCCCCTCGGTGTGTTGAGGTAGGTTTTGAACCGCTCCTCATGCCCAGGAGAGTCTTATATAATAGAAGCTTTTCAGGAAAGGAAAAAAAGGTACATAGTTCTGTGGCTGTTCTTCGTCAGATTGTAATTTAAAAAGAAATCGGCGAATTCCTCGTGTCCCGCTGTGTACTTGTGTTATGACTAAGACTAAATACAAATTATCATTTGCAGAAGAGTTTTATCCCATAAAATATTTGTAGTAGGATAATTCTGGTTAGAAATAGAGATGTGATTCCCAAGTGTTTCTGAAGGAAACTTTTCTGCCCAGTGAAGAAGGCTTTGGTTTATTAGCCTGGGTGGGGTGAATGAAGAGTGTGGCTTTCACTGGAGATGCTGTTGTTAGAGATTCTGGTGATGTGAATCCCATCAGGTATTAGTGTTGTAAAGAGTGTAAAAAAAGAACAGATGACAGAATGTTGCATGTGAAAATGAATGTAGCTGAAGTAACAGTTATATGCTTTGTTAAAACAAATAAAAAATGTTTACAGTTGTGTGACTGATTCCTTGAGCTGTGAACATGCCAAAATTTGGAAACAATACAGTGTTTGTGTTGAAAATTTTCTAATTCAAATTTATAAAAACAGCTTGGAAAGCAAACAAATAACATGCATGCAAGTGTTGAAATGAAAGATTTCGAGGAGTATTCTAACCTGGTGTCCCCGAAGAACAGCAGACAGCCCCTGTCAGATTGATATACTGTTTAATATTCCAAGCACATCTGTCACTAAGCACTGCGGAATTGCTGTGTTCACATTAAGTGATCAGCAAAAACCTTTCTTCCTGTGGCTTCTGAAGTTTATGCAGAGAGAAACTGAAAAGCAGAGGGAAATCCCTTCAAGCACCATTGGAGAGAGATGGGATTTCCCTGGGTTAATTTGATGCTTTTTTGAACAAACTTAGACATTACAAAGGAAAACTTGTTGACTTTTTTTTTTAAATTAAAATTAGGCATTGTTATGGTGTGTCACATGATGCTTTTGAAACATCTTCATCCAACATTTGTTGTTCCCTAATGGGAATGTCTCGTCTGTAAACTTCTAACTTGAAAAGTGTGTTAGTTCCCACTCTTCAAAATGCCTGTAACTCATTAGATTTACTCAGGGGTTTTTCCCCTCTGTGTTTTACTGGTAGTGTGTCAGAGGAAAGTACACGCCTCCTGGTACATGTGGTATGGAGTCGTGCCCATCCAGCACTTCTGGTCACAGCTCTGAAATACAACAGTAAGGAAGGTGGAAAAAAAAACAGAGTTCAGTGTGAATTCCAAATGGGACTGCGGTCTTCTTAATTAGATGCCGTATCATATACTGTCTTTATTTATCACTCAGGTAGCTGAAAAAAATTTATTTTAAAGTCTCAGATGACAAAATTCTTGTAGTCATTTTAATGCTGGAAGGATGTTATTCAAAATGGAAGAAAATACCAGAAAGGAGATTCCACATATTGAGAATCGTTATGCTTCAGATTAAACAAATTATCTGTCATTGCATCCATTTTTGAGGATTAATTTTATAGCTTTTTATTAAAGCCAGCTGGTTTGACATGGGTAAGGATAAGCCCTTGGCAGGATGTGTACACAGGCAGCGGTGTTTTGCCATAAACAGGCCCAGCAGACAAGCCCTTGCGTTACACAGATTATTGCAGATTACGTGACATCTTCTGGCATTTCACATATCTGGTGATAAAAGGTGCAAACCTCCTGCTTTGTTTCAGGGCAGTGTGAAACAGTCCAGATGTACCATTTCTGATCTCAGGGATGGGTTCCGAGTGGGATGGGAGACACCTCCGTGTTCTGCCCTTGCAGTTGCTGTCCAGAGCATTAGGCCTTGATACAAGAGTTCCCATTAGGAAGGAGGAGGCCACCTCACACCAGCTGCTTCACATCTGCTCTCATGGCATGTTTATCTTGTTCTAGGGCGTGTTGGGCAAGCAGTAGCACTACGTGCCAAAGCCTTTGGCTTCAGTGTGATTTTCTATGACCCATACCTCTCGGATGGCATGGAGCGTGCTCTGGGACTGCAGCGGGTGAGCACTTTGCAGGACCTGCTGTTCCACAGTGACTGTGTTACCCTGCACTGCAACTTGAATGAACACAATCATCATCTTATTAATGACTTCACCATAAAGCAGGTAATAATCTCTGTGGGCGCCCTCCACACCAGTGCTGTTTGCCATTTATTTCTGCAAATAGGTAGATTCTCATTTGATAGAAATCTTTCTCTTTTCCTGCTCTAAGAGCAAACAGGTTTATAATTGGTTAGGAACTAGCTGGTTGCTTATGTATGGTTGCTTTTACTGTCTTTCTGGCTCAGGAACATTGCATTCATGGAAATAATTTGCTCCTCTTAATATCGCTCAGATTTAATGAAGTGGCATTGATGTAAAAGCACTTTTTGTGTGTCTTGTAGTAGCTTCTTCCTTTGCATGTGTATTTTCAGGTAGCAATTCTGCCTTCCACTGTTGTCTCAGTTTGAGTTCCTTCGATGCAATTTAAGGATTATGACTAAATGGCTCCCCCCTGTGCTCAGTCCCGATGCTCACAGAGCACTTCAAGGATGGAGTTCATTTACAGCATTGCATTATTGGGAAAAATAACGTTTCTTGGAATTAGCACTAACTTCTCCCTGAAGTTGTAGGTAATACGTGAAATAATTTCAAAATCTGGATCTGCTCCACTGTTGAAAAATTAGACACTAGAAGCCAGATACTTAATGAAAAAGTTTGACTCCAGCTTTAGTTTAGGTAACAGCCAGAAGTAAAACACTTGAGTCATAAAACCCCAAGACAGAATGGTTGATTTGGCTGTTCTTCATATATATATTTATATAAATGGGTTTATATGTTGGTAACAATGCCAGTAGCACTCTTTTGCAATAAAATCATTGTTTGTCTTCCAAGAAATAGTTTGTGCTTACTACTTTTGAGTTTTAGAACTAAAGAACTTAACTGAACATGTTCCACAGTCATGTTAGGATCATGGCAGAAAAATGGCAGTGCAACACACTTCTTGATTTGAGAGTTTAGAGATTTTGCAAATCCATTGCAAGATAAAATCAGGATTTGGGATTTAAAACCCTGAAAAATTAAGAAGCTTAAAATGAAATCTCGGAGACCAGAGCTCTGTCACCTTGCCTTGAATATTGTCTTTTGTTGTATGACTGGGTACAATCACTGCTTATCACATGGTGAGATGTCTTTTTAAGCAGACATCCAGACCCAAAAAGCATCATACTGGATTCTGTGGGATGACTGAGCGTTGGTCACTTTATTATACAGCAGTTGTGAAACTGGGGCCAGTTTTCCACCAAAAATTTTTTAATGGAGGCAGAGAAATATGTTGAGCTTTGGAAAAGGCACAGTGCATTAATCGAAGAAACAAACAAAGGAAAACATCTTAAAACTGAGTAATACCATCTGAAATTAAATGCCTGTAATAAACTCTGCACTGGAAAGTATCCTGTAAGCATTTGTCTTCCTATTTGTTATCCTTCATCATCAAAGCACGGATTAATTAAAGTGTTAGATGATAGTTCTTGCTTTGGGTAGGAGTTTGGGTAAAAGTCTGGGTAGTAAAGTGGATGTGAAACCCATGAAATTCTAACCCCTCTGCTTAGTTTGTGTAGAGCATATTCTGATTTAGACTGATAGATGTTGGAGTTGGCCTAGAATTTCTAGAGAGCATTGCATACCATTTTTGTCCAATATTCCATGTTTATGTAATAACCAGTTTCAAACAAAGCACAGAGAAGTATGGTGCATCTCATTTCACTGAAGTCTCACCCTGAATTCTGTTGAGTCTGAAATGACATAAAATATCTTTGAAAATTCGGTGTCTGTCTTCTCTTAGGTAACTTTTCTAGTCAACTAAATCATTATTCTGTACAGCCATCCTGCTTGTCCTTGTAGTTGCAGAGTAGCTCAGAGAAGTGTTTCCATGAACTTGTGCTATTCAGGTGTTCTTCAGAGATTGAGGTCATCTTTAGTTATACAGATTTGAGAAAAAAATGCAGTTTAAACCACAATACTTTTATAAAGCAGCTCTGCAGGTTTAATGTAGGTGAATTTGACAGACGTCAGCAGTTCCAGCTGTGAAGCTCTTTCAAGCTTCCACCCATTGTTAAGGATCATCTCCAGCTGCATCCACCCTGACAGTTTATCATGAGTCACATAATTCATTCCCTCTAGAATGCATTTATGCAGACATGTTCTGTTTGATTTGAACGTGTCCTAGTGCTAGTTCTGGAGTTCTGTAAATGGTTCTAAAATGAAAACTCAGGCAAGGTTGTTGGACAGATTGAACGGAAGATTTTAGCGGAGTTCACTTTAAGTGAAATGCTCGCGTCCTTCAGAGGGCCTGTAAATACAGCAAGCTGTACTTACAACTCAAATTACCAGTTTGCACAGAAATGGGAAGGGTGTATGAGCTCCCCCAAGCCTTTATGGTGTGTCTGCACAGCTGGGAGTGGCTCTTGGGTGAGCCCACCTGTGCTGCTTTTAGTACAGTTCCTACACTGACACAGTGATTGTTCCCATAAGGAGTCTCTTCTTGTTACCAGAGCAGCTTAAGATACTGCCCCAGTTTCTTTGCTGTTCTGATTCCCAAGTTAATTACATAAAGCTGAGAGAAGCATCCTTTAGTTCTGCTCCTGTAAGTGCAGTTTGGTTTTGCTGTATGGACCAATGGATGGTTCTCCTGTAGGCCCGGGGGTCTGCAAATGGAGAGAAGCGGGGCCACGTTAAACCTAGAGAGTTGGCCAGGAAGATATGGTGGGTTTTTTCTTTATAAAACGCTGCAGGCATGTGCATATTATATTCCCTATGACCTCATTAAATAAAGCAACCTGACTTACTCAAACCTCCTTGTTGTTGATGAGTTTGGCATTTTGAATCAGTATTTGAGTGTAAGGATCCATTTACCTATGGTTTGGTTTGATGCGTAGGTTTCATGAAGTTGAGTGGGTATCAAAATGTTGGGGTTTGCTTATTTTTATGGTGAGAGACGGTGTCAGTACAAAATGAGGTTTTCATTATTCATCTTGACTGTAGTTCCTGCTCTTCATGCGCTTTCTTTCCTTCATGCACAGAGGTGTTTGAGATATCTGTCAAAGATGAAATACCAGGGTGGCTGGAAGCAGGATGTTGTAATTAATGTTTATTTCAGTACCATTTCTCTTATTTAAACTGCCACTTTTTTTTCAAGTTGTGGATGTATTACGGTGTAAATTCTTGTAGTTCTCCCCTTACTGATTGTAGTGTCATCTACAATGCTAATCTGCACAATGCACAGTACAGCTTCTCTCCTGGGCACGCAGCGTTCTCCACCAAATTCATTTTCATGCCTTTTAATTGAATAATAGAAGAATTCTTTAGACCTTTATTTGAGAAGTCTCACAGGGGAGGAGGAAGCTGAAGTAACAAAAATAAATAATACATACCTCTACTGTGTTTTGGCAGCTAAAGGGAAAAGTGTTTGAAAATCCAAAAGCATTGATTTTTCTGAAAAATTCATGTAGGCTTTTATTTGTGTGAAAGTTGAAAGCCACAAAATATGAATTTGTTTAAGAATGTGCTGTAGTTTCTGTCTCATGCAATTTCACAGTGAAATAAAAAGGCATAAAATGATCTGTCACTTTCATATGCACAGTTGTATCTTTTGATCATGTTTCTGCACTATATGTGAAACAACGCTTCTATTAAAAGACACTACCTACAAGAAACAAAAGGTTATTAAGTGCTGTGAAATAGCATTTTATGTTAGAAGCATCACATTTGGTGGTACTTTCCAATGGAGAGGGAAAACAACTGTTACAGTTTAAAACAGCTGAATAGCCTTTGTTATAATGGATGCTTCTTTTGAGTAAAAAATAATGCCACAACGATTTTATTTCATTTATTTTTATTTCATCATTCTTGTTTTTAACTTTCCCTAGATGAGACAAGGGGCTTTCCTGGTCAACACAGCTCGAGGTGGGTTAGTAGACGAAAAAGCACTTGCACAGGCCCTGAAGGAAGGAAGGATACGAGGGGCAGCCTTAGATGTACATGAGTCAGAACCATTCAGGTGCTTTTCCTTTTCTTTTCTTTTTATTTTGTTCACTTTCTTATTTTTAAGTCTTAGTGCATGATACAATCAACAGCAACAAGTAAATTGAGTTTTCTGTTCATTTGGTAGCTAAATACTCCTTAGCAAAGCAACATGAATCTGTGCAGCACTGAACTGATGCAAATGTAGATGGAGCTTGTGTACGTGGCTAGAAGTGAAAAAAGTGACGTGTAAGATTTAATTCCTTAAAAAGAAAAAAAAAACCAAAACGGTGGGTTTATTTAGTAGAAATAGCAGGAACCTGAAAATCCTGGGCGTGGCTTTGGCCATGGCTTTAAGAGGAGTGCAGCTTTGCCACTGATGCAGCTCTGGAGGCAACTGATGTCTGAACAGGGTCTTTCGAAGGCCAGGAATTGAGATGATGTGTGAGAAGTAACTGCTTTATGACACCTTTCTGAAGGAAAAGACATTTGTCCAGATTACCTCTGCAGGAAAGCCATAAGTGTGTAAGAGGTTGCAAAAAAATGTTCAGGAAAGCTGTCAGGGTGCAGGTTTTGTTTTGTTTTACCCTTCATAAGGGGAATAGTAACTCTACTGTCAGTAGCAGGGCTGGTAGGACAAGCCTGAGTTACTGAATGACTGACAAGTCCAGTGTTTCAAGCAGAAATGTACCACTCCCCTAAGTGGCATTGAGATATCAGCACTCCTAATCAAAATGAGCCTATTTCATATGTCCTTGAGTCTTGAGAACAGACTGCTGTAGCTTAGTCCTTGCATGTGACAAGCCTTTTTCAGCCTGGGCAGGGAAAAATGTTATTTTTAACTGGAACAATCCACATAAGTTTTTGAAGAAGAACAGATTCAGGGCAGGTTGTAAAGATTGGAGACAGCACAATATCTCTGATTCCGGCTTGAGGGGGAAACAGAACCTTTGAAAAAAATAGAATAATACCCTTTTACTCAGAATTTTTATATCTACTGAGGCACAGTGCCACATCACAAATATTTAATTTTATTTATGCATACCCTGGATTCATTTACTCCTAAACGTAGTCATTGCCATGCAGTGGTGCTGTGCAAAGCCAGAGTGTAGCAGCTCAGGGGACTTGCAGCTACATCCATTCTTCCCAATTCCTCTCTGGGGTGTGCACAAGCAGCCCATTGCACCTCTGGGAAGCCCCATTTACTGCATGGAGATGCCATGCGCAGAGATTCAGTTGCAGGATTACAGCCACAGTTTCCTTTGGCTTCAGTGCTGCATGTCTATCTGATCACAGCATGCAACTCTTTATTCAAGAGTTTTGCCAGATATTTTGATGTTTATTGAACTGCAGATGAAATCTATCATTTTATGAATTACGACCAGCTCTGAAAGCACACTTTTGTCTTAAAATATTTGCTCTCCTGTTACGGTTGACTGCAAGATTATTAAAACTGGAAATAAATAGGAGGAGCAAGTTTCCATTATTTTCAGTTTCTCTACTTTGTATCTGTGATAACACTTTTACACAGATTCATTGCTTTCCCTGAAAAACAATCTATAAAGTAAATGTCCTTCTTTCTGTAGAGTTTCTGTAAAGGAACGGGAAAGAAAAAAATAGTTACAAATTCAAGGAAAAAACCCCTGAGTTTTATTTAAAAGGCATTGAGGCTGCTGATGGACACACTTCTGATTTGGAAATAAGATTTTTTTTCTTTAAATGATTAGATGTCATACTGACAGAAAGAGAAGAGCTTTGTTGGTTAATGCAATACAACTAAAATTGTGATGAACTGGACAAATGGAATGGCATCCTAAATTAATTTGGGTTTTCCTTTATGCATTTCTGCCCCAAAACTGGAGTGGCAGTGGCTGTAGTTACAATAAGTGCATTGGACAGAAGCTAATGTTGCTGCTATATTTGAGTTCTACCCTTTCAGTCTATAACAAGTGATTGTTGCTTATTTATACCCAAAATAGTACATTAAATTACCAGGCAGAATTATAAACAAAGTCAATAAAGAATAGAAATGCAATTCTTTTCTGTTGTAGATATTAAGCTGTGTATGTATAAATCCATCTGGATTCCCTACCTTGCTTTCCCTTTGCCCCCCAGTATTTTTTGTCATTTGATCTTGTTTTAAATTTTCATTTAGCTTTAGTCAGGGCCCCTTGAAGGATGCACCAAACCTGATCTGTACCCCACATGCAGCCTGGTATAGTGAACAAGCCTCAATTGAGATGCGGGAGGAAGCAGCACGAGAGATCCGAAGGGCGATCACAGGTACTGACTCACATTATTTTCAGCTCCTTCCCTGGGTAGTTCTTTTTAAGAAACCTATTTCTTCAGTCCTGAAAGATGCCAAAAAGAGGCAGCCTTCTGTTTTGTTTCCAATATTTGGAACACAGAAATCAGCAAATGCCCACTAAGTCTGTTCTCAGAATGGGAACAAGTCATTTTGGGAGTTCTTTGCAATTATGAAGGGAGGGCAGGCACTGCAAAATAAATAATTTTTTCACGTAAAGAAAATGTATTTATATGTGAAAAATCATCTGGTTTTTTTCTTTGTTCCATATACCTATTACCCACTTGATAGGTTTGACTGCAAGTCTTCCTGGTATTGCTGGTATCTTCCTCAGCTTTTCCTAGTTGTTCCCTTATACTTGTCATGAGCAGTTCCCTGTGTAAAGTTTTCAATGTTTTGTTGGGAGGTTATTCTATTTTAGGCATTTCCCTCTTTAAAGCCTTGCTAAAGAAGTCTGGCATTTTAAAGGGCAGAGTGTCTTTGTTATATAACTGCCATGTAATTGTAAACTGCTCACATAAGAGAAAACAGCTATGTCTCGAACATGCACTGCTAATAAGTAAAATGAGAGGACTGAGCCATTTGGCATGGGTTTGAATCCCTTGTAGCCTAAAATAAAAGGAAGGATTTTCATACTGGAAAATGATTCATTAAGCACTAATGTTTTCTCTTTAGTTGGACTTTGCTGTGTCCCCCTTGGCGATATTGTCTGAATGCTCTGCAGACATGCAGGGCCATCTGTGTCACCTTGAGAGTAGCTCACTGCCAACACATTGCTCTGTTACACAAAAAGCACTGGCAGTAGCCTTCCCTCTGGCTTGTGCCTAGAGAGGCTGGGCAATTTAGTTTCATTTATAGCCTGTGCAGAAAGAAGATTCTCTTCTGGATGCTAATGAAAGGCACCTCTTAAACTCCTCATCTGAGTTGTCCTTTATTGGACAATTTCACTCTGTTTTAGAGGTGACCTGGGGAGCCTGACTATCCCTTAGCTGGAATTGGTCCTTGTGGCTGTACTCCAGGACTCCAGTGGTACATTTGTTTGTTAGGGTGTTCAATAACTTGCCTGCTCCCAGATAGCTCTGGGGGCAATTGCACAAACGGTACCTGCCTGGGGGAGGATTGATGTGCAAATCAGTGTCAACAGCCTATGGTCTGAAAACTAAAGAGCCAGCTATCCAGAGCTAGTGTTATGTTAAATTTGTGCAGTAGCCCAAGCATATGTGCCTAGGAAGGCAGACCTACAGTTCCTTCAAGTGTGTGCTGGTGCTCTCAGCAATCTGGATCATTGATTTGTATCGAGGCTGTCAGCACTTCAGTGTTTGCATATGGTTTTTAGTAAGATCAAACTGAGACCAGCGTTAAGGAGGTGAGAATGACATTGAATTGCAGTGAAACAAATGTAGGAAAGATACAGGAAATGTGGGATAAAGCTGGATATGTGAAAACCATAGGGGAGCACAAAGAAGAGAGGGAGAATAATTGGAAAAAGGTGTGAAGTGTAGCAGTGAAGGCTATAACTACCATCTGACAATAAAAATTTTAAGTGTTTCTGCTGTTGCTTAAAAGTCAATAATGTTGTGATGTGCAAAATAGAAATAATCTGCAGAGATTAAATACCTTGAAATATATTTATAAACTTGAAAGCATTCCAAATATGAAATAAAGAGGACCATTGGCATGGAAGTAAGAGAAAGGCAAGCATGGCAAGTAAAAATATCATTGTAAGTTTAAAATAAAAAAAATAAAACTGGCTTTTGAGGAGAGACTTGTAGAACATGCCTACAGAAGTTAGCAAAATGAAAAGCAAGGGGGACAAAGAGGAAGATGATATTGAGAAGGATAAACATCAGAAGAAAGATACTGTATAAATTTGTGGACAGTTCTGGCAGAAGTTTAGATGGATGTATATTTCAGCTACATTTTGAAGATGATTTCTAGATGGTTATAATTCACCTATAGTGGGGCATGTACCTTGTTCAGTCCTGAGCTAAAAGCCCTTTCAGCTTGTGCACAGGAGATGTGACAGGTTCAGGGACAACAGCTGAAGTCATGGAGTGACACGTACTTGATGGTATCCATTGCACGAGAAGCAGTTCTGTGAAAACAGAACAGAGCTTTTTTTACAGCCCTGTTGTGGCTAGGCTGATGAATGGAAAGGGCAGGCAGAGATGGTGAAGTCCTTAATCAAATTTCCAGTAGGAAGCTGGAGACAAAAGCCTGAATTCTTTGATGATGGAGCTTAGTCAGTTTTTGAAAGGGTTTCTGGAGTAGCATTGCCAGCAGTGGCAGGGGTGGACTCCAAATTACCTCTTTCTGCTCCTCTATGTGCAAATGCACTGTAGGATTGAACTTTAGTGAATTCACATTAAAACAGATGTCAGAAAAAACGCATGCTCCAATCGCTCTCTCTCCTGTTAAAATAGGTGGAAACATTCCTATTGCTATGAAGAAAATCTGTGTTGGATCTGCTCATGTCATTTGTTGCAGGGCTGAAGGTAGTTCTGCAGTAGACAGTCACAGGCTTGTCCAGTATGTGCTGAATTAGGTTGACAGATTTTCCAGTCTTAAAACTTCAGTAGTACTTCCGAGGTTAAGGAAAGGTTTTGAAGAAGTGAAGAAAGGACATTCTGGTGTCTTTTAATTTTATGTAGGGATGAAAGGCATGGCTGAGGATTAATACATTGCAGTAAATAAAAGTGAAAAAGGGAATGTTCAGGAGGATGGGGAATAGGTGTTGGTCATATTCAGGTTTATGACACAATTCCATTCAGAATTGTATATTTTTCATTAAGTGTTTTTAATTGCTGTGAAAGGTAGAAGGAAATTGATGTTAAGGACAGAAAGCAGGGGGCTACATTACTGAATTTGATTGGTAGCTGTACTCTATATCCAAATTACAGCTCCTTGGAAAGATGAATCTTACTGATCTTGGATTTATTGAGCCCCTGTAAACAAGGGATGAAGAGACAGGGAAATCAAAATTAAGCAGAGCATTTCAGCCATTATTACCTAAGTCCCAGGCAAAAGGCTACAGCAAGGATCAGAAACAAGCTCTTAGTGTCATTTTATGTATTGATTTAAATGTGCAAATATTTGTAAGTATTTTTAACATAGACATATATAAGGCACACAATTTTTATACATTTTTATTTCCTCTTCCTTGCTTCATATTAGGTCGTATTCCAGACAGTCTGAAAAACTGTGTTAACAAAGATCACTTGACTGCAGCTACACATTGGGCCAGCATGGACCCTGGAGTTGTTCATCCAGAGCTTAATGGTGCTGCATACAGGTAAGTGTGCTGAAGAGGTAGAAGAAATGCCTCCATAATTCAGTGTAGGTATTCAAGAGTAGATAAAAGACCTTCCTGTTAATGATCGAAGTGCTTTTGCATTACACACCTGCTATATTGTTTTTGTAATTGTTGTGTTCAGGAGAATTACCTTGTTTTGCTAGTTGATGTCAGTCATGCTGTGTCTAACTATGAATCCTCTTACAATCTTTCTTTGTTGGGTTAGTTTGTGAGCAATGTACATTTGTTAGTATATTCCAGTAAAGCAATTCTAGTCATCTCCAGTGTTACAGTGGAAGTTTTATGTTCCTTTGCTGAAGGTAATGATGCAGCTGTAGGTTACAGAAGGACTTTCAGTAATAAACTTAGGTTATTTTGTGGCATCCAGACACAAGAGAGAACAAGTAACTCGGTATTGAAACCAGTGGAACAACCCGTGGTGATTATGAAAATACGTTTAAAATAGCTTTTTCTGAATTATATGTTTAATTTTTAAGCAGAAGCATTTAAGAGACTTGATCTATGTATTCTCAGTCAACTGTGAAAGCAGGTCTTAATAATTAATAGAAAGGGGCATTTTTTTACATCTAATATGCACATTCCTTAGTTGTTTAGGTTGCTCAAGAGTCTTTCTCTGTCCCTTTATCCCTAGCAGCAGATTCTTCCTAGGAGCCAGCTTCAGACAATTTGCATTTATGAAAAATACCTGCAGTTTTTGTATTTTCCAGTCTGATATTTACACATAAGTAGGCTGAAAGTGGCAGAAAGCTACAATTGCCTGCTTCCCTCAGTGCCTTGAGGAAAGGGGCAGTGCAGCCCTCTCACTGCTTTGTCATTATCCTAATCTTTCCACTGTCCTTCTTCATACATCTGCTCTTTCTTTGTTGTTCTTTAGAAGGACTCCCCATACTTTTAGTAGAGGGGGGGGATTCCTGATTTTTTTGTTACTCCGCATGAGAACCCATCTGTGCCCTGCTGAGAAGTGAGGCAAAGTAATCCTGTCCCAATGACTTGGAACAATCTCATCAGACAGGGATGGGGGGTGTCAGACATGAGTGTCACCACCCTCTGCCACAATCTCCTCATCAGGAGCCGTAAGTACACCGAGGGAAAAGCAGAACTTGAATTTGGTGACCACATCACTTGAAGCTGTTTATTTCTGGAAGTATATCCAGAGCCCTAAATATCTAAGAAGGGTGGTTTTATTTGCTTAAATAAGCGGCTCGAGCACACATGTTCTCCTCCACATAGTGTCTGGTTTCATGGACTTCAGTTTGGAGTAGTGAGGGTATGGCTCAGTGTAATTGGGGCTTAAAGGCAGGTGTTGCTGGACAGGAGGTAATAACTCCAGCTCTCTCGTGGCAGTTAAGAATAGGGGTCTATGCCCAAATAAAATGCAGGGTTTTGTTCTTGTTTTAGGGGTCACAAGTCCAGCAGAAGTAGGCTTTGCAGCCAGAAATTAATTTTAACTTAGGAATGTTTGGGGGAGTTAATGATTTACAAGGTAAAAACCATATGTATTCAATTTAGGCAAGATAAACACAGAACTGAGTGACTTTTTAAGACATTGTTTCAGTCCATTCTTTTGATAAAGGAGATTTATTGTAAAATTCTGATTTAATTATTTTCAAATGCAAAATAAAACTGATTTTAGGAATTTTGAGGCAGGAGTTAATAGTTACACAATAAATGTTAAAAGTTTTTTGAAGGGGCAATAGAATAGTGTTTGAATGTGGATAAAGGCAGTTACTACTGTGTGAAGTGCAAAATATGCATCACTTGAAGCTCAGGTTTTATGAAGAAACTGGTTTCAATAGCAGTGTTTGCTGATGCTTAATTCCTACCTGGATTAAGTACAGCATTTGAATTGATTGTTCAAACCAAATTTTTCCATCTTTTCTTTGCAATCCAAGATTATGTTGAGCTAAGTGAGTTCTGGAGTGTTTCACAGACAATATGATGTTTCAGATGTGCTAATAACTGTATCATACTCATGTAATTGCATTAGAAGATAAGACCTGGGATAATAATTTATATGTTAAAAAATACAGATCTCTCTTTTGGTGAACTAAAACTAACGAGGCTGTTTAATTTGGATATATAATTCACTTGTATTTTGATGTGGGACAGAAATCTCAAATTATCAGATATTATCACAAGCCAAGAACACTGAGCATTAGTCAGCAGATTGTAATCTAGATCATCTGAATATCATCATATTCTGGGGAAAACAAAACCATTCACTGTGTGAAATGCAAGACACCCTGTCAACACTAAAGGTCATGCAAACAGGACCTATCCCATGACTAAAGATCAACAATACTCCTGAGAAGGAATTATTTGTGGTGGTCTTGGCAAAGCAGCATAACCTACCCTGATCTTGTGTTATCACTGTGTATTTCTAACCGAGCTGCCTGTGAAATAACCCCTTGCCATTTCCTGTGTCTCCGAGCAGGCAGGTCACAGGCACAGAGGGATTCAGCAGCCAGTAACAGTGATTGTACCATCTGTAGGCATTCCCACACATCTTCCTGCCTCCTGACAGGTAGGAGGATAAGGCTGGATATGGTTCTGAGCAATCTGGGCTAGTGGAAGGTGTCCCTGCCCATGGCAGGGAGTTGGAACAGGATAATCTTTTAGGTCTCTGCCATCCCAAACCATTCCATGATTCTGTGAATATCTAAGTATAGAAGAGGTACTCGGATGAGAATAGCTGGATGTTGGTAATTCAGGAGTTATTTCATGTTGAGGTACTTCACTGATGATTTTCAGACTCAGTGCCTGGTAGCAGAGTGCACTTAAAAATTGAACCTCTTCTGGGACAGACTCAGTTTCTTGAACAGAGCTTAATGTAGTGAGTTCAAGGTGCTTCTGCAATTTAAAAGATAGGTGAGAGTAAAATAGAAATTAAAGTGTGCCCATCTGTTGTAATTAAAGAGGGCTACTGTGTTTTTTCCTCCTAAATTAAGACTACGTGGGGCAAGAGGATGGAAGAGAACAAATTAACAGAAGAGGTATAACTGATTTCTCACTTCTGCTTTCACATAAATCTTGTTCAGTGGACATTTTACCTGGAAAGCATTTCAACTTATTGCTGCCAGAGGAGGAACATAGAGGGGAACTTCATGAAGTGCTAGGGAGGGTGTATCTGCTGGTTAAGAACAGAAAAAATGGAAATACTAGAAAAGCAATAAATAGTAGCAAAAGGGAAAGTTCTATAGAATACATATGCTCATGGAGGGAGGCTTGAGTTTATGTGCCTTTTCAGAGACAGTATTTGAGCAACACTGATGATTAAAAAGGGACAAAAATTACAAAAAGAGGGTTGCAAAGCAGGGTTAGGAGTTGTCACGTAAAAGGCAGTTTCCGTGGAACAGTATGGTATCTCTGTATATTGGCTGCAGCCACTTTGTAGCTTTGGGACAAGAAAAACAATTCTAGGGCCTCTGGACGTTGCTAAAAGTCTGTAGGAAACCTGTACCTGAGGTGAGGGGCTGGCAGGTAGAATCCTGGTGGCTATGACTTGGGGTCCAAGGGAATGTCCCTACATACAGAAGGGATATTTGGGGTCAGAGTGGAATTAGAGCCGTGAAGTTTGAAATGCTTCATGTGCTCGTAGGGTAACTCTTAGTGCTCCTGGTTCTGCACTGTCCAGTTTCACGAGGGGAGGCTCAGGCTTTTCTTCCTGATGAAAACACAGTTGCAGAAGTTGCTCTCTCCTTGACTTTTATCCAGCTCTGATGTGTTGATATTCAGGGAATGCGTTGTTAGAAAGTGGAGATTGTGTGTTGAGAACAGCTGCAGTGTTGGACTTTTAAATGGAAATTTGTGTCAAGTTGTGTGTCTTGCAAAGCACTTAGAATAACAGAAAAGCTGTTTCAAAATTAAATTTAGGTAAAACAATACTGTCTGACAGTTTTCACAGGAATTGAAGCAAATTTGATTAATAAGATTCAAATGGAGTTACTGAAACAAGCAACTAATTCCATTAGCAACTGCAAATTAATTCCAAGGAACCTCTTTGGGGAGGGAATTAGCGTAGGAAGCCCTGTGAATATGTGTACAATCGGGAACAAATTTATCTGGCCTACAGGTGGTGTGATCAGTCACGGCCTCGTTACCCATCCCAGATTACAGTCAGTGTTGTGGTGTGTAGGAGTCTTTCCCAGGATGACCAGGCCAGTGTCTGGTGTCCCTGTTGTCCCTGGGCCATGTCAGTCCTGCTGAGCCCCTCTGGCTCCATGTTTCCAAAAGCAGTTCCCATGATGTTTCTGTGGCGGAAGCAAAAAAAACCAAGTCAGTCTGCTTGCGTCCAGCTTTTTTCTCCTGAGTCTTGCCTAAGTTCTACGCTAATTTTCTGCCAGTTTGAGCAGCACAAACACATATTTTACCATGGAAAAGATGCAGAAATCAGGTGAAATTCCCTGATGCGTGAGAAAATCAATAGCACAATAATGTGATACTTAAAAAAGCTTGACAAGACAAGTGCATTTTGTCCCATGTAGTTCTGTGTAAATACTTGGGTAGCAAAAGCTGCAGTGAGTGGTAGTTTTGTGTGTTCAGGCTTTCAAATGGATAATGCTCTCACCAGGATGCTTGGGTGGGCAGAGTACAGCAGAAGACAGTGAGGGAAATGAGGGATGAGTGTGCAACTTGATGATGAGGAGGGTAGGCAAAGGGTCAGAGGTTAAGTGGCCAGCGTGACACAACTTGCAAATAGGTGTTGAGGTATTTGACTAAAAGGAAAACATATTTTTATTAAATCCATGTGTAGCTGTTATTTTTATAGAGCACTGTGAAATACCAGTGTTCATCAATTACATATGAGGTTTGGGATTAGAAGAGTAGATTTGCAAGATTTCTTTAGTCTGATAACACTAGAGCCATCATAAAATCGAGGCGAATCAGAGGGTGATGCTTTTGTTGAATGTATAAAATATTTAGGCCTCAGTGTTTGTCCAGATAGAGTAAGAAATCTTTAAAACCATCCATAAATTTTGTGGTTGCATTTCTCTTTCAGTCTGCCTAAAGCACTTGTCCTCTGTGTAACTGGCGCTGGTTTTCCTTCAGACAAGTGCAATGGCAAGTTTGCTGCTGAAAAAGTTACTCAGGTGCAAGAGGCTTGAGTTTGTCATCTTACAACTGTGTGGGTGTGATGGCTTTTTGGGGAGCTGTCAGGAAGCCAAGCTGCAAAAATAGCGTAAAGAGATATTTTTTTCAAACCACGACAATGAGAACTTAAAATTCCTACATGAGAATGAAAGAGGAAATGTCACCCTGATTTTTTCAGCTTTCTTGTGTCTCAGTTTCATAGTTCCTAGGTTGGTTCTCACACACTGGTGTTATAAATAGAAGCAATGTTTTCCTAAGCTTAAGTAGTTTACATTCTTTGTCTTAGAGATATGGACAGCTAATGGACAGTTGTCTTGACCAATGGGATGAGGAGAGGTGTCAACCTTCTCCCCCAGTCCCTGGCCTTTGTAGAAATACTATATAAAGTGGAGTCAGATCTTTTAATAAACAGTTCATGCCTTCTCACCACAGTGTGTGTGAGCGTGTCAAACAACGGCAAGGAAAAAAAGGAAAAGTTGTGGAGAGCATATTGCACAGACCCAGGTGGAATTACTTCTTGTTGAGGTTATGCTTTGAGAGGAGCAAAACCTGAAGGTGGTTTCCTTTGCTGTGCTGTTACTCGTGCTGTTTAATCTGAAGAAACAATCTGGCAAACTTTCACGTCTCATTTGGTTAAAACACAGCATCCATTGCTTTATGTAGCAGCATGTGCACGTGGCATCTCACCTGGACCTGAACTCCCTGTCTCTCTAACTGGTCTGAAAGCAAAAGCAGCATCTCTGTAGCTCTAGAAGGAGGCATGGTGGGCTCTCTGCTCAGTCTGGTGTTAACATGTGCTCTGGTTTTCTCCTCCCAGCAGGTATCCCCCGGGCGTTGTCAGCGTGGCTTCCACTGGCATACCTGCGGCAGTAGAAGGAATAGTCCCCAACCCCATGTCTCTATCACACGGCCTCCCTGCTGTAGCCCACCCGCCCCATGCTCCTTCCCCCGGCCAAACTGTCAAACCAGAAGCTGATAGAGACCACCCGAGCGACCAATTGTAGCCAACAACAGCATTCCCAGCATCGGAGACTTCAGCCGCCGCGCGTGGAAAACAACACAACACAAAGCAAAACCCTGGATTTTGATTAAAGGCAAAACCATGAACTTACAGGAGGAGACGATTATTGGTTTAGAAACTGGTCCAATATACAGTATAAAAGGAAAAGGTGGGAGACAAAAAAGAAGATTTGGAAACATTTTTTCCTCCGTATAAATTGTAGTTTGTCCCTGTCCAGTGGACTGATTCACTGTTTCTGTGTCCTATGGGTTCTTTGTTAAGCAAGAGAAGTTAGTAGTTAATTATATCATGAATGTACTTGTCTGTGTACAGTTTCTAGAACATTAAAAAGGGTTTGTTTGCTTAGCTGTCAACAAGGAAAGACATAAGGGAGGCATTCAACAAACCAGTTTTGAGATTAAAAATCCTTTCTTTTATATTTTCAAACATGCCCAAAAATGAGGCAGTTGGCAAACTTCTCAGGACAATAAATTTTTCCCATTTTTCTTTCTACGCCACACAGTGCATTGTTTTTTCTACCTGCTTGTCTTATTTTTTAGAATAATTTAGTAAACAAAAGAAAAACAGTTTCTCCTAATTTTGGCATGAATTCCCTTATTTCAAAATGAAGACAACCTTGCAAAGAGATTTTGAGGAAAAAAAGAGGTTTTGTATAAACGAGCATTGTGCTTTTTGTCACCAGTTAAAGTATATATTATTGGTGGTATCTGGAAAAGGCACTAGACTACTGAAAAGTAGCAGCATTTCATTGCCTACATTGATTCCTTCCTGGTAATGTGGTAGGCTAGCAATATTTTTGGTTAAAATCATGTTTGTGACTGTAACCATTTGTATGAATTATTTTAAAGAAATAAAAATCCCAGACAAATATCATATGTGTAAAAATTTTTATTTCTAGTAACTGTTTATTCAACTTTTATTAGGTTTCTTAGCTGTAATTTTTAAACAGATGCTGTCAAGTATTTCATTTCTAGCTTTACTTTGCTCTCTGTTGTTTGTAATACTGTCTTGGAAGCTTGAAAAATAAAAAAAAAAATTCTTTCCATACCATTTTTCCCTTTACATTTCGTAAATGTTGATCTTTTTTTCCTGTGTTTCTAATGGAGTTTGAAATTAAGATGGATTTTGATTTGTACACCGGCATCATCAGCTGCAATGTGGTAAACAGCATTTATGCCACCACTGTGGGCAGAGCAGAGGAGGTACAACAGCAACACAACAGCAACAGTAATAATAATAATAAATGTCTTTTGCCGAAGTCCAACATGAGAAGTGTCCATTGTTTTATTTGCTTCTGTGATGATGGAAGGGTGCAGCAGGATGTAATTGTATTTGCTATATTGAAGGAGTTTGTTTCTTTGAGCACAGGCAGAAGTGTGTTCAAGGCAGGTTAGATTCCAGCTGGATGCTCTTCTGACCTTTCCTGTGCTGCTCCTGGGTAAGATGTCCTTCGTCCCTGCCAAGCTTAAAAAAAAGACAAAAGTTTAGCTGCCTCAGGAGGGAAGTCCATGGTGGGCAAAAGTGAACCTGGACCTGAACCTCCTTGGTGGTCTGTTGTCTTTTTATTCACTATGAGTCTAAACAGTGCACCCACTGAAGGTTGGTGAGCTGCTTTTATGGGGTCTGTGTAAAGTGCTGGCCCCTCTTCCTGCAAGTCTACAGAGCAGCCCCTACCTCAGTTCAGGAAAGGGTAAGAGGCGGCAAATGACAAAAACTGTAATTTGTGGGTCTGTATGCAGGGAGTACTACGTACAGTGAAGTTTTGTCTCCATGGAAGAAAGGAAGTTTTTGCCTTGAACATTCAGAGCTAAAAATGCCATCCATTACAATTTATTTACTGGTAAAACTATTTCTGTTCCCTCTGTGAAACGAAACAGAAAACAGCCCTAAAGCTGCAAGTTATCCCAGCAAAGACATTTCTAAGAGCTTTGAGGCCAAAAGCTTGCAAAACACCAAATGCTGTCTCCTGCTGTTGAAGCGGGATTTCATATTTCTTGGGTAATTCATATTTTAAGATGCTGCTTTGTCAGACTGAAGTGGCTTCTTTAACGTATGTAAAACAAACGTTTAACATCTGGCTGCCAAGAGTTGCTGACAGCCACATTTGCAGCCCCGTCTCCCAAGGAAAAACCAAGAGGGTTCCTTGCATCATTTGGACATGGCTTGTGTAAGTACATTTTGTTTCTAGTGAAATAATTGAACTAGAAATGGTGTTAATTGTGTGCACTTCTTGGGCTCAGTTCTGAAGCATTTGAGCTGTTGTCCATGCTTGCTTAGGCAAAAACCTTTTCAGGATTTGAGCCCGAAATGCACTGGGTTCACTGGTCTTTTGTTGGTGTTTGAGGTCCCCTCTTGGTCTGTCTGGAGTAGAATGATGCAGTTTCCTGCTTCGGAAAGGAGAAGCCATCTGGGCAGTGACAGGACTGATGGGTACTGACTTTCGGCTATGGCCTGAAAATCTGAAAAGTAATGAAAAGCCAAACTTGGGGTAAATGACTGATAGGAAAAGTGATCCCTAATAATCAAATGACTGTTAAGCCAGACCAGCCTCTCTTTTATGACTGCTTTTGTTGAGTAGTGGAAACGTGATGAGATTTTCCTCTATTTGGTGAAGGATGTGCTAAATAGGTGTAGACAGCAGGAGATGCTAACAGTTAGTGGGAAAATACAGAGTGGAGAAGGTGATGGCAGCAGAGGCTACAGGTGACCTGAGGCAGTGTTGAAAGAGTTTGGTCGAAGTGCCTGCTTTGAACACGATTTGCTTTTGGTGGCATTATTTGAATTGCGGGTTTTGACAAAGAATGAGGCTAAACACGGTAAGAATGCTGCTGGCTCAAAGGCTGCAGGCAACAGCAGGATGATGGGAGCCTCTGGGGCTGCACAAGAATTTGGTGCTGTGCAAGAACGGGCAGAGAGGTGCCAGATGTGCAGATGCCAAGTCAGGTGGTTGCAAATGAAAAACTTGTTGGGAAAAGGCCCCATGGTAGGACTGGTGGATTGGTGCCGTGGGAAGGAGCAGCGGTGGCAGATTCATCTGGCACGGTGGTTTTGGTAGGTCTGAGAATGGATCAGAGATGTTGCACAGGACCTGTTGCATTTGCTGAGTAATTTTGGTCAGGCATTTTCAAAAGACTGAGCTGGAGCTAAAGTCACAGGAGAGTTGGGTTCTCAAATTCACTGATGGTGTGCAGGACTCGGGGGAGGAAATGGGAGTAACTTGATATTTTCAGCTTAAAGGCTGAGTTGGGGAAATGGCTGTAAGTAATAAATGCTGTGGAGGAAGGAAAAATGTTAAAGAAATGCTGATACAGGACAGTTTGAATGGGGTTAGGAAAAGTTCTCTGTCAGCAAGGAGGTCCTGGGACTCAGTCCTGAAATCTCTGCAGCTTGGGTTGTGGTTTTTTGTTTGGGTTTTTTTTATGTATAACGTTGTCTTTATAATCCAGAATGTGAGAACGTTGTTGAAAGGTTGTACAAGATTGTGACCAAACTAACATAGAGGCTTTTTTCCCATTCAGGATAAAACACTTTACCTTCCTTTTTAACAAACCTCAAGGCTTTTCCCCTTGTTACAGGGTTTTGGGGGGGTTTTGGGAAAACACCTTTTTTCTTGTTTGGTTTCCACCTCAGATGGTTAAGGCTGGCTTTCCAAATGACCATGACTGCTGCAGTCCATCTGTTGGTAGCTTGCTTCTTGCCTCTGACTGAGGGGTTTTCTCCTCTTGTTTCAGTGGGTACACAAAGTTGGTTGTTCTGCTTGAAGGGGAAGGCAGCACTACCAATATTTCCTTTATTCAGTTCACTCTAACCTTACAATTTTGTAAATTGAAAAAAGAAAAAAAAATAGAAGTCGGAAGTTTGAAGGGCAGAGTGTAGTATTAGATCATTTGTCTGACCACTTAGTAGAGCTGTTAAGTGTGATAGGTGATATGAATCTTCCTAAAACCTGATACCGTGTTTTGAATTCAGTAAAACTTTCAGAAAGATTTCTAGTATTTATGTTAAAATGTCAAGTGATGGGGGCTTTTTTTGCTATTTCCTATAATAGCTTTTTTTAAGAGGGGATAACTGTCACTGTGATTTTTAAATGGCTTTATTTAATTTGGCTTTCCTTGCCTCTAAATTCCAATTACTGTTTCGTGTTAAACATGAGGTCATGTAGGCTGACTTGAATTTAGTGACCATGTCACATTTTAGCCATTTTGCCTTTGTCCTGAGGTCAGTGACGCATCTTCCAGGAGGAACAAACTGTGTTATTCATCTGTTTTCTTTTCCAGTTGCTTCCATTGCACTACCCATCCTTTGTGGCTCTGTATTTTTGCCTTTTGGAATGACATGGTCCAATATGGTTGATCTGCAGATGGAATTTCAGGGTTTCTGATCTCGGTCTTTCAGCTGTTGTCTTTTTCCCTCCATCAACTTTCCAATTTCCTTGGTAAACTATTTTCCTTCCAAGTCACAAATTCTCGAGGAAATTGGTTAATCCTCTTCTTTGTCCTTCTTTGTCCAGGTAGCTCCTCATTAGCAGCCAAAGCTCCATGCTGAGTGGTCCTGCTCTCATCATCCAAATGCTCCTTTCATCCACCATTTGCAGAATGGACCTTACTGGGGTCTCACACTTCAGCCCCTCAGCATCTGCCTCGAGTCCTTCCTTGTCCCTTTGTAGCCTTTGGGAGACCCAGAATATTACCCCTAGAATTCTTCCCTTTTCTGGGAGGCAGTTCCACTTTCCATCTGTGAGTTTCAGCTTGACACAGGCTCAGCTCTCCTTGGCTGACCTCCTTGCACGCCACCTCACTAAACCCATGCCGTATATTACAATTTTTGTATCCGGTTTGGGGTTTGGGATCACCCAGCTGGTCTCTCTTGTTAATGCAGATCATCATCAGGACTTCCCTTCATTTTCTGTACCACAAAAACAAGTAAGCCTCTTCATATCTGGTCTCAGCACTTCCCTTCGCCTTTACGCTTCTGCTCAAAGCCATAATGGAGTGTTTTCTTGATGCGGCACTGTTTGTTTTGGGGGGGTCATGATGGTGTCATGAGCACCATAAACAGGCTGAAGTATGTCCTTGGGATGATTAGAGGCATTTGGGACATGCCCAAGATGACGCAGATAATTCTCTGAGCATGCCAGTCCCTTGAAGATACTTGTTACTTACACAGTCTGTAACTACATATTTACCCCTCCTCTTTCATATGCTACCTAAAAAGGATAAGGAGTTGCTGGCTCAAGAAATAAAGGAAGTTTAAAAAGAACCCCAAAATTAAACGTTTCAAGGGTCAAAGATTTAAAGCAATGAAGCGGAGCAAGATTATAGCTTAAATTGCCACAATAACCTTTTGTTATGTGTCAAGTTTGACGTATTAGAAGCAGACAATTACGTGTCAGTGTGACAGGGCTATTTATTTTTCTGTGCTGTGTAAACAGAGACCTTTTAGAGTTTGGGAAAAGCTTACGGAGCTGGCTCCCTGGATAAACTCGAGGAGTTAGGGCAGCAAATCAACATCTAAAAATAAATCTCCTGAGGAGCTGACGTCCCAGACTTGTGTTTCCAACCCCCTCCAGCCATTTTCAAAGTGTCCCACCCATTGCATTGGATTGAACTCTCAAGCCAGTTGCCTCCAACACAGCTATTGGCTCCACAGCCTATCCCCATCCCTGGGAACTTGGGAAGCAGCAAATTTCTCCTCAACACACCTAAAAGCACCAGAGTAAATCCCATCTAAGTCCGTGCTGCACTCAGTAGGATTTTGGCTAAGCCCTCACGTAAAGTTAAGCCCGTGCTGTATTTTACTGCTCTTAAACCACAACAGAAAAAAAAAAATCTGCTGTTGGTGTTTTCCAGTAACACATTTTGCAATTATCAGCACCAGTGGTTTCCATGTGAAAATAGGGTCAGGGGATTTCCAGTCTCTTTTTGATACAAGTTTTTGTTCATTTTACTGTTTGCTTGCTCATGTTTTTTTTCGAGGCTTAGTGTATGTGAAATGCGTTTATTGTGTAATGAAGTTCTTTCTGATGATAGATTTTTGTCTCTTCAGTTTTAGCACTAGGTAATTAGCTCCAAGGCCATCACTTCCCATTCCCAGCATGGAGTGCCTGTCCTTTGAAACTGATGGCTCAAATGAGGTTTTCAAGTATTCATATTCTGAACAGCTGTAGTTTTCTTTTTTCTTTTCCTCCTGCAGACCAGCCATTTTATGTGCAGGATGCAGCCCTCATGTTGCAAGAAGCACAGGTAAGAGTGAAACACCTCCATTGTGACTCAGCTCATTTCACTGGTTTTCAACCTCCATAAATTTAAAGGAAAAAGGCCTGGTTTTCAATCATGTAACTAGTGGCTGAGTTCTGATCCTGTTTTACAGAAAAATGAGAGTCTTGATTCTGTTCAAAGAGCAGTATTAAATCATACCCCCTCAGATTGTGGCACATATCCCACCTGGATTTTTAGATGCATCCTGGAGCAACACCTCTCCTTCCAGTGAATGCCTTTCCAAGTGACTTGGGGTCTGGACTGAACCTCATCATTTGGAGAACTCTCTTTATGTGTTACATTCAACTTTGCTGGAAGTAGGATGAGGTTTCTGATGTCGCAGTGATCCCCAAAGCTCACTAGTTTTCATCTGCAATTGTCAGTGGAGCTGCGTTGGCTCCTAGTAGTTTGAGATGTTTCTGTGACAGAGCGGAGTTCAGAACAAGGAGACACCACAGTTTCCCTTGGAAAAAAGCTTTTGAGCCATTAGGTGGTGGCTGCTCTCAAATCTAGATTCACCTGTCTGGGCTCTCTCTTCTGCTTGTCTTCAGTGACCTAAGTGAAATCCTAAGAGGTATAGCTTCTCATGTATGGAGTTTTTCCAGTTACGTGCTTGAGATCACAGTGTAGCAAATCAGGGAGAGAGTCTCTGCAGATCTGAGTGTGTCCAGAGTAAACCCCTCATTGTATTTCTTTAGTTTTCTAGTTACAAAGTGGCTTTGCTACTTAGGAGATGCACACAGCAGAAATAAAATGTCATCCAAAAGAGGTACCTCTGTGTGCTGCTCCTTATCCCCTCTCTCTCCAGATACATGCAGCCCCCATCAAACCCCTCCCCAGGGGACATAGAAGGCTGAAACTTCTCCAAACTGCAGAGCTGTTTTTGAAAAACTGCTTTGATAATCCACATCTGATAATTCACCCCCAAAATCTATTGTTGTGAGGTTTAAAACTCCAGATGTTGGAAGCTCTCCTAAACAGCTGCTTAGGCTCAGCTCCATCAGCCTCTGAAATCCCTTTGGGGACATAGATTCCTGGGTAGAAAGGGCAATGCTTTGTTTGTGATATGTTGGGGGGATTTTTAATGCTTTTTCAGTGTGTTCATTCTAGGGGTCTGGACTTTCAGAATTGCGGTGCCTGCCCAGCCTGCTGTGGCCTTTGCCAGGCCAAATGTGTCAGGGGATAGAAATTGCAGCCTGACCTTCTCAGCAAGTTTGACACATGAAAATGCAGGCGAGGAACAATTGATGTCCCTTCCTTCCTTCCTTCCTTCCTTCCTTCCTTCCTTCCTTCCTTCCTTTG
>WBMY01000701.1:663060-683840 GCA_013397315.1 Donacobius atricapilla | reverse complement strand
ATTTTATTAGGGGTAACTACATTTTCAGTGGCACATCAGTGAACTTGAGTTCTGCTTTCTCATTAGCAAAAGGGAATATATGAGAAAGCAGCTAATTTGGCCTTGCTTTCTTTAATTTGAGAAACCCATCAGCTGCATACACTGGAGGAACTATCACATTATAAAAGCAATTTTAAGTAAAACATGCCATTTATGGAAGAAGCACTCTTAAAGATTTTTGTGATTACAAATATTTGTACTGTTAAGTGAATTGCATTGAAGTATTCGTTGTTGTTGTTGCTTTATTTCCCTGGAGGACTCTTCTGTAGTGGGAGCTTTGTTATGTTGATAAATGTGCCTGAAAGCTTTATAATGTACTGATGCATTCTAATGATAAATAGAGCTGGTTAAGTAGTAAAGATCAAACACACAATTAAACAGACTGTAATATACATCTTGCTGAGCAAGGGAAAACAATAGTGGAATCAGTAGAGATGAATACAAATGGTTTTATTGAACTAAGCAAAAAATATATTCTTATGCCTACAAAATGAGGAAATTTGGCCTGATACTTGCATGAACAGACTTATAAAGTGCTTAATCAGATATAAAATGTCTTTAAGCTGTTCAGCATTTGCAATCAGCAGACAGGGCTTTCTCTGAGTAATAGAGATGTGCAAGAACCCGGAGACTGAGTGAATCAGCGCAACGTGGGATGGCCAGGAGACGATCCTGGCACAGCAGGCAGAGCTCGCAGGTCTGCTGCAACAGGAAAATTAACAAAAACAGGTTGCATTTGACAAAAAGATTAGGACAGAATATTGGCAGCGCCCACTCCTGTTGTGCAGAATGTCCTTTCCTAGAACCTTTCCCAGCAGGGAGGCTGGTTCACACTTGGCAAGGCCACAGAGGTTTCACAGTTGTTGTTGCTGTTTGCTCTTCCAAATGCCAGGAGGAAACGTGATTCAGAAGGAGCACACTGGAAGAGGGAAATATGGCCATGCATTATTGCAGAGGCACAAAAAAGGAAGCTGTAACACAGAGGCATTGATGGAACCTTCACCCCCCACTCAGAGTAGTACCCACACAACCTGCTTGCAGATTGTTCTTGTCCATTCCAACCTTGAATTTCTCTGAAGGGTGTTCTAAGTGAATTTCCCTTGCAGGGATACCCATGGCCAAGTCAGCACAAAAGGAATTTCATAGCTCATTTTACAGATGCCACGGTGAAATAACTCCTTGAGGAGTTAGAATTAGGCAGGATTCAGCAGCCAGAAGAAATACTAATTCTCCTGGATCGACTTTTTGTGAACTCCTACCCTACACAGTGCTTTGCCCACCTGGAATATCATAAGCTGTTTAGATTCCTTTGCGTATCTGGGTATTAACAGACTCAGGGGGAGCAGCCAAATCCTGCTTCCCTGGTGCCAGCAGTCAAACTCCTAAGCCGTGTGCACACTGGGCAGTTATTGTGTAAAATCCCCACTGGTGCTCACCGAGCTCTGCTCTACCACCAGGAACTACCCAGCAGACAAAAGGCATCCCCTGATGATGTGGTGTGGACTGTTGGAAATGTCTTTCCCAAGCATGTAGAGTGTGAAATGTTCCGGCAAACCCGTTAGCTCTAATTTCTGTGTGCTGCTGACTGCTGAAAGCTCTGCACGGCCTCCAGGAAGTCGGGCTTATTTAATGAGAAGCAGGAGAGTAATAAATGCTTCCAACTTCTGGGGCTTAAGAGAAAAAGGGGAGGCTGGGTAAGGCGCTGTGCCCCCCTTGCCTCTGGTTACGCACAACCCGAGCTACAGGTGTTGCTCAACTCAGAGTAGTGTAGGAGTTCCCAGGAATATGCATGGGAATAGAGGTGGTTTCTCCTCTGTAAAAAAACCTATTTCTGCCCTGAGAACTGCATGTCACTCCACAAGGCTATTTAGATGTCCAACTGCCACTTAAATACCTGTACAGATCTGGGCTTTGGTCCTAATTGTGTTGCTGCATTCCGTAGTGTCACTGGTTTTGCACAGCAGGCACCAGATCGGAACCGACTGCAGAGAGAAGCACAGGCCGGCAGCCACTGGGTTTGATTTAATTGGGTTGGGCTGGTTTATGGTCCCTTGATAAACGTATTTTTTTCCTTGTTGAAAAACAACGTGTCTGCCAAGGCCGGCAGGAAAGTGGGAAGTGTCTGGAGGTGAAATTGCAGACTGACAGGGATAACCCTGCTTGATGGGAAGTAGACTCCAAAGGGTTTTGTGATGTTTGTCGGCTTATGCCATCTCTTCGTCACTGAGTTTGCAGCCCAAAGATTATTTTGGATGCTTGCCTGTTCCCAGAAGCTCCATGTGTTCGGAACAATTTCAGCTCTGCGTTAAGACAATAATTATAATCAAATCTCACGCTCCACTGCCTCGGCCAGTCACCTCCATGGAGCAGATGGGAAGGGGGCTCGCATCAGCAAGGGTTTTCCCTCCCAGTGTACAACTGGCCTGATATCTTCAGAAAGGGCTTTTTTGTTTTTCCCTTTGGCTCCCCTCTACTTCTCTCGTGGCATCAGGGACAGGCTGCAGCTGGAAAATTGTGGGCAGGGTTGGAAGTGCAAGGAAGGAGAAAGCTGTTTTGTCTGCTGCCTGCCTGCTGCTCCTTGTTCAAACCCCAGGCTGGGACCAGGCAGCAAAGGATACTGGGTTTTTGGTAGTCCCTCTGCATCTGCTGATCTGCGTCAGGTCTGGGACCTGCCCCTGGGCTCAGCCTGGCTGGTCAGCCCAAGCCCTACATTCCCAGAAAGCAGAATCACAGAATCCCAGAACGGGTTGGATTGGAGGGGACCACAGTGGGCCACCAGGTCCAACCCCCCTGCTCAGGCAGGGGCAGTGGTTGAAGAACCCCATGGCCCTGCCGGGGTGTTGTGCTCTCCTGTTGGGGCAGACATGGCTGGGGGCACACACAGAGGTTGCTGGTGGTGTTGGCAGTGCCACACTGAACGGATTGATGACCTTGAATAGCAAACACACAGGGGCAGACACAGTCTGAGTTTGCTTTGCAAGGCTGTCCCTCCACACATCCGTCCCTCCAGTTTCCTCTGCACGTTGGGCTTAAGGCCAGACGTGACCAAGTCTCTTTTGTTGGATGGTCCCTCTGTGCTGTGTCACCTCAGTCAAAAAAGCAGAGAGGTCCCGGCTCAGCTGTGGTGTCATTTTGACCCCCAGATGATGTGTTATGTCTTTAGAAAATTATGAATTTAGGAGAAAGGTGTCTTTGGGAAAATTTTCCCAGAAAGGGACAAAGCTGCTGAATTGACTGGGTGCTTGTTTTAAAACTGACACCTCCACTATCTGTTGGGGGCTTTCCTTAACAGCCCAGCCCGTGCTGCATCACTGGTAGCTGAGATGCTGGAGATGGAAGAGCACCTCACAATCCCCCTGTGTCTTCTTTCCTCACAGAGATCCTAAAAAAGGCTGGGAGTGAGGACCCTCTGGTTACCAATGGTGGTTGGACTCAAACAGGGTAATTAGAACTCATTTGCCTGGAGCTGGTGGTGTGAGACTGGGAGCTGCTTTCAGGGAAGTTGCAACAAAGCCTTAGGACTGGCATGTTCCCTTCACTCACCTTCTTGATGAAAAGTCCCAGGGATTTGATGTTTTATTTTATTTTCAGCAACAGTTGATGATATCTCCCTGGTACTATAGCTCTTCCATTTTATTTTTTTTTTTCATTTTGGCTTATTAGAATAGGAAATTGCCTATAAATGTTAAGTGGAATAGCTGCTGAATGTTTAAATTTTTACTGCTCTCTCATGCTGCATCTTTAGTCCTCACTGATATTCCCCACACCCCCCACACATTTTTTTCTTAAAGGCCAATGAAGTTGTTTGTGGCTTTCTGGATTACAGTAGTTATTGAGGTTGTTCCTCCATCCCATGACTCCTATTAATGAGATATTTGTTCTCCTGAAGGTGATTGCAATGATTGTTGTTAAAGTACAAAAACAAGCTCTGTGTAGGCACTTTTCCCAGATTTGGGATCTTCACCAAATTTATGATGGTGTTTTAGGTCTGGATCCTTGCCTCGTTCACATGGCTGTCTGATTCACAAAAAGCACCTCTGGGGAGTGCTTAAGAAAGGCTTTACCTTTACAGGAAAGGGTCAGGCATCATCCACATGACAGCAGGGTCTGTGGTTATCCAGTCACTCAGAAGCCCTGACTTGGTAAAATCTTTGCAGACTTTGCAAGACCTTCAGTAGAGAGCTTCACTTTTAGAAACTCAGAGAACCTCCTGTCCACCACAATGCCCAGGTGGCCACCAAGGTGACGTCCTCCCTCCTGGCTGTTTTCTCATCACCCAAGTTACACCCTGCAATCCCAAAGAGGTGACCAGCAAGCCTCAGGGATCACAGAAGCACATGAATGTGCTGGAAAGGACCTTTAAAGGTCATCTGGTCAAATCCCCCTGTAGTGAGCAGAGGCATCTTCACCAAGGTCAGGTAGCTCAGAGCATCAGGACTGACTTGATACCAGCACCTCCAAAACCTGTGTGCACAAGGGTCTCTTAACCTCCAGCACTGTTAGTTCTCTTGGCTTCATGGGCCAGGGAGAGCTTGTGGGATCTCGTGGTTATTCCAGCAAGGAGGAGAAAATGATGACACTGAGGAGGAATGCAGCTCTCAGCCAAGGTGGTGGGCATGCTCCCGGCTGCTCTGCTCCGGCACACGCGGTCACTCTGGGCTGCCAGTGCCTCCTCCTCTCCCAAACTCCCTGTTATCTCTGTTTTCCTCATTTTGCCTGGCTCTGCAGGCTCCCTGGCACGTGTGCTCCCTGTTTGTTGGGGTAGCTGCTGCAGGAATACAGGGAGAGGGCTGGGGCTGGTGTAGCTGCTGCCTTCACAGAGGAGGAGAGCAGCTATTTCTTGTTCTTTCCTTTCCTGGTGTGCAGCAGGCTCACACCCACTCAGAGAAGCAGCTGCCTTGATGAATATTTGCCTAAATCATTATGCTTTCTAGCAGTTAGCCTGCAAAAGGCCCAGCACCATTTGTATGGTAATGGAAGGCTTTCTCAGAAATGTTTTGGAAGCAATCAGCTAAACTAATAGGATTTTATGTAAACCAATCTCTTTCTTTAGATCAGGGTGGTTGTTCTTTTTTTTTTTTTTTCTTTTTCTGGAGAGGAGGGTAAGAGCTTTTTAATAAATGCAAATTGATATTTCAATGAAAATGGAAATGAGAGAAAAAGTTCATCATCAGGGTAAATGCTGCGACTTTGCTCCAGCAGCAGCTTCATGTCTTGATTCTCTGCACATTCCCTGGCCACAATGAGTTTCTGAGGTGCTGAGGCATGGTGCAACAGGGAGAAGAGCTTTCTTCCACCTTCACACCAGAGTGAGACACCAGCCAGGCTGGATTTTTCATCACCCCATCAAAGCTGTGGTTTCTCCAGTCCTGGACCGCTGCAGAGGGTCATGGCAGAAGTGGTCACAGAGAGGAGGCTGTGGCTGGAGGGGGTCAGGCTCACTTATTGCTCACTCCTGCTGTGGATCAGCAGCTCTGGTACTCTGTAACTTGAGCTTTCTGTACCCCTCCAGCAGGATTTGAGAAACGTAAGGGATGAGAAGCACTCAAAATTCTGATTTATGCTGTGTGCTCAAAGCTCTGCTTTTAAGATAAGTGCTTTGCACTGGGAATTGTTCACTGAAGTCACCCACGACCAAAAGCTTTTGCTGCAAGCCCCAAATGCTCTCTCGCTTGGGACATAGCCAAGGTAACGTTCTTGGCCCTGCTTCTGCTTGTCTCTCTGTTAAAAGGGCCTGATCCATGACAGCAGATTGTTTGTGGAGCATGAGCTGGCTAGGATTGCTGCAATCAATCATTAGCTGTTTTCTTGTTTATATGTATATAAACATATATAAAAAATTAAATTAAACTCTGATCTGTAGATGTGGTGGTGCTGCTGGAAGTGCTGTTCATGGAGACTTAGGCCAGTGAGGGTCAGGCATCCAGCAGGGTTTCAGGTGAGACGTTTTCATCCTGTGGGGCTGAACCTGAATTTGGAGCAATAGGGGTTTTCACTTGTCCGTCCTGTGTAGCGAAGGACAGGAAATGTACATGGTAGAGAGGCAGGATGTGCCCCCAAGGGCTTGGAAAGAAAACTTCAGCAGTTTTTAAAAACCTGGTTTTTAGAAATACCTTCCTCTCTCCAGCCACTTTTTCCTTACCCTTCATTCATGCCAAGACAGCTGTTGATAGTGCAGTCATGTAATGGGATTGCTGAAATTATTTTGGGGTAAAAATTATTAAAAGAAATAATTTTGAGAATTTATTTGAGGCATGTATCACTCAAGTGTCATAGGATGCCACAGAATTCTACCACAGTAATTCCTCCTTTGAGATAGGTTCTCTCAGGACAGGAAGACCTGGCTCAAGCTTTGGTCATGTGCAAGACGACAAGGTCTAATCAGAGCCTCATGATGGGAAGACAAAATCTGACCTACAAATATGCCTGATGGGTTGTTATTTGGCTAGCCTGAAAATATTCAAGTTTAATTCTACAATAGAATCCAACTTTACAACTAGAGGAGTAAAATCTAAGATATTGAGTAAGCATTTATTTGAATATATTTTCATATTTGGGACCACATGGAGCAGTATCAGTAACATCAGAAGAAAGAATGTGTGTTCTTACAGGGTGTGATCTCTTTCAAACCTTTCTATATGAAAACTGTCCCAAAAGAGCCAGAGAAGAGTGTGGTGCTTTGGTGTGCCACATTCTTGCTCAGATGCTTTCCAGATACAATATTGCATTTCCAGGCATTGCAGTTAACACCATCTAGAGTACTGAACTGAATATCTAAACTGTTACATGGTTTGAATGTCTGTGAGTTTGTCTGGGCTACATTAAGTTTATATGAGTAAAATTTCCTTCTTGAATTACAAAATTGACTAGTCTTTGCTCCTCTGATATCTCAATCCACTCCTGGAGATGCATTCACTGGGGCCTTGGAAAGTTTGTTTAAACTATTCAGTCTCTGGAATCTATATATATTTTTTTATTTATACCATATTTTGAATATGATAATCACAGTATTTAATCAAAATGATACTGAATTTTCAAACTGCATCAGATTTTATATCTTTGAGAGAGAAAGGAAAATAAACTGAGTCTGTCCAGAAACCTCTCCTGATAGTCACAAAGGTACTAAAAACAATTTTAAAACCAACCGAAAAGTTCAGTTGAAAATTTCTTTGATGGAGAAAGCAGTACCTGCACAAAAATAATATTCCAGCCTTTTTGTGAAATTGAAAAAAAATCTTTTGCTGCAGTTTAGATCTACGAAAATTTCTTTCTACAAATGAATCCAAACTCTTTCAGGAGTGGCTGCCTACTTAAGCTGCTGAGCTTCAGTTCTCTCCCGTCAGCTGTGGATCAATGCCACTTATAAATGGTGTATGCCAACAAGATGTGGGAAGATCTGAGAATGCCCCTTCCCACTGCTTTTTCCTTAAGTCTCTAATTTCCTTCTCCTGGGATCTCTCTGCTGGCCGTGTGAGTGGCAGATGTGGGGAGGGAGTTTTCAGTGAGTTACTGATGGAAACACCTGAGCAGTCAGTGTTTGTGCTTTTCACCACTGGAGGAACTTCGGAGGAAAAGCAGCAATCCCAAGTTTTCCTATTGGAAGAGAGAAGCGAGGAGAGGGTGGTGTTCTTCAGGTACAACAAACTGCTTATGTATTAGCAAGGTTTTGTATTTCATAGCAAGTTTTCAAGCCTGGACCCAGATATGTTTGTACTAAAGATCTCCAATAATGGCAGTGTGTGCATTCTGTGATGCTCAGGACATCTCTCCTTGAAATGTTGAGATATTTTCCTTTATTCAACATCTATTTGTGTCCCTTTGAGTTGCTTAGTTGTCCCTTTTCTAGTTTGCTCAGTGCCCCAGAAAAAAGATATTTCTCCCGGAGCAGGATGGTTACAGTGGTCCCAGAATGTCCTGAAGTTTTTCCTCCAGCTGGGAGGAACCTGTCATTGCTGCAAAGTCCACACAATGACCCTGCCCAGCAGACCCAGCTGGAGATGTGGAGCAGCCCTTCCTTGCTTCTCCCTGTCAGTGGGAAGACTTCTGTCCTAGGTTAGATGGAAAAGAGACAAGATACTCCTGCAGGATGGAGAACTTAATTTTTAATGAAGGAATAACTCAGAGCAGCAAATCCTACAGACCATGATACAAGCTCCTCTTCCTCGCTTTCTTCATGAGCTGTTGAAGCATTTTGGTGTGTGAAAAGACAATTCCAAAGGCTGCCATTGTACAATCTTTCAATCCACTTAACTCCTACCTAGCTTCCTTCTGCCCTGGTCTGAAGCTGCTCACACTTGTGATGGCTGCAGCTCCCAGACATTTAAACTCCCTTTCTGATCAATGGAGATTAAAGTCACATCAGAGCACATCATCCCATTCTTAGTGGGTGCCTGAGGGTGTCCTCTTTGGCCAGACACCTGCACTGCAGATGTTGATGGCTGGTGATGAAGACACTCTATTCCATGTCCTCTTACCCCAGCTATAACTAATTACAAGAGGAATGAATGGGTCTTTTACATTTTCTACCCTAAAATTACTAAGTAAAGTTGCACATTTCATCACACTTTTTTGCCTTTCTTCTTGTAAAGCAATTTTGCCCTCTTAGTTAAGTTGTCACAGACTCCAAGGTGTGCCAATAACAACTTTTCAGGTTGACATTCATGCTCTAATCATCAATGACTTTCTCAGATGTCTGGACTGAAGAGTTTGCCTCTTCGAAATATTTTGAAATCCATCCATTTCAGCTTTTCTCTGTGTTTTTCATGGCATCGGAAAGCACATTGGCACCCTTATCCTACTCAGTTGTTTCCACTGGGAATCACACACCAGTGCTCGTGGGATAGTTCACTTGCCCTAAGTATTATGGAATTGATCCTCTGAATTTGGTGAAAATCTACATAAGCTTTTGATCACAATTTCAGAATTACACTTTTAGGGTTTTTTTTGGGTTTTTTGCAGAAACACTGTCCATCACAATTTTGAAATTTCTCTTTTAGGGGTTGGGGTTTTTTTGCAGGATCACGAAGTTTCATTTGAACTGTGTTCAATTAAATTATGCACAGTTGAGTCCTGCTGGTTGTTCACTGAACAGCTCCAGCAGGAAGGATCTGTCCCTGGCCCCTGTGCAGAAGGGGCAGCAGGTCAGGAAACAGCTCTTCTACTTTCTCTGCTCCAAGCCACCACATCAGAAATATTCATGCAGGCAGTAGAGCCTTGACAGCCTGTCCCTGGGATGGGTTCATCCACCCAAGCCCAGCCCTGACCCACTGGCTGAGTGTGTGCAGGGTTGGACCGTGGCATGTGTCGTGTTAGGTGAGTATCAAGTTCTGATAGGTATGTTGCATTCCCAGTGGTCCCTTAGTCATAATCTGTATTTCAAATGTCTTCTTTCCTACTGGATTTTGGTATTGGTGTTTCAAGATGTTAGGATTTAGGGGTGTTTTAGTGCCTTTAATAGAAATAAGACTAACGTGGAGATCACTGATAAAATGAGCTGCCTTTAAGTGGAGAAAACTGTGATGTCTGTCTAATCCCAAGTGTTTATATGACTATTAACACTTGAAGCCATCTCTAATTGCTATTTTGTGTATACCAGGAGCTGTAGACAGTGTGGACAGAGCAAGAGCCTGACTTAAGCGGGCTTCTCTATATCCCGTGGTCTCATGTAAATGAAACAGCCTCAGCTCCTCCCTAAAGGCTTTGACGCAGTGAGCAGAGATGTGGGATATCTCTAGGGCTACTGGTGACACAAGGACACTATACATCCTGTGCTTTATGCAGCCTGCTCGTGGTCTTCTCAAGTCAACAGGGTCAGCAGAACCCCAGGAGTGCCTGACCTCGTTCAGTGCACATAGCACTTCAGGCCATGAACCTGTTTTAGGCCTCTGGAGGTCTGAGAGAGTTACATTGGCAGGTGCCTTGACAAAATCTATCTGGGCTCAGTTGTATTTGCAAGGCTGTATATGAGATGTATCTTCTGTGGCTTTTTTGGCCTTTGCTGCATTCACACACCCCATTTGTTATTTTTCCCGAAGAGGGAACTTGGATGAATCATCTGCTGAGCATTTCAGAAAGGCTCGGCTGTGGGACATGGCAGTTTGCAGAGCAGGGCTGTGCTGTAGGGATACATCACTTCAGAGTGCTGTCAGTATTTCACACAGCTGCAGCCCTCTCTGCTGACTGTCATCTATAGGAGTAATGCAGTGCTCTGGCATTTCCGTGGGCTTCCAGGCAGAATCACAAATGAAGAAATTCACCCTTTTTGCTATTGACACCTGCCGTGCAACTTCCCACCCCACTAAACTTCAAGCCTAAATTTCAGAGTGGCTGGTTGAATTGAACAGGCATTGACATGAGTGGATGGGGTGTGGGAGGTAGAAGTTCTCTGGGATGTTGCAAATGGTCCACAGTGGTCCCCTGTGCATGGGCTGGCCCGTTCTGCCCCACAGAGCTGTGCTGGATCCAGTGTGAGCAGCTCCAGCTGGGTAACAGGTGTGCAGCAGCACTGACCTGGTTTGGGAGCAACCTCTGCTAACCTCCCCAGCATGCCAAGATAAAGATTGGCCAAATGTTCCTACGTACCCTTCTGTGCCAAGACGTTGTCTTCCAAGTGGTTTTAGAGAGAGTCTACAGTCCTGTAGAAAAAATATCTTGAGATAGCCCAGGAAAAGAGAAAAGCACTGCTCAGGCACGCTTCATCCTGGACAGATAATGTAATGCGAAGTCATTTAATATCAAGGGTCATTGAGTTCTGCTTGATTCCTTGCTGTGCCAGTGAAAAGCATTTGGATGCCAAGGGGGGATAATGGAGCCACAGGTGAAGGTCCCTGTAATGCTGAACAAACCAAGAGACAAGACATCCTGTTGCCCTGCAGACATGCTTGAAGTACCATTCTAGAGTTTCAGGGCACTGAGATGTGAATCCTGAGAGGTTGTTAAAAAGTCCTGGCTGCTGTGGTACAATTGGGAAGGTGAGTTTTCAGAGCCCACAGTGAAGGTTTGGGGTTCTGTTTTTAAAACCCAGATTTGGATCTTTAGGACCAAATCTGAAGAGCATTGTTACTTAGACTCCTAAAACCCTGGTACAGAAAGATTCTTGGTATCTTCTTTTTCCTCTCTAATAATCCCACTTTGATTTTATTGAGTATTGGTGAAAATTGAATACCTCACCAGAAGTTAACTCCCAAAACACCCTGTAGATTGAGATCCAAGCCATATCTGAAATGGGAAGCATTCCTTCCTGACTTACATGCTTTTGGAAGTGTTGCTATCATCTGAGCAGTAAAATGCCTTACAGACACTTGAAAATTGCACATGGAAGAGGATCTATTATTATATTACTCCCAATTTCTGCATAGCTGAAAGAGACACCAGCTGATCCCTAACTGCAGCTGGAAATAAAGACTACATGACTAAGAAGGCAGCTAGACACTCTTTTCTGCCCACTCTTTGGAAGCAGGGCCATTTTTCAGGGCTGCCATTCATTCTTTCTTATCTCATTTCCATCAATAAAACTCCCAATCAACTCCTTCTCTTCATCTTATAGAAAGTGCACTATTCTCTGCCTCACCTTTCCCGTGTGAGAAATCTGCAAGCAGGCTAAAAAGATTTTTATAGGCTTCCTGTATATTCATGCAGCTACTTACACCACCCTAAACAATTTTATTATTCTGTTTGTGATTTTGTGCTTGCAGAGCTGGGGCAGTGCTTGCATCAGTCCTTGGCAGAGAGTTTGCTGTAGTCCTTTCCCCACAGGAACACCAGCAGTGCTTGTCCCAGCTCCATGGGTGCAGGGACCTGAAGCTATGGCTGAGCTTCTGGCATCAGTGTGTACATGCTTCTTGCATATCCAGTCTGCTTGAAAATGGCTCTGATGACTCAAAATTCTCAAATGGTCATTTTTATTTAGCAAGCCTAGTCATCCTGAAAGAGAAAACTGCCTGCAAGGCTCTGGAGTTGCAGAAATCTCCCCCTTTCCAGCTCCCTGTGCTCTCTGGAGGGAGGATGAGTGCCTGGTGGGAAGAAGGAGGGGGCAGCTGAGCTGCTTGATGACCTTGGTGACCCTCTCAGGTCTCTTCTGCTGGAGCTGCTGCAGCAGAGAGGAGCTGGGAGGCTGTGGCAGGGTGGTGAAGGGCACTCTGACCAGTGGGGTAGTCACAAAAACAGGGGAGACTTCAGCAAAAGACATTTCTGAATGGTGTTCCTCTGCTGGTGGGACAGCTGGGCATGTTATTCTGGTGGTAATAAACTGCAGGTTCTGGCTTTACTTTGTACCAAAGCCAGGCAGAGCAGGGGGAAGGAGCTCTGAGTTAAGCACTTGCTCAGTCACACTGTAAAACCTCAGAACTAAGCCAGGGGGTGACCTTGGTTTGAAGTCCAGAAAGGATGCAGCACCCAGCATCATCTGTTGGCCCATCTTTGCTGGACCTGAGGTTTCATTCATGGGCTCTGGACACATCAGTGCACCACAGCCCCTCCACAAACAGAAAATTCAAGCTTCTTTCAGCCAAAGTGCAGTGCTGGATGTGTCAAACTGAGTTAAAAACCAGCAGCGGGTATCACAGGGGCCCTGACATGCAGAGTGTGCTTTAAAAATGTTAGGTTTGTGTCCCTCTTGGCCCCTGGCACTGTTCTTTGAGGTGCAATGGAGATCTGGAGTCACAATTGCTGAGAGCCCACATATATCTGTAGTTTTTGTTTCTGCAGTCTCATCTGTGGACTCAAGTAACTGAAATGAAGGTGTCTGTGAATGCATCTGAACAGCTTCAGGCAAGGTAAAATGAACTTCATTTTGCCCTTGTATGGAGGCATTTTATGTTCCCGGCTTAAATGATGAGCTGGCCACACTCTCTGAAGAGAACCAAGTAGAACTGGAAAAGGTCCAGGAATTGGTAATGGCTGCGGAAGAACAAGAGATAATTTTGACACATTGCTGTTTTACACAAAGCAAGAACTAGTAGCATCAAAATGATTGGACTGCAGTAGTTTTAACCCAGAATATGGGTCAGCTGAGGTCACTTGACCCTCTTGGCACAGGCTGTTGGAAAAGTAAAGGTGGATTCAGAAAGGTCTTTGGCAAATGGTGAGGAGGTCAGCACATGGTGGCAACCGAAAGAATGGGGGTCCAGATGCCACATGCTGCTGGAGCTGTTGCTATTCTGGTTTGGCTAAGAATTACATTCTCTCCTTCTCGTGCAAGTCACAAGATGCTGGGCTCTGAATGGACCTTTGCTCTGACTAATGTTCAGTCTCTAAGCCTTGGAGCTGGCAGCAAGTCCCGATGATGTGAGTTAGAATTGAAGTGCCAGCACTTGTCAGGGATGTGACATTTGTTTGAATTGTCCTGGTTAGTGTAATTTTTCTTCTGTATATTGAGTTATACACCCTAGTATTGTTTCTGCAATAAAACAGTCACACCCTGCTAGCATTTTTGTGGGCTATGGATCTTCTATTTCCTCTCTTGCTCATTTAAGGTCATGAGACTAAGCAGTGACAGCTGAGGATTAAAAAAGCAAAGTATGATTTTTTTTTTGTGTTTGTGTGCAGGAGGAGAACTTCAGCAAAATTTGAATTTCAGAAAGTGCTGACCCTCAAAGCCTTTTTAAGATTATGTCAGTCCAGACAGCTCAGAACAGAACGGCCCAAAATCAATCATTTGAAAACTGGTGCTAAAGCCACCAGAAATAAATCGACCCTTACATAAAAGCAGCAGGTAATTATTACCTCTGTAAGTATGTGATTCGTAAATTTGTTGTAATCATTATGCAAATGAAAGGTAAGCCGTCACTCACAGTGTGATAGATTTGATGGCATTTATCCTCTATAACAAAACTGATTCCTGGTTTAAAGTTTCCAGGTATTTGGTAATCAACAAAGGCCTGATTTTGCCTCTGTGATGAAAAACCTCAGGACATAAACAGTGTTTCTTGGTGTGGATGATGATGCTTGTGCAGTTTGTGTTTACAAGTGTTCTTTAAATTGGAGAGAAGCAAAATACAGAAACTTTCATAAGCTTTACATCTTTCTTGTTGAAGATCCCAAGATCATAGAATGGTTTGAGTTGGAAGGGACCTTAGAGACCATCTAATTCCAGCTCCCTGCCATGGGCAGGGACACTTTCCACTAGACCAGGTTGCTCAGAGCCCCATCCAGCCTGGCCTTGACCACCTCCAGGGATGGGAAGGTCTGAAGGAACCTCTGCCAAACACATGGATGGGCTGCTGGTACCCTGTCCTGAAGGGCTCTGAATGCTGCCTGGACATAATGACACTTTGCAGGCCGAAGTTAGACACCTAAGATGAGAGCTTTCAAGTCCTCCAAGTTACTCGGTGTGCATATCCCTCCACTGCAGGAGAGATTTCCCTGTACTTCCATGTGACGTCTGGCAGAGTAGCCTGGAGCCTCCCGAAGTGCTGCAGTCTGTGCCTGGATGCTCACTCGCAGCTGAAATCCCAGACTGGATGGGAGCACGGGCAACACCTCCCAGGGGAGTTGCAGGTGCTGTAGCTGACTTCCCTGTGCGTATTGGAAAATCCCATTTCCAGCCCCGGGCCGGTGCAGCTCCATCTGGCTGCAATCCCGGCCGCGCTCGCAGCTCTCGGGTCGATTCTCTCTGTGCTGTTTGTTTGAGCGAGGAACTCTTTTGTTGCTCTATCAAAGCCTTGCTGACATAGCCTGCAGCTATGAACAAATGTTGAGTGGCTGCAAAGCAGAGCGTTGGAGAGACAGGAAGCGTGTGCAATATTGATAAAGAGCAGAACGGGGGCTTGTTTAAACTGTGCACAGACAACTTTTCCATAATGAAGGGAGCAGCAGACGTGATCCCTTGCCTACAAATCAAATGACTAACAAAAGCAGGAGACACACAGGACATGCAGCACACCTGTGAGCAGAAGTGATGGTGAAAGGGACCTGAGATGATTCCCAAGGATGGGCAGCACACGCCGGTCATTCCTTTTTTTCCAGTTGGCAGCATGGGTGTATGGAAAACTCATGCTGTATTCTCGGCAATCCGAGTGTGCCATGAGTCCTGTCTGGGAGTGGAGCCCCCTCAAATGAGGCCCAGTACCCTTTTGAGTGCCCCTCTTCATGCTGGAATGATTCAATCTGCAAACAGAGCAGGTGGAGTAAGGGGTCAAATAGACCTATTTATTCAATCCTGTTCACAAGTGCTAATGGGATTGTTTCCTTCCTGTCTGCAGCTTTATCCTATGTTTGTTCTTAGGAATGTGTGCCACCCTTGTGCCTTAATGCTTTAAAAAATTGACGCTTCTGCTAGGCAGCAAAAAATGGGATCGGGACAAGTGCTGGGAGAGGTAGTTTGGGTGTTGTTGGAGTTGTGTGTGAGCTTTACTTCCAAAACTTGTGGATGCCTGATGCACATAGGTGACAATTGCAGCATGTAGGCACTGGCACAGGTTGTCCTGAGAAGCTGTGGATGCGCCATCCCTGGAAGTGTTCAAGGCCCGGTTGGATGGAGCTTTGTGCAGCCTGGTCTAGTGGAAATTGTTCCTGCCTGTGGCATAGGGGTCAGAACTAGATGATGTTTAAGTCCCTTCCAACCCAAACCATTCTGATTCTATGATTTTATGATTAGAAACGTGCCCACCTATGAGCCCTACTTTTCCAGATGCCACTTGTTCTGCATTCTCTTCTTCCTAATTTTTGGGTGCTTTTCTCAAGCAGAAACATTAAGAAGAATCTCCAGAAGGACCTTCAGACCCCACTCCAGGCTGTTTTGAGTCATGATCCCCTGGTCCTGGCCACACTGATGCACAGCTGTCACATCCTCATGTCCCGGTGAAGTCCATGGGGTTTTTGCTTCCATGTTCTCCTTGGTTTTTTCTTTTAACCAAAACCCAGGCTATTTTCAAACCACCACACTCACTGAGGGTTCAAGGCTGCTGATCTGCTCACAGGACAAGGGCCAGCATGGGCAGCCTGTGCTCTGCACAAGCCTCATCCAGCACTGTCTGAAACAGGCACAGGCATCCAGGTCTGTGGATTATGTTGCAATTTAGCAGCTGGCGTATTTAAATGCTTGCAAGTGGGATCAATCTTGTTTAAATCATTTATGTTTAGTTATTGTTTTCAATAGATCTCTTGGTGTTTTATTGCTAGTAAGTTTCTAAAGAACACTTTTTAAGCATGAGCTGAAAAGCCTAATATCACCCAGCAAGAGCTTCATTTAGGAGACTTCTTCCATGCTTGGAGCTCTTGGGAAGGTCAGGGGTTGAATTCCCTGAAATATTTTGCTTGGAAGATATCTGCCCTGACTGCTGCTTACAGCCAGGCCATCCTCAAAGGAGGCTGAGGTTGCTCAATCCTTGCCCAGTAAAATTTTGGTTATTTCCAGAGATTTCAGAGCTCTAGTTACAGCAGCAGTTGGTCCCCAGGCTGTACTGCTGTGTAGGGCTATCCCATCCCAGGTGCAGGACTTGGTATTTGCTGTGCTGAACTCCACAAGGTTTCCATCAGCCTTTTCCTCTGGCCTGTCCAGGCCCTTCTGAAAAAATGTGTTTTTATCGCTAGTTGTATTTGCTCGTGGTGCTAATATGTCCAGAGAATTTGCAGGCCTTCCCACACACCCCCACAATTTGCAGGGATGCAAAGATGGAGCAGGATCCCTGCTCTCACTCCATGGGTCGTGCAAAGTGGCATTTTGTTTAATAAAGACTTTGGATATGGATGCATTCAGTTCCAACACGCGTTGCTATATCAGCGTCCATCTACTGAGAAATGAAAAATTATGGATGACAACCCTCCCTTCCCTATTCAGAGCATGAAGGAAGAAGATGCTGGTAATTGGGTGTTTGCTGTCTAAAAGAGGAAGTGTGTAATCCATTGCTATTGCTGACATGAGGCCTCTGTAAACCCCCAAGCCACGATTTATCTCAGCCATTTAATATCTGTGTGGAGAGACAGAATGGCATATTCAAGATGAGCCATTATGAGCTGTCTGTTTGGGAATACTGAGTGTTTTATAATCTTCTGTGGATATTTTTTACTTTAAATGAAGGAAATTAATGGCTAATATCTTCAGAGAAATAATGCCTGATGGGAAAGCACTGTTTGAAGGACAGTGCTACATGAAGGCTGAAATTGTATTTTTCTTTCAGCATGATATCTGTTTTCTTTTAATCACAGGTATGAAGGACCAGAGTTTCAGCCTTAACTGTTAATTTCCTGTCTATTGTCTATTCAAACAAGATCCTGCTGTACCATTTCTAACAAATATATTCAGAGACAGGGCTGGAACCTGGGCCTGCCCTTCTCCACTGGCTGCTAATTCCTGCAGTCTGGGCCACTCTTCCCACAAAGTGCAAGGACTAAAGCAGCCTGCTGAGTACTTCAAAAATGGGGCTGAAGTATTACGGAAAGGGCAACAGAGAATAAAAATGGGCAACAGAGAATAAAAATGGCTGACAGAGCCATGCAAAACTTCAGGTGTGAGGAAGATCATAGAATCACAGAATGGTTTGGGTCGGAAGGAGCCTTAAAGCCCATCTAATTCCAGCTTCCTGCCATGGGCAGGGACACCTTCCGCTAGCCCAGGTTGCTCAGAGCCCCATCCAACCTGGAGCTGAGCACTTCCAGGGGTGAGGAATCCAGGACTTCTCTCTGCCCAGACACATTTACGAGAAGAGGACAAAACTGAGGGGCAGCTTGGACCGTGCCAGCAGTGCAGGGCCAGTGCAGAGCCCTGGGCACAATCACTGCAATAAGTATTTTGGCATAGCTCCCACACAGCCTGCCTTCAAAGTGGAATTGCATGAGATTGTTTGAAAAAGGGTATTTATAGTAGCCAGAGGGTGCCCAAGGCTAGCCCAGCATTCTGCTCTTGTGCCAGACAAAAATGTTTTGAGCAAATGTTTAAAAATGGAAAAATAAAATAAAAATTAAGGGTGATACCCATTTTTTATTTCTGATTGAAAGTTCTGCTACCTTGTGGTTAGTAGATATTTTAGAAAAACTTAGCTTAAAGAAGTGCTGGTTTTGGTCTGACACACCTACATGTACTCTTATGAATCACAGGGAACCACTAGGAACATAATGTTTTTTCAAGATGAGCTAAATATATGTACAAGGACTGATGCAAATTTTTTTCTTTTTAAGCTTACAATTCTGGAAGAAAAGAACAGTGATCTTACAGGAATCCAATTTTGTGAGGCTGAAGCTCTTGAATTATTCATATGATCTCATTCATTGCACTGTGATTATTTCTGATGCTTCAAACTCCTGGATAGATTTTGATGCCTGTATTATTTCTATGTAAATCCCAGCCATTAGTTGGTTTTATCAATAAGGTTCAGATTGAATCATGCCTCTCCTGCAAATTAATGCAGGCTTAGACAAATGCAAGAGAAGATTCAAACTATCAAATCACAGAGTGTTAGACGTGGGTTTAGAACAAAAACATGTATATGTTATTTCAAGCTTTAGAAGGTGGTAACTGAAAATATTAGCGCATATAAGGACATTTAGCAGATTGGTACATGTGGAAGAGTGAGCCAAGCTGCAGGCTTGGAAGGCTTCTAGGATGTATAGACAGACTGGGTTCTGCCACAGACTCAGTCCTTCGCTGATTCCAGCCTGGAGACCAGGAGATGTTAGACTGGCTGTTGACTTATTGCCGTCATAGATAATTAAACCACAACAATTCTTTTCAAACAGACTTAGAGATCAGATTTTAATTCATGAAAGCAGGAAGACCAGGCTAGGGCTGTAACAGCATCTCTAATTCCCCATGATGTGCCTTTGGGCTGTGTTTAGCAGAAATGCCATGTGCCATTGATTAGAGCCTGCCCAGTGCAGGGGCACACTGGGAATGGTGTGGCCCTCTGAGAGCTCAGTTCTCATGCCCTTCCGTGTGACACTGCCTCTAATATACTTTCATTTCATTATTGTAGTGTTAATTTCTCTCAGATTACTAATTTTTTAAATTCCCTTTCTTTTCTCAGCAAAGGAGGGAAAAAGATATGATCAGCTTTAATGGATGGGAATTTTTCTTGGTGGAGCACAGTCAATGCAGTGACTGATTCAAGCCTGCAGGCACCCAAAGTTGTACCTGCAAGCCTGGTCAATCAATTTGTTCCCCTAAAGCAGTGATGAAACTATTTTAATAATAAAAAACTGGTTTACTAATAAAAGCTTACATCTCTCTGGCCCAGTAAACTGTGAGAAATGCAGTTACGGAAAGCAAAGGAAATCTAATTTCCCCTGGTATTGACCCTTACAGTGTCTCAAAAATAAGTAGTAGAAAATTTTAAAGGAAAGCTGGTGCAGCAGAGGCCAGTCTGGGCTGACAGAAAGGGCAGTTTGACCTCTGAAAATAGAGGACAATATCAAGATCCAGGCAGAAATCTGGTCTCTAACACAGAGGCTATATTTGGATCCATTCTGCAGAGACAGGTTACACCTAGCAGAATCAGAGGCATCCTTAAAACATATCCTCCCTCTCCTTCATCTCCCCTGTCTACTTATCTTTTAATCAGATATTTAAATCTCCTAATTAATTTTTCAGGACACTCCTTCCCTAGCTGGACCAAGAGCTGCTGTGGAGAGTGAGCAGTAAAGAGATGAATAAATTTATGAAGTTTGGGTTGGAGTGGGGATCCCTCACTCCACAAAGGCTGATCCCATGGGCTGGACTGGATGCCAATACTGTAACAGGCAGCTCTTCTACAGGTTCCCTGCAGAATCCCCCTGCATAGCACAGGACTGCACTGTTGACAAGAACATTAAGAAAAGAGAGGGATAGGGAAAGTTGCTTCCAAGTAATTGCTTACACCATTTTTCAGGGATTTAACCATGTCCCACAGGCAAATACTCCACAGTCTGTGGAAGATGGGGCTCAAGCTATCTCAGGTTAATTTAGGATTTATACCTGAGTCTCAGCTGAGTAATTTGTCCAGAGATGGCTGAATAAAGGGAGTCACCATCTCTTCTGGCTAGCCTTTGTTCAAGAGAAGACCATTTGGTGACTGGGTTCCTGGGAAGAGTCGGTTGATTCAATAGTGAGAAGGAGGAACAGGGGCTTAACCTAATTCTTCCCTTCACATTCTCCCATGGTCAGCATAAGCAGCTCTCCCTGGAAGGTCTCAGGTTTGTTGTCTTCTTAACATCTGGTCCTTCTTCCCATTCCCTTCCCAGGAAACAGGCACATGCAGTTGGCTGCTGCTGGACCACACAGCAGACAGGGGCAGGGAATGCAAAATATCACCTTACATTCTCCTGCTGTGCACTGACTGGACTTGTCTCACCCCATGCACTTTTTTTTTTTTTTCTGCTTGCTGCTGCTTGGAAATGGATTCCTGCATTTCTTTGGTCCAGCAGGGAAAATTCTTGGCTGCAAAGATGGATCTCGCAATCCAGTCTGCTGGCCAGCAACCCCTGGCCAGCTTCCAGGCACAGGATCTTTCTGATGTGGGTATTTTCCATCGAGGATATTCTGCTGCCTCTTCAAATGTTGAGAGAATTACATTGTAAGAGTGGTTCTCTGCTGATAATCACCCTGAAAGCCAGAGGGAGAAAAAAAAAACATGTGGGGCTGAATCCAGGGGCCGCTCCCAAGCCCTGCAGAAGGCTGGGGACAGAGGTCAGCCCCTGGATGCCTTCCCAGAAATTACTGGACATTGGTGTTTTGGGCCTCATCTGTCCAGCCAAAAGGGCAGCTGTTGCCTGTATTTCCACAGGCCAGAGACTAAAATGTCTAACTGCAAAAAAAGCCAAAAAAAAAAAGA
>WBMY01000701.1:607898-663014 GCA_013397315.1 Donacobius atricapilla | reverse complement strand
GAAAAAGAAAAAAAGAGAGACAGAGATATATTTTCTTTTAATATGTTTCATATGTTTTTATGTTTTTTGACATATTGAAAGGCTGACGCTGTTTGGTTCTTCATAACCTATTTATTGTTTTACAGGCATCTGAAGCATCCCTGCCACTGTTTCCCCTTCTTTCACCAACTTCATAGGCCTTGTGTAATAAGGTCTGAAACAGGCATCCGTCTCCTGCAGCTCTGAGGGCACTCAAAGAACTGTCCAACTGTCCCCATGTGTGTGCAGAACGTTGCTGGAGCGCTCCCTGTGGCCCAGTCAGCTCTTCTGGCAGGCACCATCTCCATGAGCATCAGCTGCTGCAGGCTGTGCCAGCCCCTGGCAGCCTCCAGAAACCCCATCCCCAGCAGTCCAAAGGGTCTCCCTGAGCAGCAGCAGGAGGGAACATCACCACACGTAAACAATCAGGGTCAATCCCACCTGCAGAGGGGAGTATGCGGAATAGCCAGAGGGCGGTTGTATGTCTGGGATTTGTCTTTCTTTGAACACAACCCCAATAAGAGGCTGCAAAGTTCCTCGTGTGAAGATGACAAACCTCTTCTGCTTTCTATCCATGGCAGCAGGTCTGGGAGGGGGAGGCTGGTATGGAGTAAGAAGTATAGAAGGAGTTGGTGTCAGTGCTGATTTCCAGGATTCTAGGTCTTGCTGGGTTATTTTAAGCACTGGGGGGGATGCTGTTTCAAACCCACAGTTGTTCAAATATCTAATTCTACGTGGTGGTTAAATGCTTTTGAGTCAAAGGCTGATTTGGACTAATTGCCATGTTTTCTGAATTTATTCCATTTGGGGTTAATTGCCCCATCAGGGGAAACTGTGTCTTGAAACAAGTGCTTAAAATCTAATGTGCTACTGGTGAATGGCACCTCAAAAGTGACCCAGATGAGCTCCCTTTCCATTCTGGGGCACAGAGAAGTGCTTTATTTTGTCAATGAGCCCTAAGAAGTTCAAGGTTAAAACTTATGCTTTGTCCACAAAAGAAATTGAAAGCTGCCAATGCAAATACAGAGTGTACTGAAATATGGTGCCACTGCTCAAGGATGGGTGTCATGTTTTCACTTCCTGTTTTGGTTGAACTATTGAGATTATTGGGTGTTTTCTTGGGGTCATCAGGAGAACAGAACTTCAGGACTGAGAGAGCATGGCTCACTGAGTCAAGGATCAGAAAATTTCTCATTATTTTGGATGGAGACAGCCACAAAACCCTCTGAAACTCTCATACTACATGAGCACATGCTGGTAGATTCTCCTTTCTCATAAAGCTTTCCCTCCTAACTGCTGTTTTGTCCTACTTGGCAGCAGAAGTGCCACACTTTGTTCCTCTGTATATCTAACTTTATTATCATTAAAGGATGGGTGATTGTAATACTTGCTGGATGATTTCTAGTTTGTTTTTTTTCTTTAATTGCCTAGGGACTTCTGTGTCAGAAGAGGAAGATGGACCATGATAAAAGCAGTGGGTTTCAAGAAGACAGTTATCAATGAACTCAAATGTGATACATAAGAACTCCTAAGAGGTAAGACTAACAGGACAAAGTTGTCAGGTTTTCAGAGCAAGCTGAGGGCTGAATTCAGGCTGCCCAAATGCAGGAATAGGAAATTCAGTATGTGCCAAGCTGGGTAGATGATGAAAGATTTTTCTGTAACTTCAACACCAGACAGAAACATACAGAAAAAAGAAGAGGTCAAATTTCTAAGAACACATCTAGGAAAAAAAGTACAAGTATTCAGGGATGAAACCAGAAAGGCCAAGGCACAAAATGAGACCTCAAAGATAACCAGAAATAATTCTGTAAGATCCATTAATAGAATGAGGAAGATCAAAGGGAGGATTGGTCTGCTACTCAATGGAAAATGAAAGCTGTCTGCAGATAATTACAATAAGTTGAAGAATACTGGAGAGGGGGAAAAATTATTTTTTCCCAAAGTAACTTGGGAATTACAGTCCGGTCAGATTAACAGTTCTACGAGAAAATTAAATTGACCATAGCAAATTGTCTGTAACAGTTGCAAAAATAGTTGGAAGACAAGTAGTCAGTATGGGTTGGTCAAAAATCAGTTGTGTTAAACTATTTTAATTCCCCTTACTGTGAAAATACCCTTGTGGGTTGGTCTGGGGAGGCAAAAAGGTCACATAGGTTGATTTGGAAAAAAAATTTAAGGTTTGCTTTGTAAGTTCGTGGCAGGCATAAAACTGAGAAGGACTGCAAGCACATTGGAGGAATAGGTTATATTTGTGAGATACATGATACAAATTTCTGAAGGAACAGGGCTAAATTCAGTGGAGGACAAGTGAAAATTATTCTTAACCAGACATACTTTGCTAGGAAAATAGCCTGGGAAGGAACTGGCTAAAAATAGTTCTCCAGAAAATTATCTTTTGGTATAATAGATCAGAAATTACCTGTGAGTAGGCAATGGCTTGGTGTTGTGAGAATGACAAACATCCACCATCAGGGGCAGACAGGAGGGCGCTCTGCTCTGCTCAGCATGGGAAACCAATGGCCAGTTCTCATTAATGAATTTTTAAGGGAATTGTGGATGTACAGGGCAGAGTTTAATGTCCTCTTATGATAAAGATTGTGAGAGGTTTGCCTACTTTATTTTTTTAATCTCTCATCTGTGAGTAAAAGTTGAAAGACATGGGCTTATGTAGTGCTACAAAAAGAGCCATTTCAAAGAGGACAGGAAGGTTTTCTGTGCTCATTGTTGTCAGGACAAATAGTAGTCTTTGTAAAATAACATAAGGGACACTTAAATTGAGTGTTAGGAAAAGCTCTTGAAGGGCAGCAAACCTGTGGAATAGGTTTCTTGGAGAGACTGTGAAGTTCCTATGATTGTAGGGTCATTAAGAATAGATTGGGCAAACTTTTGTCAGGGATGACATATGCTCATACTGCCTTCAAGTTAAGGCATCTTTCATTCCTTCCAGGGCTATTGTTTGATAACTCTGTCCAAGTCTAGAGATGTGAGAGAAATTCTCATGGCTGTGTCATTTTTTCCACCCTGAGAGGGTACTGCTTTGCATAATTCAGTTCATATTCTCTTATGTGTAATTAAACACCTGAGGTGAGCAGGGAGAGGGCAGTTGTCAAACACTGCTATGGGAGGACTTGGCTCCAAGTGATCAAAGATGCCATCATTTGGATGGTAGACATTCTGTTAAGGCAACATGATGCTGCTCGTCACTCTTACTTGCTGTTCCCTTCTCTAAATATGTTGTCTTTATTTGAGAGAGCCTGGGGAACTGTAAATCTTTGAAGAAATTCTCCATATGCTGGTGATTTTCAGGGAACTCTGCCATACATAATTTCTGGTAGCAATGTTTGAACAGAGAATTAATTTACTTTGGGTCCTTGATTATTCTGTCTTGCAGTAGGAAGAGTATTGGCACCAGGCTGGAAGTTAAACAGGGTGCTAGTTTCTCTTTTATCTCTCTCTCTGAGCTTCACAGTAGTGCTGTTGGAGTCAGGAAGCAATGTAGGATAGGATGTTCAGTGATCACAAAAAATTAGGTTTGTGTAGCTGAAGTAATCTTTTTATTCCAGGAGCTTCTAATGAGAGCATGTTTTATATAACTCCTGTTAACATGGCAACATATGAGCATGCATCCATCTACAGGAAGAGGCTTTAATAACACCCTACTAAATAACGCCACACATTTCTCTCTGTGAAACAGCAGACTTGGGGTAGATAAAAGGATCAGACAAGGGTCTTGCAGATTGCTCAAGAGCCTCATAAAGAGGGGAGGGATGACAATCAAAATCATGACACTTGGAAACATTTCAATTCATGGACGTTCTGTTCAAAATATATAATCAAATTCTTACAGATCACAACCCTGGCCATCAACTATCACCCAGCGAATCCTTTCTCCATAACTTCTGTTTCAGTTCTGACCAATACCTGTGTCTTCACTAGGGCACTGGAGGAGGCAGAGTCTACCATCTTCCAGCTGTTTGAAGACACATGTTTATAGTGATGATAATTATTTTGATTTGCCCTGACTTCAGTTTCTAAGCAGTCAAGCTTTCTTTCCCCCTTTTGTTTCTCTTTTTTTTTTTTTTTTTGAAGCAAACATCTTGGTTAAATTCTGCATTCACATTTTCCTTAGGTGATCTGGAATACTGCAGAAATAAATATTTTCTGGGCTTCTCTTATGAGAAGCTCCATAATCTCTGAAGTGGGAATACAGTGTCACATCTCAGTCTGTCAGACTTGATTTAGCATCAAGCACTCAGGGTAGCAGATGAAATACAACCACATGTAGATGAACCATAGGTATTTTCCACATCTGGAGTTTAAACACATGAAGCAAAATTTATTCAAAGAGAGGGGATGTCAGTTTTTGCCATAATTTGGCAAGTAATGTGGCCAATTATATTCAGCAAGAATTACAGCACCTTTAAAGACAATCCAGCCCATGGATTGCTTTCAAAGGCAGTACAGATTTTGTAAGCAGTACTCTAAAATAGATCAGAGTGACCTCCTAGCTATGTCAGAAAATATTTAGATATGGTTTAAAGGAGCTGCCGAATTTGGCTGTTCAATAAATATATAAATCCATGTGATCTGTCTTCGCCCATCTGGAGACTGCAATGTTAATGAGTTAACTGCTGAACACAGTCTCTGTAGAGTCACTCAGATAATTTGAAGCAGCGTCGTTTCACACCGAGGATAAATACAGCTTTGTATAAAATGGGTCCTTGTCCCAGCAATAATTGCATGTGTGCTGCATAAGATGGTCTTGAATCACCCCATCAGACCCATTCCCAGAGCAGTAAGCGATGCAGGCATCCATAAAGGGGCAGTGCATTCACTAGTAGATTCACTAATTTTCTGGGGGAGTTGGCACAGGGAATCAATTTGCTTTAGCAGTGAGAGACTCTTTTTATGGCAGAGAAAGCAGTTAGCAGAAAAGGAAAATGTACACGATTTATATTGCACTTCCATGTTTAGGGTACCAACAAAGCAAATCTCCCAGCACAGCTAAGGCAATCTGTGGTTATTTTTATACCATTGTCAATGACAACTCTTCACAAGAAATAATTTTTTCCTATTGAAATGAACTGTTTCACACTGTGGCTCCCATTCTTCATGCTTGCAGCAGATCTGTTTTTATAATTCTCTAGATTTATCCAGATTCACCAAGGATTAATCTGACCAAAACCAGAAATCTGCACCCCTGGTGGTGTTTGTCTAGATCTCACTATTAAAAAAATAAGGGTACTTTAGAGGTTGAGGTATCTGATTTGTGTGTGGGTGACCAAGGAAAATATTAATTTTTGAGTTTTTAAGCAATGTATTGAGAAACGAATAATTTGAAGATAGTACTACTAAGAAAATCTCTGAATTAAGAAATGATCTAACTGATTGGTCATTAACTGGCATTTAAATCCAATCAGGTGAATTGGGTTACCCCACTTAATCTCTAAAGAATAACACTCGTGCTTCAAAATGCTTGGATGGAGGAATCCTGTATAACGGGAATTTGATACACTGGGATCTGGCAGCTCAGACAAAAGTAAACTTGTCCCAGAAAATAGGGAGAAACTGAAAAAAATCTTACTTGATAGAAGGGCTCTTTGCTTCATAATAAAGCTAAAGTCAAATATATTCTGGGGATGAGATCTGGCATTAGAACTTCCAAGGTAAGGTCAGATAAATTGCCACTTCCCAGTCTAATCAGTGTTGTTCAAGCTGGGAGAACCTCTGTCCTGATACAGTGCTGGGCAATTGGGGAGCGAGAAGAGTTTTTCCTCCATAGTGCTTTTAATCCCTTTTTAAATTATTAACAATTACAAAAATTAAAGAAGAAAATCTCTCACCTGCAAGAATTAGGGCTAGAAGTATCTGTTCTTCAAAGTAAACTTTGTAAAATACCATGAGAAGTCAATGAAGACAAAGCTCTTACAGGTTAGAATTTCTCCAGGAAACTTGAAATCAAAGCTCGTTGCCAGTCAGGGCACATAATGGCAAAATGCAACTAAAAAGTCAGTGAGACAATCAATGCATTTTGTGTGACAGCACCTCTGAGGGCCTTTGCCTGTGTCTTAAGAAAGTTCACGTGAGTTTGGATTGAGCATTTAAATGACAGGCAAGCCTGTGCGAAATATTTCCATAATCTGACAGAATAACCCTTTTGTCTCCAGCTAAAAAACGCCCCTTACTGAGCCAAAAGTGAATTAAGCAAAACCATTTTCCGTCAGAAGTAACCGTGACGCAAATGGTTTTATCTGCTTGTAACCAAGGCAAGGAAACATTAACCAGCTGGTCCCCATTCAGAGGCATCTGTAACCATCTGGAGGGAGCCCCCGACTGCAGCGCAGAGACTCAGTGTGGGACCGAGCACGGCTCAGTTTGCGCCTGCCAGAATCAACACTCAGTGACTGGAACGTGTTCAGAACCTCCTTGTAACAATTCTCCAAATTGCCTTTACCAGGCATTAACGTGGCCTTGTTTCCCTGAGCCATATGGGAGTTGTGTGGCTCTGGCTGGCAGAGCCTGGCCTTGGGTGGTCCTGCGACATTGGTGGTCTTGGCATGTGGATTTCAGTCCTGGGAGATCCATTTGGCTGAGTTTGGGTGATTACTGACATTATATTATCAGAAATGAGAGAATTGCCCCTGTGTGTTTGTGCTTGTCCACTCCCACGCTTTCATACTCTCACTTCTGTTATTTCAGGATAGGTCTGTGCTGAATCCAAGTGGATCCTGTTATCTCTGAGTTCGTGAGGATGCTGAAGGTATGTTGCTTTGGCTTTACTGCTTGGTAAGGGTTTTCTTGCTTCTTTTTGGGTATGGAGTTTGTTCACCAAATTAGTTAAAGTGGGAATCAGACATCAGCAGACATGGTGAAGTTGTCCCAAATGTGTGTCAAATGATTCAGCTCCAGTACTGTATGAGATCTGCCTGCTGTCTCACGTGAGTGCAAGAAGCCTTGGAGATACTGTGGTAACCATCAAGCACTCAAAGGGCTTTTAATGCATCTTCTCATCACAGAGAAGCCCAGAAAATATTGACTTCTGCAGTATTCCAAGTCACCTCAGGAAATGGTCAGCATAGAATTTAACCGAGCCGTTTGCTTTAAAAATGAAAATAAAAATAATTAAATGAACTAAAGGGAGAAAGAAAGATTGCTTGAAGATAGATCAGAAAATACAAATCAGAATAGGAGTATCAAAACACAAATGCTGGAGCCTTCATTGCTTGAAAATCCAGCACCTTACCATTTATCCTAATGGTCTTGTATGTTTAAATAAACTGTGAATAGAAAAAAGACGATAAAAGGCACAACTTAGTTTATAGAATCATAGAATGGCTTGGTTGGAAGGGATCTTAAAGATTATCTCATTCCAACACCCTGCCATGGGCTGGCACAACTCCTCCTAGACCAGGTCCTGCAGCGCCATGTCCAACCTGGCCTGGAACACTTCAGGGCTGAGGCATCCACAGCTTCTCTATTTATCTTCTGCTAATTCCATCCTGATTTAAATGAAGAATGTTAAAAAGACTATACACTAAATAACCATGGAAAATGGTAGAATAGAGTTTTTTTCAAGAGCAAAGTCCTGTGCTCAGGCTGAACAAAACCCAGTGCTCAGGTCGGTCTTCTCTGAAAAAGTTGAATGAATCATAAATTGTGGGCTTTTAATCATTCAATATCCTGCGTACCTGCTTTCACATTCCATTATTCAAGACTTCTGTGTGAAGAATGGCATAGAAATTTGCTATATTAATGTTCTTTCCATCATGCTGTGGAGTTTAAACAGTAAAATGATTGACCCTGAAATATTTGTTTCCTTTTGGACTTTTCAGTCGTAAACTGAACTTTCTCTGCTTTTTCATGAGTTTGAAATAATATAGACCAATTTATCTGATGCTTTATGAGGGCTTTTGTAAATCTGGGGGCATTTGGTAAACACTGGACCTCGTACAAAAATTTGCAAAAATTGTGCTGCAACCTAATCATAGAAGAATTCATATTAGAGTAGGATTAATAATGCATGTAATTATAATATACAATTTTCTTTAGGCTTTTCTAATTATAAAAAAATTACAGATAACATCAACAGTGTGATTCTGAAATGCCTCTCATTTATTATGTAGCTCTCTTAATCAGTGCTCTGCCACTGGAAATCAAGTCAGAATGTTATTATGGTCTCTCCTTCTGGATTTAATTACAGCAGTAACTCATGGCTCAAAGTCTGAGCAAACACACCGTGCAGTTTATAGCTTTGAAGAACAGCCATTAATCCTGCCATCTACCATCCTGTGCAAGCCAGTGAAAGCTTTTTAAAAAACTTTATGCCTGAAGACAAACACACACTTGCACACGGGCTTAAGGTGGGGGAGTAGAGAGCCCAGCCTCTGTGCCAGTTCTGCACACTCACAACTGAGCATCCTCTGCTGGGAGATGATCTCAAGGTGTACAGATTTGTGAACTTTTTACTACCCAGACTCAAGCTGCACCCTTAACATTTTTAAGAATGATTTCAGGATGTCAGCTGCTCTCTGATGGCAGCCTGGAATCTGGATAGGGCTTTTGATGGGGTGCATCAAGCAGAGCATCACGAGTGATGGAGGGAGGGGATTGTTCTGCTATGCTCTGCACTGGGGTGGTCTCAGCTGGAGTCCTGGGGGAAGTTCTGTGCCCCGCAATGTAAGAAAGACATTAAACTGTTAGAGAACATCCAAAGGAGGGCAACAAAGATGGTGAAGGGCCTTGAGCAGAAGCTGTGTGAGGGCTGGCTGAGGGCACTTGGTCTGTTCAGCCTGGAGAAGAGGAGACTGAGGGGAGACCTCAGTGCAGTTACACATTCCTCATGAAGGGAAGAGGAGGGATAGGCACTGATCCCTTCTCTGTGGTGACAGCGACAGGACCTGAGGGAATGGCCTGAAGTTGTGTCAGGGAGGTTTAGGATGGATATCGGGAGAAGGTCCTTTCCCCAGAGGGTGCTGGGCACTGAACAGGCTCCCAGGGCAGTGCTCACAGCACCAGCCTGACAGAGCTCAGGGAGTGCTTGGACAATGCTCTGGGCACAGGGTGTGACTCTGGGGGATGGTGCTGTGCAGGGACAGGAGATGGACTTCGATGATCCTTGTGGGTCCCTCCCAACTCAGGATTGTCTATGATTCTATTCTATGGTTGTGCAGTATAAACGGCCTTGCTGAAGATGTGCATCTGAGTCCTTTGTATTGTTCTGGAATCAGTTCCCATGATGAATTTCTAACCTGACAATTAGCTGCAAATGGAAATAATGCACTCTCCCAAGAACTTGAATTAGTATCAGGAATTCCTTTTGGTTTTGGCAGCAGCCAGGAAGGATGTCTCTCTCTCCAAAGCAGAAACATGCCCAGCCACATGCCAGCACCTGGGAGGACAGAGCTGTCAGAGGGGTCTGGGGAAGGGTGAGAGGGAGTGTGCAGGAGAGTGAAGATTAACATGGATGCTTGCTTTCTCAAGCTAACTCATTTTTTTAAAGAAAAGTCCTGTCATCCAACGATGGTTAAAATATTACAGTCTAATATCTGCCAGCTTGTTTCTTCCAAAAAGCAACATAAACCCTGATTAAAGATTCACTAGCCTCTCAAGCCACCATCTTCAGCACCAGCTTTCCATAATGTCAATGTGTAGAGAAAAGTAAACTGAAGAATGACCTTCCTGGTTATTTTATTGTGTGATTTATTTGGACTCGGCAGGAGTGCAAGGACCCCATGTCATCTGCTCACTTCCTGGGCTGGGTGAAGGGACCAGCAGCCATTGGGTATGTGTCATTTGGGAAGCTCTGGAAAAGAACCAAGGCAAGATTTGCTCTTGATTGCTGCAGCTTACATTTGTGCTGCAGTGTGCTCTGAAAGGTTCTCAGAACTTGTAAGAAACACTTTTTTTTACCTAAGTATTTTTTCCTCAGGACCTGCCAATTGATTGAAACGTGAAGTACTGGCAGAAAAGACTAAGTCTCACTGTTTGAAGGACAGTGACATTTCAAAATTTTTGTTCTGAAATTGCCACATCCCTTCTGGAAACAAAAAGCAATAAAGGGTTGGTATTTCAGTGAACTTCTCAGTAACATAGAGATGAAGTGCTGTGACTGACCAGTCTGAGTTTTGAGTGTTTTCAGTTTGTACATTGCAACATTTTCTTCTTCATGGAACAAATCTGGTTTTTGAGTTTTATTAAATTTCTGACAGTTGTCCCCTGCAGCAGTTTTTTTCCAACCCTGGTTTCCAGCTTATGTTCCAGCAGAACCTGTGGTCCTTCTCACCGCAGTAAATCAGACAGGAAGGGCTGAAGGCACAGCAGGATTGGGTACAAGATGTTTTGTGTCAAACAGGAGAGAAGAGTAGGAAGAGCACTTGGGTAGGAGCTCAGACTAAGTTCTTTGTAAAAACATTCCTTTACTTTCGTCTAATCTAAGATAAGCAAAAAGCACAATTCCTTGTCAAACATCTAGAAAGGTGATTCAAGCTTCCCAGCACTGCCCAGGGATCACTGGCTGCTTCTTTCCAGAGGTGGACTCGGTGTTGCCCTTTTAGGATGTCTCCTTTGGCAGCAGACTGGGCTCTAGGAAGACTAGCATGAAATGTGGTAGTATGAGCACCTTAGTGTTCTTTCCTCTTGGCAGTCTATTAATCTAAGGGAAAAGCTTGAGAAAATAAGGCTAATTCATCCTGACTCCTGTGGACAAGTGTAATTTAAATTTTTTTGAAGACTGACACTGCTTAGCCTGAGATGCCTCAAAACCCCCTCAGCTCCCATCCCCAACACATGAGTATTTCATATTTTGTACAGTCAATTGTATTTTCTAATTTTGCTTTCAAACGCATCATAGGAAATAGGCCTTACGGGAAACAGAGGAAATCAATAACTCTACCATATTCCAGAAGAGGATGTGGGAAGAGCCTCTTGTATTATGGATTGAATTAATTCTGCTCTCTAGCACTAGAGATATGGAAAATCCCCTCAACATCCCCTTCCAGTGTTCATTCTGCTGCTGTAGAGAGCTATGTCCTTGATGTCAGCTCGGGGCAGAAGAAACTGGGCTGGAGGGAGGAGGATTCAGATTCTGGCTGGAGTAGTGTGACACTGACACATGAGGCTTTAATTTCAAGGGAGGAAGTGGAGCAAAAAGGATTACAAAATCCAGTTCCATAATGGTGTGGGATTCTTCTTACTCTGCTTGCTCTCATGTTTGTGGTCTCAGAGGAAACATCAGCTGGCCCTCCTTGGTTCAAAGTGAGGTGGGGAGGTGGGTGGATGCAGCCCTAATGTGAGAACGGGAGAAAGGAGGATCCTTGATGTATCAGCAGGGACGTGAAGAGTCTTTTCCTCTCATCCTGATAAAGAGTAAAGCATTCTTTTGGCATTTATTTTTATTTTTAAGGCTGCTCTGCATTTGCCTGTGACTATTGAAAACTTTTGACATTTATTTTGCAATATGCATGCAATGACTTACACGTATCCTGGGTTGGAGACCTCCAGGGTCCTAGCAGACCTCAGCCTTGAGCCATTTTGTTTCAGGATATGCCCAAAACATCACATGGAGTGGCTGGGAGAAGCAGTTTGCTCAGGGAACTGAGAAGAGACCAATCCATACAGCAATCCAAAGAGCAAAGCAGCACAAAGAGAAACTATTGCAGAGCAATTACTCTTTCATAATCCTCCAGGCTTGCCTTGACACAACTCTGTGTATGAGTTCTGAGCAAATTCAGAGGCTTCTGTAATTCCCATTGCCATTCTCCAATGTAGAGAGGAAGGTTGTTTTCATACAAAGGCAATCACTTACCCTTTATTTACTGTGAAGGATGAGGACGGGGGATTCTGACTCCCAAAGCTTTCCACAGTTGAGTTTGTTGTTTAATTATTCCATGGAAGAGCTTCTCCCAGCAGTGTGAGGCTGCATCTTCTGCAGCAGAGCCTGGGGGACTCCTGCCCTTGCAGAAGGTCTCTCCAGAAACCGAGTGTTTTGCGGTGGAATAATACTGCAGCCCACGTGCCTTTGCCACTTTGTTAGTTTATTTATTTTTAATGGCATCATATGAATAAAGAAATGTGCCTTCCTCATTGTCTTTTGAAGGCAGATAATTGTGTTGCTGTTGCATTCGCTATCAGCTTGTCGTGCCCAAATGAATTTACACTTATCCATCTTTCTCTTCAAAAAGCAGCCCTGCTGAGTTTTCCCAGTTGTTCAGTCAGTCACAAGCCACTGTTGTACAGCAAGCACTGCTTTATGCTGTCTAAATAGATGTGGCTCTTCTCTTGTTCCCATTGTCAGTCTTATTGTTAAATTGCTTTGAATTTGCAGTGAATTGAAATTCTCCCTTCCAAGGAGAAAGAAATTATTACTTGTCATTAGGATTATTGGTTAGTAGCACTTTTTAATCCAGAGCTAATGAGTTATGATCAGAACATATCCTTTCATTTGTTTAAAATATTCCCATCATTATTCTGATATTGTGATCTAGGAAAAAAAAAAAAAAAGCTTAAATAGCAGTTCACTCAAAACAGCAAAGCACACACATCACTTCACAGGCAACATAGAGTTATGGGTGGCTAAACATGAGTCTGTGTCACCACTCCGGCTGAGAAGGAGTCCCACAGTGATGGGATGGATCAAGGAAAGAAAAAACAAACTATAAGATCAATTATTGATTATCAATTGCCCAGAGAGGTTGTGGACTCTCCATCCCTGGCAGTTCAAGGCCAGGCTGCATGGGACTTGGAGCAACCTGGTCTAGTGGCAGGTGTCTCTGCTTATGGCAGGGGGTGAAATAAGGTGATATTTAAGGTCCTTTCCAATCCAAACCATTCCATGATTCTGTGATCATGCAGGATGTCTGCAACCAAGCTTCACAGGAGAATTCCATCTGGAGCTGACACTAAGTGGGCAATCAATGTGGCAAACTGAATTTCCTATGTTCCAGCTACAACCTGGAAATTTTCTACTCTCCCTCACTTGTTTTTGCATTGTGGAGTGCCAGCTGTGACTGAGCAGAGGGAGAGGCACCACATTTCAAATGCATTTAATCAGTGGTGACATTAAGGTTGTCATTGGGCTCATGTGGTCAGGAAGAGAAGCTTATAAAGGTATTATAGGAAGCCAGGATGTTGAAGAAAAACTCTTCCAGTAATTTGGAAAGTAGATTTTAAAGTGGTGAGCTTCAAAGGCTGGAAATTATTCTTTGATCTTACAAAGCCTTCAAATGACAGCAGTGTGTGCAGGACACAGCATATGTCCAAATAATCACAAGAAATCTAAATGGGGATTTGAGGCAGCAAAACTCTTAAATAAGAAAGGAAAAGGGACATAATTCAGACAATCAGCCCAAATAACAGCATGGTTGCTCAATGTAGACATTGTACAATCACTTCTTAACTAAAAAAACCCAACTTATTTGGGTTTTTTCCAGATGAATTCCTGAAAAATGAGGGAAGAGATTAAAAAAATAGAAAAAGTTATGCGGCCTAGAATTTCAAAGATTTTAGTGTCTGAATGTTGAAAGATTGCAGCCTCAAAAACAGAGGAACATTTTTAGGTGGAAGGAAGAAATGAAAACACACTGACATGTTTTTTGTTGTGGTTTTCTGAACTTTAACCAAATACTCCAGGCCTGCTTAAAATGTCAAACTATGTGTGTTTATTTGTGTGAGTGTATTTGTTTGCACTTAGGTAAAGTCTGCTCAGAGAGCAGCTCCATGACCACAGCTGTGGGCAGACAATGCTTGGAGTCCTTAGGTCCCTGGCCAGCCAGCCTTGTGAGGACTCTTCAGGGTGACGTTGGACCTGATGTATTAATCCAGGCTCAGATCTGATTGTTCCCAGTGGAATAGAGATAAGAAGTTAAATACCTTGGTAGCTTTGGACCTGAATTAATGAGAGTTCTGGGCCGGGTGAACATAAGAGCAGTATACACGTGTTCTTTCCAGAAATGTTTTTGGTGTATCAAAACCAAATTGCTGAATTAATTCCGATATTTGCTTATCTTAGAGTGCAGAACAGGACTGGAGGATATATCCTAGTCAGTGGTGCCTTTCCTTCCTAATGTCTTATTATCAATTACAGCATTAGTTAACTATATTTTCTATTTCTAAAAACATCTGGAACTTTGTTGTTAATTATTCATTCAGATGAAGACTTATATTTTAACAGTGCTTCTGAATGGGCTCTTAAAAATCTTGGAGCCAACCTGTGACAGCTGGATGAAAAACAGAACTGGAAGAGAAGTCTGTGGTGTCAAGGCAGCCATGTAGAGAAATGAGATAAGATTTAGTGTTTACTTCTAATGTGCTGTCTTGGGGTATCCTATTGGAATTTTGCAAGAGAATTGCTTTTTATAAACAGCTTGTGACAAGCAATTGCACATCTCTCCACACAGCTTAAGAAGGGAGGAACAGAATAATTGAAAATAGGGCTGGGCAAGCTCTTGGGAGGTCACCCAGTCCCTTTCCTCACCCAGGTGGAGTTGGCTTTACACTAACTACTCCTGACATATGTTTGCTTCACATGTTTTCAAAAACCTACAGTGGCAGAGGTCCCACAACCTTCCTAGGAGATGTTTTCAAGGCTTATCACTGCTTAATGTTACAAACTTCTTTCCTACTGCCTTGCTCGTGTCCTGCTCAGGGGTCAGTGTGACACCGTTGCTTCTTTCCAGGTTCCCAGGGATCACAGGAACTGGTCATTTCCTTTCTTACACAGCTACAAGTGCCTCTGTTTGGAGACTGTTATCATAATTCCTCTTAATTTTCTCCTTTCTAGACTAAACAAATCCCATTCTTTTAATCATTCTTCATAATTTATGGTGTTTAAACCTTCCCTCATTCTTGCCTGGGTTCAGACTAATTGGCCTGGGTCCTTCCTGAGAGCACTGGCCCAAACCTACATTTCAATGGCTTTATTCTCTCATCCCAATATTTATTTTTCAAGTCTCATTGCAGCAAGGATTTTCATGAGTTTTTGTTAAAGCATCCCTGGGTAAATGCCCTGTCTTGGATCTGACCTGGAGTTTGGGTAGGCAGTACCCTCTAAGGGAGCTTCCACATCTTTGTTGGACTCTGGTACCCTAAGAAGCACTAGATTTCAGGGAGAAGGTGAAAATACATAGTGGTACCATTCTTAAAGATATCTAATTCTTAAAAATACCTTTTACTGGCCTGTATTTGTTTCCAGCTGTTTATATCAGCTGTGCAAATGCTGGGTGCTCAGCTTGCTGAAGAAGGAATTGCAGATGCTTGAAAGTGTATTTAAACTGAAATTTGGGGTTCCTGTTGTTGCTGTGTTTTTTGTTTTTGTTTTTGGTTTTTTTTTTTTGTGAGTTCGTTTTTTTTTTTAAATAACTTGATCCATATATAATTTCCCTGGATTCATAACATCTTTTAGTACTCTGTTCTGTGAATGTATCAGAAGGGCCACTGTTCAATTATTACTTTTTTATTTGTTTAATTTTCTATAATTAAGTGTTAGACTTTCATAAGATACATAATCTCTAAACTGATGGTGTTTCATAGAAGGTTCATTTTATGTGTTTTTTTTGTTGTTTTGTTTTTAATTGCCTTTTGCTGTTAATATGTTGGCTTATATTGTGGTGGGCTTGGCAGTGCTGGGTTAATGGTTGGAGCTGATGATCTTAAAGATCTTTTCCAACATAAATGATTTTTATGGCTCTATCCACAGAATTGACTTCCCAGTGTGAGCCTCTGAGCATCAGAGAGGTCAGGAGAGCCAGCTATGGTGCAAACTTCATCTGTTTAGTCCAACAAAATTTGTGGTCTATATATTATGGGGCTGGTCGAGAGGACTGGCCCCTCCTGGGAAAAATTCTGACATTTTTGGCTTGTATTAGGCTACTTTAATCCTGCAACCCTCATTGGTGGTGACAAAACACTGACAAGGGGTCATGGCCAGGGTGTCATACAGAAGGTTTCTCTCCCAGCTGAGTAGGGTTGGTAGGGAAAAGGGTTTCTCTTTCCAAAGCAGCTGAAGGACTGGATGGCTTTTCCAGTCATCCAAACAAGCACCCAAACCCATTGGGGTTAGGTAGCACAGAGATAATTTTCAGATGATTTTCTTGGGAAAAGATGTTGCCAGATAATGCATTGATTTGGTAGGAACTTTATCAATTTGAGAAGAAAAAGAAAACATTGTTCTTGGCTATCCTTTACACTGATAATATGAACTGGATAATAGAGAGCCCATAAAAATCAAGCTATTATAATTGTATGAATATAATTTTTTAGGTTCTCAGAGCTTATGCTGGGAACTGAGCTGATACTGCAGCCGATACTGCATACTGATAGATATCTGGAAAACAAAACATAGGAAATAGACTTGCTTTGAGAAAGTGAGGTTAAACTTGTTGCTACTTCTCTCAGTGAGGGAATTCTGTACCCAGTAGATTGACATGCTTTTAAGTAATCAGAGTTCCAGTGTTTCTGCTATATAATGCAATACCACATAAAGCAAGAGAAAGAAAAGGAAGTTGGCCTATGATGGAATTGTTCTGGTGTTTTCTTGTACAACAGAATGGTAAATTGTTTGCTTTGGCTTTCTGGAAAATATCTGACCTTGATACTTCATATTCAATTTATGTAAACAATTACAAATGCATCTGAGCCAAATAGAAAAGGCTATTTCTTGAAAACCTGCAGGGAATTCACATGGGAATTTCCCACATGCGGCAATCTTAAAAATACCTCCTTGTAACCCCACAATATTAATGATTAACTCCGGAACTGCGAGTTTTTCCAGACTTCCAGTGAACTCAGTGATTTGTGTGTTCAGCTGCATGTATCAGGAGAGGTAGTAAAAAGGAGTCATTTACCACTTTTAGTAGCTTACATTCAACAAACAATCTGTCACATTTTCCCCATGAAATTCAAGGATTTTTGCAGATTGCTCGGCTGACAAATATCACAGGATGGGAAATGTTTTGTGGCTAAGCTCTGTGCTGAGATGCTCTTGCAAGAATGAGCTGGAACCAGCTTTGCTCTTCGCAAATTACCCAAAGACAGAGCTGCGTTGCTCAGGACACTCCACCCACACATTGCAGCATGAACCTTCAGAGGATGTGCTCAACATCGCTGAGACCTTATTTATTTACCTCTAATATCAGTGTGAGCTTTGTGAATTGCTCCCTTGACATTAGATGGAGAAGGAGGAAGTAGCAGAGGGCCCCTGGGGAGGTGATTTCCCAGGGCAAGCAGGGATTCTGCAAGGAGATTCACATCACACAAAGTCTGTTCAGCCTGTGGCAAGGTGGGCAGCGGTGCAAGTGCAAGTGCAGGCTGGTGTAGGAATCTTTCCAAAGATTCCAGTACCTTAAGGGGGCTTATCAAAAAGAGGAGAGAGTATTTATACAGGCAGCAACAGGACAGAGGGCAATGGTTTTAAACTGAGAAAGGGCAGATTTAGATCAGACTTTAGGAAGAAATTCTGCGCTCAGAGTTTAGCCATTATTCAGTTTGAGAAACTGGAGCATGACTGTCATGAGTGCCAAGCCAATTCTCATCTTTACTGGGCCACAATAAAACTAGTTTTGGAATTCCCCATGCACAAACACATATGCATTTTCAGAGTGTTCTTGATATCAATATCTATATCTATACATTATTGAGTTGTATGTATATAATTTATGTATATAATTTAATGTATATAATTTAATTTCTTATCACTTATCTATCTATTTATCCATCAATCATCTCTTTATAGACCAGCTCCTCTGGATGCTTCTTGGGTCAATATTTGCCCTTTTTTTTCTCCTGAAGGGGCAGTCCCAGAACTCCAATGACACAATCAGACACAATTCATAATCAGAACTTTGCTGCAGTGGATGCTGGGAATTTACCTGCCTGCAGCCAGAAACAATAAATACCTCTACAGTCTGGACTGGGAAACCAGGCAGCTGAAAGCAGATGGTAATAAAAAAAGGAATCAGGAACTAGGTCATGAGAAGTGACCTGGAAATCAGACTTGAGTACACCTGAAAGATTAAAAACACAGAAACTCAGGTAGGAAGAATAGCCACCAAATCTTTAAAATCAGGATTTTTCAAAACCTCCTCACTTTTCACAAAGGATGGGGATTCATTTTTTGAACTAAGAGTGTCCTGGATTCGTTTGTTGTTCTCAAGATAGATGTTGGTTATCATTTTTTTGGGATTGGATTAAGGTTCAGCCTGTGCTAGGGCACATGTGGTCAGGACGCCTTGCCTCATGGGCAGGAAGCAGATAACCAGCTGGTCAGTACAGTACATCTCTCTGTGTTTGCTTGATTAATGCAGGATATGGATCTGCCACAGCTTTTGCCTTCAGATCTTGGCACTTCAGTTTACTCACGCTTTCATCCTCAGAGAGTCTAATTTTCCTCCCAGTTATGATTTATTTCACTCCTTTTTTTTTTTTTTTCCCCTTAAAAAAGCCCCCAAAGCCCCCAACAAAACCCAAACAAGCTTAGAAGTATCTGATTACTGGCACCAAACTCATGAACTTTTGCCCCATTCAGGGTTTTCCATTTCCCATTATGTTCACTTTGACTGGAGCCACATGCTGCCCCCATTCCTAAACTGGCCATTTCCTGGAAAAGGCAGGGAGGGACTCTGCAATGATTGAGAGAGAAATAATAGCTGCATCTCTCTCTGTAAGCTCTATGAATATGATGTTAATGTTTGTGTTACTAACATTTTCAAACCTCCTGAATTTTAAGAAGTAAGACTTGGAAACTCTTGTTTGCATCTGGCACTCACTGTACCATGGAGCTCTGGCTTATTATTATTAAATTATCAAAGCTTCACCTTTGTGTCAGCTGATATGAAAAGTCCATATCATATGGAGCCTGGCCTATAGCAACTGGATTTTGTCCTGCACCCTGCTACAGATCCATCTCCATACGTTCTATTTCAGTTGGGATAATTACAGATATAAATCGAAGTGTCTGCCCTCTTTTAAAGTTGCTGACTCCTTGTTCCCTCCAACATTTTCATAGCTGTTTGGCACTGTAGAAAATATTTCTTTGACTCATTTAAGAACTTTTATGGTACAACTGCCTAAACTATAGGAAAGCCTCTAGGAAAAACTAAACACCTAGTTTTAACCTATTTGTCCCAAGTGGTTCTTTCTGTTACACTCCTCTGTTCTGTCCCTTTTTATTTGCTTCCCTCTAAATGGCAGGCTGTTGTACTGCCTTAAATCTCTCTGCCTATGGGAGTGTTTTTAGGCTGCTGAACATTGTAATTAACCACTTTGGACTTTCCAGGTTTCACTGCACGTGTGTTCTGATGAAATTCAAGCCCAGGTATGGCAAAGAGAGTTCCAGATGAAGGCATATAGTTAACAAACATAATGGCATTATTCATCCAAAAATGTTCCCTTATAATGACTCCCTTTTTTACTGTTGCAGTGCAGCAGTCAAACACACTTTTTTCCTATGCATTTTGGCAAACAACAGGCATTAACTTTGAAGCTCAAGGCTCTTAAGCTTTTAAGGTCGAGCATCCATTGTATGAAAACCATACCAGTTACATAATTGTGAGTCTCCTAAGGACTGAGGAATCCCCAGTTCACCTTTTAAATTTGTGAGCTGTTCCTGTTATTCTTGGGAGGGACTCTTGGCAAATGCAGCTGGAGTGGCCTTGGTCTTCCTTCTGGGGGCAGTGGGTAGAGGTGAGTCCAGCTTCATCCTGTGCCAGTGACCTGGACCAGAGGTTTGCACAGTGCTGAGGAGATTCCAAGCTACAGAGCAGCCAGTCTGATACCTCTGTGCACCCCAGACCCATGCTTTATTTGGGGATGGGGCCTGTGGATGGTACACTGCACACTTGGGTTGGGAGATGGGTTCAGGGGAGATGCTCTGCTGCCATGGCTAAACTGGGCTTTGTTGACACAGCAAGAAATCATGAGCTGAGACTTGCTGTGTCACAGCATCATCTGCAAAAATATGCTGTATAACATAGAGACTGTAGTAGAATTAGGCAAAGGTGTTGCAAACTGTGATAAAGTACACTCTGTACTCTGGGAAGGAATCTAGCAATTCCTGCTGAAGGACTCCTCAAATGATCCACCCAGCCAATGGTTGCGATAAAAACAGGCAGATAAGACACCGGTATGTCCTATGAGGTGGCTCAAATATGCATTTGAAAAGAGTGGTGCTGTGCCTGTACATGAAACATGGGCTTGCTAGGACTTACTAAAGTGCTCTGTGTTTGCCTCTTTGTGGTTTGGTCAAGGCTGTGAATCACTGAATGACTTGGGTTGGACAGCTCAGCCAAAGGCAGCCACAGAGATTTCAATCCTGACATTAGCTAAAGAGAAAACCTGAAATGATGCTGGCATTAGTCACAGAGAAATCTCTGGTGACATACAGTAAGTACATATGAAATTACAGGGGATATGGAGTAATCAGCAAGGATATGAGAAAGTGATCATCTAGGATGGGGAAACTACCAGCTGTAAACCCAAAAGTTTGATGAGGAGTGCACATCCAGACCTGTATTAAAATTCTCCTCCATCCATTTGTGTGCTGAAAGTTGTCTTTTCCCTTGAACGAGCCTGGAGGGGCCATGCAATGCCTAAAAGTTCATGATCCGTTGCTGTCAGAAGAAGCTCTGACTTTTAAATAAGCCAGCTGGTGATCAGATGCTGTGACTTGCTATTTATTTTGCAAATCATACTTGTGGACATGTTGCCTTAGCAAAGTCACTGATTGTGACAAATGTGTGTAACAAGTGCAGTCTTCTATTGATTCTCACATTCTATTTTCTGCTTTTGGTGAAAACAGATGGAATTCAATTTTCTCACAATTACTATTAGCCAAGAATAACATCACTTAAATTGGTGCGGGGGAGGTGGAAAGTTGCAACTACAAAAACACACAGCCTGAAAAGCTGGATATTGAAATGTAACTTGCAAATAACCATAACTGATGTTTTATCCAGGGCCCAATTCAAAAACACAATTAAGCATTTTCTGGACTCGAAGCTTTATGTCCTACTGATATGATACATGTCTGCTAAAAATTGGATCATCCAGATTGTTCTTGTGGGTTAGTCTCACAGCATGACTGATGCTTAAAGTGTAAAGTCTCAAGACATTCTCTGCTAAAAATAAATGTAGGGTAAGGTTGGCTGTAGCTAATGCTAACCTAGGGATATGCAATCCTACAAAATTATTGCTTACCATGCAAAACATTAAGGGCAATTCTTAAGAAATTAAAATTGTCATTAGAAAAGATGTCAATCATTAGGCACACGATAAATCATCTCCAAATATTCAGGCTGTTTCAGATGAAAATGGTGTGACTTTAGAAAAGGTGCATTGTATAGCTAATGCATGAGTACAAGAAAAAAAATTCTACATTCAGTGAATTGATGAAGGGTGAATGGAGTGTTTAAGGTTAAGAAATACCAAAATTAAAGATTATTTTTTAAATCAGAGCTTTACACTGATTCTTTTGCATCATGCTGAACTCTTAGCTGATGTGATCACAGGTATTTTAGTCCTATTATTAAGCGTTGCCTCTGGCTTTGTTTAGTAACTAATATGGGATTATTATTTTCGTCCTGGACTTCCTTCAGTCCTTCTCATTGTTACAGGATCTTAGCAATTCCCCCAAACTATTACATTTCTGTTCATAAAGGCCTTGTAAAGAGGCATTAATAGACCTATCAGACAGGTGCTGCATGGAGCCAGACACCTCTGTGCCAAAAAGGCACCAGGATAAGATGATTATGATGTTCTATTTCAGAGCCTTCAGTATTTTATAGTTCTTCATGTGTTCATAGCAAAGATACATGGAAATCATAGAGCTGGTGTCTGTAGTAAGGCATCTGAAAAAATGAGATGGCCTGCCAGTGCTCATCCAGGGAAGACTTGTCCTGCAATATTCTGAAACCTGTGACCACAACCCATTTCTGAGGGCAGCTTACAATATCGAGCCCTGGAAGCTTGAGTACCTCCAGTTCTGTGCCTATATACTGGAAGTGGAGTGGCACTTCCACAGTTTTTTTGGAAGTTGTACTTTTACACCTTAACAAGTTCACTGAAACTCTGTAAATTGAAGTGGCTGTTTTAGCCAAATTTTGGCACATATTTCTAAAAGCAGCAAATTGCCTCTTCTGCCTCTGAAATGATACTCCCAAAATATTGGTGTGAGACAGAATATTTCATTTTGCCTTTTCACATGGCCAAACCAATATTTTTCTTTAGGAAACATCAGAGGAGCTTTTGGTGAAAGATTTTCACCAGAGATGTCAAGGCGAAAGTCCCCCAGAACCCTACCATTCTTCTTTTTTTTTTTTGATTGAATCTGTGTATCTGTGAATTTTTAAATGCTAGTCAAGCTACCTCTATATGAGAAGCCATATCTTGCTCGCAGCCCAAATGTGGAAAAAATGTAAATCTGTATTCCTGTGCGCAGCATTTACTGTTTCTAGAGGCACTCAGCCAGAACAAGTGATTCCTCTTTGAAACTGGGCAAGGAAAGCATGACTGGGGTGGCTGCTCAAAACTGGCAGGCACCTCCAGGATGGATGTTTCATGGGGCAGGAAGGCAGGGTGGTGTGACAGACCCTGGGTCCCCATCCGCGCTGGGCAGGGGCTGCTTTTGGCTGGAGCCACAGAGCACTCACCCACAGCACTGGGGAGGGTTGAGTCAGGCTCTCCACGCCTGATCCACTGTGACCATCCCATCCTCCAGGACAGGACTGTCTGCATTCCCTGGTTTCTCACCCCCTTGCCTGGCTGCTTGCACCAGCACGAGGTGGCTGCACTGGGGATGGGGTGCTGTGGCCACCAAAGGTGGCATGTGTGGGGTGACACTTCAGCCTTCCTGCACCCTCCTCGCCCCAGCGGTGCTTGCGGTGACAAGTTTCCTCTCCTGCAGTGACAGAGATGTGTTGAAAGGCTGTAGCTTATGCTGAGATTGTATCTTTGCTCTCCCCACTGTTTTCTGTCAGTTGAATGTTTCCTAAGAAATTACTTTGCGGACTTAAATTTCTGCATCTGATACATATTCAAATAACTTTCCAGTGCCCTTGTATAATTCACAGTTCTGAATATTCACTGAAGCCAAATAATGAAACACATCGGTGTCTGGATATTTCTATACCTTTTTTTTTTTCTTTTTCACTTGTAGCTTTTCACTTGTAGCTTCCAGTTCTAACCTCCTTGTTGGAAGAAGCAAAGAAAGGACAAAAGAATTTGAACAGTTCTTCCTGGGATGGTATTTCTAAGCGGAGAGGTAACAGGCATAGGCTCTATCTGTACACAAGGCCTGCAAGAATGGAGATGTTAAAACAATCACAAACCTAACAAAGGAGACAGAAGCATAACTCTTTTACTGCTCTTGGCATTGGTTAAATCTACAGAGGAAATTGAAGATTTTTATGATTCTATTAAAATTACTGTTCAACATTCAAAGGGATGATGGAAAAACATAAAGGGCAGTGTCTCATATGTTAATGTTAACCTGACAATATCATTTATATTGAAATTTGACTTGACTTTCAAGCACCATTTGAAAGGTTATTGCATGTGAAACTGAATTAAACCACACGGTTGAAGTTCGCTTTTTTGTAATTTAAAAGAAGAACTGTATTTTCTTTCTGTAAGTCCATTCTCAAAAAAGAAAAAAAATCCAGGATTTTACCTCACCCTACCTCCCACCAGCACAATCACTAGTTTGTTAGGGGTGGAGAAAAACAAAAGCAGGTGAAAAAGGCATCCCCCGAGGGCCGGCTCTGATGCCAGAACTGGCTTATGCCAAAGTGCACATTAACAAGGCAGTTTCACCTTTACACCAGAGTGCCTGAAATTAGATATTCCTCCACTCTCTAGTCCTAAGTCTTATGTTTCCATCCCTGTTTTCATTAGTTTTGGGCTGATGAAATCCTTTCCCATGCTGTCCCAACACTTACCTCTCAGACTGCTCTAGCTATTTGAAGCACAATGCTTCGTTTAGCTAAGGTGGCCTGCTACCTACCTATGAGCTGGATTAAATAACCCAGCTTCAGTTCCCTCTTTAACTTTTCCAGGAATTCTGTTGAAAACTAACATCCATCTCCCCAAGGGATGTGTAGTGCACAGCTTCTGCAAGCCTACGGAATTTTGATAAATAGCTTGGAAATTCTAGGATTTGCGTGGAAACACTCTTAACCAAGTGGGACCCCAGAGGGGGAAAAAGAAAAAAATCCCAGTCATCCTCAGATGACCCCGACAAATGCAACTTTTTAATGAGGCAAGCGAGTTCAACAGAAACCATCAGGCTTTTCTGAGAATTTCACCACTGCTCTCCTGCCAGCTCTACCACTCTGGGCATGCATGTAGCAGATTTGCAGGCAGCTGGAAAGCACAGACAAATGGTCACTGTGCTGCAGCACGGAGCCAGCCGTGCCTCTGCCCAGCAGCCGGGCACGCCAGCGACCTTAAACTGTGAATATTGGCATGTTTGTGCCTGCTGTCACCAACAGGGAGGCAGGAACTTGTCAAGCAAACAGGATGTCTGACTCCAACACAATGCGAAGATGGGACGGAGATAAATACAGGGATTTATGGTCTCTACAACCTGAATGTTTAATGGAACAGGGAGGAGCTGTCAGGAGTTGTCATTATGAAGAATGATTTTTATTCGACTGGGAATGGATTTTCCTAGCTGAGGTGTTCAGCACAAGTGGAGGGAAGATTTGGAAAGAGTTTCTCAGAGGTTTATTTTTGTGGCTTTACCTATGTAAACTATTTTGCAAGGAACAGGCTCTGTTTTGGGAAGAAAAAGAGAAGGAGGGAACATAGCCAGGAAAACGTTATAAGAACAAATAAAAATCTTTTTTTTTTGCCCCTAAATATGTCCCCCATAATTCAAATATTTGGATTTGTGAGACAGATTTGAATACTGGGAGATACATTCATGGAGATATATTTGTGTATTGCTACTGGGACATAGATTTGTGTCCCTGCCTGTTGCAGCAAGGGTGGAAATAGATGATCTTTGAGCTTCCTTCCAATCCAAACTGTTCTATGATTCCAAATGTGAAAAAGAAAGTAGAGACAGATCAAATGTATTAAATTGTCTACTTCCAAGCTCAAATGGCTATTTGAGCCATTGGATATTTTTTTTTTTAATTTCAAGTGAGTATAAATTCATCTATCTCTGTTCATCTAAAAATTTTCATTTCACATTTTAAAAATTCATCACAGTGGACAGTCTTGTCTCCACTCCCACCAAAGTCATGCTTCCTGTGATTCCGAAAGTAAAAAAGTTCAAAGGACATGAATGGCAGCAAGCAAAGTAAACAGGAATTCTCATGCTAAATGTACCCACGTTCTGCTATACTTAGAAGTGGAAGTCAAGCCAGTGTTTGGTGAAGCAAATCTCCTGCAACCAAGAAGGAAGCAGAAAAATAATCAGCGTATGGGTCGGTCGGTCTGCAGAGGAAATCCGAGGTGCAGTTTCACAATGCATTAAGTCCACAACAATATTGGTTCAAAAATTCCCTTTCTGCCTGACCTTGACCTTTTGGGAAGGGTCGGAAAGAGGAAAGGGTGTGAACAAAGGGTGTTTTAAAACCAGATAGTCCAGTAAACTGATCTGGCCTTATAAAAAAATGTGTGCTCATACAATAGGGGATGTGATACAGAAAGGAAACAAGTCTGGGCATGGAAAGATCTCCATGATAGAGCCATGTGGGCAGAGTTTGCTGCCAGAGCCAGACGGGTGTGGAAGTAAATACCAAGAGTAAACCAGGGAGATAGTTATTGGCATGTTCTTTAATTTCTGATATCGTGTTTAGTGAGAGTGAGCAGAGCCAGGATTTCTGGACAGCCTCGTTTCTGGAGAGATGGACTGATTGTTTCCTGGTGAAACAGTTCTGGTGTTATCTCCGCTTGCTCCTGTCCTGGTGAGTTGCTGTGCAAGGACCATCTACCATGCTCATGTGTTCATGAGTTGGAGCTTGTAAAAGGAAGGATCAGGTGTAGGTGGCAGCAATTACCATGTAGTTCAAGTTTTACTAATTACTGTTATGGCCAAATCGCGCTTTTGTATGCAAATTTTTATTGCCCTTGATTGTGTGGTATTTGTTGTGGATTTTTTGTTAGACTTAGGGCATAGAGCCCGGCGCTGACAGCTGCCCCTGGGGTGTCTCGATGCCTCTGTGCAGGTGAGAATAATAACATTCAGCAACACTGACATCTTGTGGCTGATGAGAAATGGCTCAGACACTCCAGAATAGCCAAAACCACCTCTTCGTCGTGCGTTCATCATCCCCTGAAATATGGTGATGCTCAAAGGGATGAATATCAGAAGCCTGGAAATCGGGAGGTTAAAAGGCAGAAAACGTATAAAGGTGCTGATTTATTAGTTGGCTGAGCTGTGTGTGGATAATCCGGCTGCATGCTAATCCTTTGGGCTAATCTTCTCCACGTGAATGATTCCCTCCAGAGGACAGGGATAGAGGCTGGCATGTTTGACGTGACAAACGAAGCTGTCGCTCCCTGCAGATGATCCTCTTTGTGTTTACCTCCTCCATTGGGAAGCTGGGAGAGAGAATACCTCTGGAAAAGGCCCCAGGAGGAATCTTTCTCATTACCTATTGTTGCTGCTAGAAATAAGACCAGCAAATCCCTGCCTCTGAATCCCTGCCTCTCAGACAGTGGAGATTTTTTGGGAAAAGGGGTGGTAGGGAAGCCTGTTTGTATGGAAAGACATGTAGGAGCAAATCCTGGTTGGGTGGAAGGTTGCAAACACTTCTGAATACTTAGAATAATAGTAACCCCAAGTGCCACATCCATGTGCTTTTTGGACACTTCCAGACCTGTTTTAGGCCACTGAGCATTAAAGACATCCAGTATAAAATGGCCTTACTCTTGACATATGGGCAGAAGACAAATATCCAGTTTGGACTCCTGTGGATGGTGGAATGGTCAGATTTCTTTCCTTTGGTGTAAAGACAGATGTTTGTGACTGCAGCACGTGATGGTCAGCCTTGGACTATTCAACTGCAGCAGCTTCTTGGAATGCTTCATTGTTTGCCTGTGTTCCCATTGCTAATGAACATCTATATTCACTTTATCACTGGAACCCAATGACGAAATTATTGCTGAACACTAAATTAAGTGTTATGCAATGGTCTTTTGCAAGTATCTAGAGAACTTTAATGCTTCCTTGACGATGGTGGGTCTGGGATTGGAAGGAGCAATGACCGTATGTTCGGCTTACAGCCTGTGCTCCTTGAAATTAAAGCAGTTGTCTGATTTGGGACCCATATTGCATAAAATCCTTTATGAGATCTGGGGGAAGAACTGTAAAATCCCACACATAGCTAGTGGTTGGGATTAATTTGATTAGGAAAATATTAGAAGTCCAAGACTGAAACTGATTCAAGCTTGGGGATCATATTTGCTAATTATCTTGGCAAGTGGAAAATAACATCCATTTCCTAAGGATTCTGAAATGAATTTTCTTTCCCCTCCACCCCATCCTTGCTCTTGATTAACTACTGAGATTAACTCTACCTGTGAAAACATACAATAGTAGTGAATGATTTTGTGACTTGTAGGGAAGTGTTTGGCTGCACTACATTTTGTGCCTTGGCAGCTTTCAAATCAGTGTATTAAGTAACCTGAAACCGCTGGCATACACAAATGCTGTAGTTTAGTATACAGTGTAAAAAATTCCAATTGAAAATGGTTGATACCATTTATTGGTGAAAAAATACCCTTTTACCTGCACTGTTGACTTCCCTCAATAATATAGAAGATTATTCTTTAGATAGGAATAATCTGGAGAGAAATCTAATATTCAATATAATTTAAAAGCACACGGAGCTTGCAAGAACCATTCATTCATACTGATGTTTTCCTCTAAAAAAATCTCGTGTTGTCTAACTATACTAAAATCTATCACACTGAATCACAGATGTTTGTTTCAAACAATAAAAAGTGCTCAATTCAGCAGAAACTTCAGCAGTATGCTGAGTTAGCACATTTCAAAATTCCAGCCAAATTGGTGTGAATTTTGTTTCTCTAGCCTTTGAAAGTATTATTGTGACTTTGAGAGAGAAAAGATCTCTGCTTCCCTCATTTCTTGAGCACAGTTTTCACACACAATTTTCAATATATCTTCCTTTTCATTTGTCACTGGCAAAAATGAAAGATACCCCAGCCTGTAGCACTTGGTCTTATGTAAAGCAACATCTTCACTTTTTATTTTATGTATAAAAATAACTTTCTTTTCTTAATCCAGCAGAGGTTTTGCTTTTTTTTTTTTCATCCCACACTGAAAGAAGGGCCTACAAATTTGCTATGCCTTTTTGTGAACAGCAAAGGATTTAATGTTTATGACCTCAACTTTGACATTAGCATTTGAAAAAAGGGCATCAAATGGTAAATTATGAGTGAATGGAGGGCTTGCCATGAATTTGAATGGGTGCATTGTTTCCAGAACTGTAAGCAGGGAAAACTGGGATTGCTGTTGAAAATTACAATATGCCCTTATTTGTTCTTAAATAATTACACTGTATAATAATTCACTTGAAGCTTGGTGAAACAGTTGAAGGTACAAAGACGGGACACTTTTGGTAAGCTGTAGGCATTTGCAAACTGTTTTTCTTCTCATCAGGTGAAGTGGAGAGGTCCCTGAGGTTTTCACAGATATTCAGCTGTCAGCTCAACTATGTGTTGGTCTACAAGACAACAACATTTCTGCATTGCCCAACAGCCTACATTATTCACCCCTTGTTGGAGCAACATTGGTGACAGGATTGGACTTGTGTTAGCTTTGACCTCTCCTCGTTTATACCAGTCTACAACTGTCTTTTCGCTTCTCACACTGTATTTTTTATAACATATGGTCTTTCAGCTGTAGGGCTAGAAAGCCAGATGTCCTCGGCTCTTTTGGTCAATACAATCAGTTATGCTGCCAATCATGAGCCCTTTAAACCCTGCTACAAGAAATTACAGTGAGTTTGTGTTCATATCCTTAGTCTAAACCTATTTACCAGACTCGTAATGATGCTCTAAAACAATATCTGCGCCTCACCCAGTCATACACAAACTGCTGTATTTCAGTTGTTAAGTAATGGACAAGCAATGAAGCAGCTGTTGGAACATTGTGTTGGATTTCTCTCTCTCAAGCTGAATGACAGAATTTGCCAGGTCATTTAATCAATTTCATACTGATTTAAACTAGATAAAATCAATCATCTTAGCTCATGCATTTGGTAGCGGGAAAGATTGTGTCATCTGCATTGCAATGCCATACTTGAAATAATTTTTGGGTTATAAAGGAAAAGATCCTTTCCAGAGTTCACAACATAGCAACCCAGTCCCTGCTAAGCTGCAGCATGCAAGACCACTAAAACTGTAACTCTGAAATGACCAATTTGTAAACTAAGAGGCTTTGTGGAGAGAGCAATCAAAATATGAATATGAATGACCAGTTTTTCTCAAAAGTGAATTAAAATAATCTAATTGATAGGGATTAGATTATAATCTTGTAAAATGGGGAAAAAAATCCATGCAATGTTTAGAGCTGGTAATTTTTTGTTTCTGTTTTTTAATAAACCATCTGGTTTCTGTATTTCAGTGGCAACCCATGCATTGAGAAATTAAAACAAAAAAAAAAAAGGGAATTTTCATTGGAGAAGTTTCATTCTCTATCTACAATGTAAACCAAACTCAATCTAGATTATATTTACAAGAAGACATTAAAGGATTTGTAATGTTTTGAAAGGATAGTTGCAAACTGATTTTCACAGGGGATCATGAAGGTATGAGGAGAAGGAAGAAAAAGTAACCAGCCGAATTAGTGTGACTTTGAGAGCCAACATCTGTAGCCTTTCATTGAGCAGGGTTTTCTTTCAGACATAGCATATTTTGCCCAATTTAAAACTTAAAGAACAGCCATTAAGAACCAATGTGCCCTCACTGAAGATTAAGACACGATCCTGACCAAAAGGGCTCAAGACTTCAAAGAAGGATGTACTTGTGTAATATTCAAGCACAAGAGTGCACTCTTAGGTGCCCAGCCTCCTTGCCAGTGGTTGGCAGAAGTCACATTTGGATGCTATGGTTGCCTTTACAGCGGGAATTTGTGGGGATCTGTGTGCCCCAGGGTGACGTCAGCAACAACTCATGCAGGCAAACATGAGTTTCCAAGCCACATATCAGAGCTTAGTGTGCTTTTCCTATTTAATTTGATACTTATCCTCAATGTAGACTTCATAAAGTCTGTACTGCCTCCTGCATGCTTCATAAAGTCCACATCAGGGCTACACTCCAGAACAATGGAGTGCACTTTATAAAGTGCAAATTGGCTACGCAAACTTTATTAAGTATACAAACCTTCCATTAATGTCTAATCACTCCCCAACAAATTCATCATGCTACTCGAAAGCATTGTTTTTCCTCCTGTTCAGCAGCTTAAAATAATTTTTGCTTTCCAATTTCAGCCTTTTAATGCTTCATGAGCCAAATAAAACCAGGAAAATGTCAATGAGGTGAGAATACCTCTGTTTGATTCCCTTGGTGCAAGTATTCAAACACATGGCTTGGTTTACCTCAAACTGTGAAGAGAATTCTCATCATGGTGTTGGGACTAAATCTACATAGAATTTGAGGGACATAGATTTTGATGAGTTGAATCAGGGGCCAGGATTTTTTTCAAAACATATAATTCTGTCGTGAGGAGGGTAATGCCTGCTTAAAGATTAACATCTGGCACTGGATTCCCACGAGAATGTAAAACAAATTAAATCTTCTACTCTTAGCACCTTGAAGACACATTTTTGTTTTCCATTGATACTTCTAAATCTTTCCTACAGACATTTCACAGACTTACAGACATTTGCTTGTAGTCATGTACAGAAGAATTGTCTTAGTCTAGAAAGAGAGCCATGCAGAGAAAAGAGTTTAACTTAAATGTGAGCTTTCTCCATCTAAGACAAGTCCTCTAACTTATCTGGCTGTGGAGTAAAAGTGAGAAAAGACACAATTCCTCCAGGCTAATCTTCTGCTAAGCCCAGTATGGCAGATACATCTGGAGAGTGCAACCACATGTGGCCTTGAAGCCAAGTTAAAAGGTTGGATTCTTCTCATTTTTCACTGTTGCTAGCTCTGTGCTGAGTTTCTTGGCATTTTCCAGACTGAGAAAACTCTTAAGTGTCTTCAGTAACAATGATTCAGATAAATTTGTAAGTCCCAGGAAGAAGTGTGAGTATTGCAAATCACAGCATAGATCCATTTGAAGCTCCATACAGTCTGCTAATGCCTTTTTGTAATACATTTTTGTTCAAAACTTTATTATTTGTAAGACTGGATGGCATACAGTGGCACTTCGTGATTAGTGATTTTTTGGCATTGGAGTATCTTCAATTCTCCATAGTTTTGGGTTTCCATTCCACAGGACCATTTAATCTGCTCTAGCTATCTGGAGTTGCTTCTTTCAAGCTGGCAACCAGCATCTAAGCTCATTCCTTGCTGTCTGCTGCTTGCCCCTTCTTCCAGTAACCCTTAATTTTTTTGTTTGCTCTGTCTTACTGCTGAAGGCTCGGTGCACTCTGTGGTGTGGTAGCCACACAGACACAGCATCATTCTTGGTGTGCAACTCTAGTAGTTGTACTTGATTCTGAGGCCCTGGTTACAAATATATTTGAAGGAGAGGAAAACATCAGGAGGCCTTGAGAACATCATCTTACCTGGATGGTCAAGGGGCTGGAGAAAACAGGGTTGACAAAGGGAGATTTTGCTGCAACCAAATTGAGAGTATGGAGAGGACAAACCTGGAGTCCTGTGGCCATGGACTTGAGCTGACAGAGAAATTCTGATAAAAGGAGAAGGGTTTTCACCATGAGGTGGATTACTCAGGAGCACAGACCTAGAGAGGTTTGCAAACACCAGCTTTGGATATTTGCAAAACTCAAAATGTTCCTGTATAGGCTGATCTAGCTGGACAAGGTTCCGAACTCTCTTTTGGGCTAGATGATGTCCTTTCAACCCACATAGTTTTCTGTGATTGTATAAGGAAAAAATCCTCTATTTTACCACGTACAGAATTACACTGAGTACTATATGAGAAAAGCATTTTGTAGACTGGAGAGTTTATGCTGCAAATAAAAGGAAGTCTTGTGTGTGTTTGTATAGGGACTGGGGGTGCACTGAGATGAAGTGATTTGCTGATGTTCTACTGAAATTCAGTGATGAAAGAAGAAAGTTTTGTCTCACTCTCATTCTTCCCACTGTCAGGGTTCAGACCATGGTGAGCAGGAAGCATTGTAAAGTTACACAGGATGGAAGGATCGCAGGAGTCGGATGAATGTTTGGGTTCTTTCACTTACAAAAGATATTTTTGGCTATGACGTTTTGCAGCAGTTACGGAAAAAGTCTCACTTGCAGCAGTGTGATATCCACATAGACGCTGTATCACTGTTACAGGAACCATTTCTTATGAGGATGCAAAAAAAATTTCTTTCTATTTCTGTAATTTCTTCTGATTACTCCAGGCCAGTTCTGGGCAGTGGGCTACCAGTCATTTTTCTGTGAAATCCCTAAATATCCCTATGTTTAAGCGATTCCAGTGTTACTGGATGTGAGAATAAGTTTGTTTGCAAAAGTTATTTGAAAAAAGTAACTCTCCTTATATTCTCTCTCAATGGACCACAAATTAAAATATAGCAAGGATATTGAATAACTAATTTCCAAGGAGATTCACAGTGGCTTGCAAAAGAAGACAAATAAAAAATGACCCCTTTACATACATGATGCATTCTGATTCCTCCACCCTCCCTTTAATAATTAGAAATATGGTTTCACTGATACACTTTACAAAACCATTCTGGGGATTCATGAATTTAAAAGAAAAAAAATAAACTAGATGTGAATAATTCATAGTTAAATAGCTCCGGGCCAAGATATTGCTTCAGTATTTCCAAGTATGCAGGTTTTATTATTCTCTTAAAGTATGAATAAAAACAAGGTTGTTTTATCACACTTGGACTAATCAATGATATGCCTGAAGCACAGTTGGCAGTAAATGATCCGTTTTAGTTTAAAACATTATTTAAATCGATGTGTATTGTAAGGGAGTCATAAAAATCTTCAAATTAAAGGGTTTTGAGCCATAAAAATAAGTAATATTTTTAAGGGTTTTTAAAGGCAGTAATGTTTCCAAGTAAATAGGAGATGGGCCAAGCAGTTCCCTCTGAATTACCCTTCATCAGGTTTTCACACCCTATTAAGGTAACCTTCATGAAATATCTTTACATTACACTTCATGATGTAATTTGAATGCATTAGGATTAATTTGCCAATAAACTGCAGGGAAAATATGCAATATGCTACCCCCAAAAACTTATGAACTCTCTCTGTTTAGCTTGGGCCACATACATGAGGGCTTCCACTGTAAAGTTTGCAGATAAAAAGTGACCCTTGCAAATACAGCGCTTTATCCAGGAGTGAGCTCTTAACCTGGGGTGGTAGAGCTGTAGGTCTGTACTCTGGATTCAGGGGTTTTAGTTTGCTCCCCAAATGCAATACACTGGGATAGCAGTGATCCAGTGATGGCATTTTAGACAAAAAAATATTCCTTTACCACCTAAGGCAGGTTCCTCCATGGTTTTTTTAAGCCAGTCAACTTTCAACAAAGTGTGCTGTGGTATCAGCCCATCACTGAGTCCCCTTCCCATGTAAAGCGTGGGTTACCTGTTGTAGAAGATCCAACATCACCCTTTGCAGGACCCTATGGATGAGTTTTAGGTACTGTGAGCTCACTTAATGGAGTCTTGGAGATGTGAGAAAAGATTTGCAGGGTAGCACCCTTTGGGATAGGGATTTTTGCCTTGTCCATTTTTTAATACAAATATTTAAGGTTGCTCTTAATACCTGCCACTCTGATGCTGAGGGTCTAACATGGCAGCCAGGGAATCACTCAAGACAGCAGAGGAAAGAGGTTTTGAAGTTTCCTCCCTCTTCACTTCCAGCTCTCATTCCCATTTGCTGGCAGCTTCTCCATCTGCAGTTCTAGAAAACCCCTTATTGCAGGTTTTGGTTCAAAGGCAATGAATATTCCATATGTGTCATGTCAGACATGCCTTACTGAGGTTTGGAGTCCATCCACCGAAGGTGAGACTTCCAGAGTTTATTCCCACTGCCTTTGATTATAGGCAACAAGAGTGAATGGAAATACTGACAACAGGATTTATTTCATAGTGGAAAAACTGGCATGTGTTATCTCACAGTCTTCTTAACTATTAATTCCTTTTAAAAAGTTATGTAAAATATATGAGCTAAGTACATTGAGAGCTGCATTCTTCTAATCCTCAGCATTTTATGCAAACTAATAGCAAAAAAACTCAGCTCAGCAAGAAATCTTTTTCACTAAGTAGGACAAGAACTGAATGTGTCCAAATATCAGGAGACAAAATTCCATTGTGTAGAATTTTGATGCATTAGTGGAGAGGAAACAGAGAGATCCTCAGAACCAGGACTATCCTTACAAGACTGCTGACTTCTTTATGGATCCAAGAGTTCTGCATCACCAGAATGGAGCTTGAAGTCTGTCTTTCTTCCTATGGTACATTTCCTACACTAGTCTTACAGCAAAACCAATTCCCATAGGATTGAGGAATTTGCTGTTTGTAAATGGAGATAGTGAAGACATGGAAAGGTTCTTGGCATTTGTTCCCTCTCGGTGCTTAAGAGCCATCTCTGATTAACTCAAAGCCTAAATTTAGCCAGAGCTAAGGCATTCAGGGCTGAGCTCACCAAACCACAGCAAGATGACTTGTCTTACTGATCCCTGAGGGTGCTGTAATTTCCCAGCTTTGCTGGAAATCTGTGTTTTATCACTTCCCCAAGGTGGCCCCGGACCTGCTGGTAGAATAGGCAGCTGAAACTCAAAGGAAATTCAATTATGCTGCCTTGGGGGCAGAACAAAGGGCTGGAAATTGAGAACAGGTAAAATTTGAGTGACGAGGTGAGAGTCACCCACTCTACTCTTTTCCAGGATGGAATTTAGCCATTGTCATTTCACCAGTAGGTTTGAGAAGCTGGAAGGCCAAGTTTTACTACATTTGTGCAGTTTTTTCCTTCTGCTGATGGCAAAACGAGAGCATTGTATGCAGCATTTGGAAACATAGTAAGGGGCCACAAAGTGAGGATCCTGACTTTTAGTCAGGCCAGTGGGATATGCCAAGGAAGCTGCTGCTGTATCTCCTGGCCAGTCTGACCCTGGCTCTTCTTCAGGTTCCTTCTCCTATCCCCAACTCTAGCCAAGCACTTTCTTATTTTACAGCTACAGTCCCCTTATCTAGGGGATGTTCTGGAGCATGAGAAGGTCTGGTTTAATTTGGATGATATTTTGCTTAAAAAGAAATAAGTCTGACCAGAGTAGAGAGCTGATTCTCTTATCCATTTTCTTGTTCCTCTGGCAGAAAAATCTTGGCACTATCTTGAAGGAATATATTATGTTTCCAGTGAAAGGAAATAATTCCAATCATTCTCAAGTAATCCCTCTTATCCACTACTGCATTAATACTACAGGTCCTTAAAAAGAAACCCATCTTACTTTTTTTGTCTAAAATGGAGTAATTGAATAAGGAGTCAGGAAATTGAAGATTTTTTTTTTTTTTTTGGATTGGAGGAGAAGCTATCTCCTCACACTCACTGCCAGATATCCTTAGAAAAATTTCAAACTAATAAATAGCATTATTCTTATCGAAAATTTTGCAAAAATATTTGGCAGTAAAGAAAGACCAGTCATAGATTCTTTAGAGTATAAGGTTTAAAATGGAAAGTCTGACACATTCTTCAGCTATAATAACACAAACGGGATCACTATAATTTTCAGTTCTGATTATATGTTACAAAATCACTGCCAAATACCAATATATTCAAGAGCCTGCAGAAAACAATCTGCAAAAAGAAATATGGAGAACTACTGAAGAAAAGTACAGGCAGCTGTAAATGTAGGAAATATAATGATAAATCCAAACCTAAAATCAAGATACTCTTGATAACTAGTCAGAGGAATTTCACTCATACCCTATCAAATTGAATTTAATCACTGACAATTGCCATTATCTAAGAATACAGTGATTTATTTGCAGACATTCTAAGACAAAAAGCTTTTCTAAGATGGGATTAATTTTGAGAAGATAAGTACTAAGCAGGAAAGAAATTATAGGGATGTTATACCCAAACTGCATAATATAAACCATGGAAATTCAGACTCAAGGTTATATCAAGGAGAAGAAACCCAGTTCTAAAAATTAATTCATTTCGGTCACATGAAAATTAGTAATTTTCTCATTGGAAAAGAGGTATTCTGTTGACAGTGCAGTTCAAAACACTGGGATTAAACAAAGATAAAGAGCAGTTAAGGAGAGCTGGTTTAGCATGAATGCAGAACAACTGTTAATGATAATATCTATCTATCTATCTATCTATCAATCACTTTGTAATGAAGTGATTGATTGAGACTGCAAAACAGGAGTAATAAATGGGCCTTTTCCCATGAGATTTCATTCATTCTTTGTAACTGCTTATAGTTGGAATTTCCAAGAGTTTTGCTGGGAGAAAAAAATGAAAACATGGATCTGTTAGAAGATGGAGCCCTCACTTCTTTGTGGTCAGAAATGCACAGTAAACTGCTAACACAGATTTCTCTAAATTGAGATAAATATCCTCACAAACATAATAAGACACATAACAAAATATAAGGAGAGAAAAATTTTCAGGTGTGAGTGGGCAGAAATTAATAGTTTAAAATGCATGAATTCTGGTATTTTGAGCAAAATTCTCTGGATTTCAACAGTCCTTGAGTGCTTGATGTTTCCTCAAGACCGACACATTTGCATTTCATATTTTTCTTCTGTCAGTCTGTAATCTCATTTCAGTCTGTATAGGTTTAACAATGAGCATCCTTAAAAAGAGATAGCTGCAGGAATGTGGGCATAGGAATTCGACTTAGTGTTTAGGACACTGTAATTATGCTGCTGAACCATTGCCTATGCATTGGTGGCCCTCCTAATTAGAGTAATTAGTAGAAAATATAGACTCCAAAATTAGGATGAGGACCATATGAGTAATGGTCATCCATTTCTACCTTTGTGATAGCTCTGGTGAGATTTGAATTAAAATTATAAATGTCTCTGCAGGGTGATTTTCTATGTGTGTTTGTCAGGGTCTGTTTTTCACTAATATGAATTCATCTTCCTGAACCTTCCTCCAGCCTAAAAGCCTGTTTCCAAAACTTCCATTTCTCCTTCCTGCATGACTGACTGTGAATGCTTATGTGAATGCTGTTTGTAGAAGCAGCAAACACTGTAACTCTTAAGCAAAATATGTGTTTTAATAGCTGCAATTATTGAAGAACTGTAAACTTTGGTGGGGCTCTGCAGCTGGAAGTTTTTGAATTTTCCAAAGAGTCAAGATGAACAAAGTTGTGTCTCATGGGTAAAAAGATCTCACTGTTTTACGGGGTAAAAGAGAAGTACCAAGGAAAAAACCCTCATGATTCTGAATTTGGGCACTTGAAAGATTATGTTGGCATCTAACGAGGCCTCCTTTCTTGTTTCTTTTTGGAAGCAGAATTGGGCTTGTGGTTCCAGCACACTTCATTAAAAAGGTCCTCAGATTTTCACTGGAAGGTGAGTAGCCTGCCAGATGCTAGCATAAAGGCATTTAAATTATTTTACTAAAAATGGATGTTGCTGTTTAATATCAGATCTTCATATGGTCTTACAGTGAATTGCCCAAGGTCATTCAATGCCTGTGGGAAAGTCCTGAGGTCTTTTTGTCTCACTTCTCCCCTCAATGAGCCCAGCAAATTGCTGCTGTTTGGAAAGGACGAGGTTATGCATAGAGAAACCTAGTCCTGAACAAACCCACCAAAAAATGAAATGTGCACTCAGACCTGGAGACTGACCCTTTTGGTTTTCCCTGGCTGGTTTTGAGGCTGCAAGCTTGTTCATACAAATGATGCAATTCCAGCAACACCTCAGACTTTGATTGGCATAAATCCTTTAGTGTCCACTTTTCCCATACATATAAAAGTACCAGAGAAGCACAGACCTCTCCATAGTCTTTTTAAAGTAGAAGTTTTGGGGAACTCCCTATTTTAACATTTTATCTTGCACATTTTTCTGAAAGAATTGGAGATGCAAGTGCTAGTTCTGTGTCCTTGACCAGTCTGAAACAAGGCATCCTTCCCTCTCTTTACTCTGTTATGTAAACTATGCAATAGGCTTGTTTCCTGAACATTGTCATAAAATTTGTCCTCCCAGCCCTCTTCTAGTGAACATAATACACAGGCTGTCGCTTCTTCCTTTTGGGAGGCAGAGAAGGAAAAGAAAGATTTCAAAGTGAAGAACAGGGGATTTTGTGATGGGCAGGTGATGCTCCAGAGCCAGGTGCGATGAAGAAAGGTGTAGCTGGAGGAAGGTGGAATGGCAGAATATTCATCTGAGCAGGATTTTGTGGCTGGAGGGGGCATCTGGCCAGCGTGCTGTGGGGTTGTTTAAGGGCTAGTCCATGAATCTGAAGTTTAAAGTGATCCTAAGATCAGACCTAAACACAGAGGAGATCTTATAATCCCTGTGTTTATGATTTCATGAAGTTGTAATCAGCTGAACAAGGACAGCTCTGTTCCACAGAACAGAATTAAAAGCTTCTGGTTATTAGATTTGGGACATAAAAGCAGAGAGCTTGAATACTGGCTACACTACTTTTATCTCTTGGCCTGAAAGGAGAAATCTGCTGCTCTCAGAGGCCCACAAACTGGCATATCAACTGGGGTATCATATTCCTTGGTCTGGCAGCAAAAATAACCATGGGAGGCAAGAAATGCCAGCATTTAGATCTGGCCAATGTGTGAGCAGCCAGTGCTAAACCATTCTGGAAGGAGCAGAGTGAAAAGGTGGGAAAAGCTTCCAGACAAATCTTCCCCAAAAACCATATCTTTGTGATTAATCTCTCAAGTGTTCTTTCTGCTGGGTGCCCAGAAGCAAGTGAAAAATATGGAATACTTGTATGATTTTTAAATTACAATGACACTTTAAAAAATGTGGTAAATATCTCGACTTTCTGTGAGTTCTGGAATGACTGAGTCTACCATCAGATTATCACCTTAAAAGCAGTGTGTAGTAGAGGGTTGTGCTTGGTGTGATTGGGTTTTGTGTTCAGACTCATCCCATTGAGTGTAGGAGGGTAGACCAAGGAATCATCCCCTGCATGTTTAACAGATTTAAAAAAAAAAAACCAAAACAAAAACGTGTGAATTCTGAATAAAAATATAAAAAAGAGGGTGAAGAGTATTCTTTTCACCTTTGAAAAGGAAGAGGGAGAGGGTTGAGAGTGGAGTTTCTGAGACAGAAGAGGCAGGCTCAGCTTACTAAGTTAGTTTTGGAGAACAATCCTGAACAGAACCACTCAGGAAATGAACTTTTGCTGCTTTTGGTCTCAGTTTGCAGAGTTGGATGTCGGGGGAAATCCTAAATGACAGCAAGGGGAGGAGACTGGTTTATGTACTCTCCCTGGGTCCTGTTTCCAACTTAATCATCATGCTGCACCACTGTTGCTTCACTGAGATGAAATTTATTCATCTTTAAGGTGCTTGATGGTAGGACTTGTTAGAAATTAATCTCAGAAGTAGAAGGCCCTTTTTTTTTTTCTTATGGGAGTAACGAATGTCAGTAAAATGATTTATAATAATAAAGCCTTCGGGTGTTTTAGCTCCTGCTGACCTCTCCCACCACGCTGCAAGGATTTGTTTGGGGCTGATTCAGGCACCACAATATGATCTTTCTAACTTTACAAATATAAGAACATAATTCTGTGTGCTGTGTTACAGCCAGTACCTCCTTAGCAAAGTGCATGTGGTGGGGAAAGCCCCTCAAAAACTGGGTAACTTCAAGCAATCATAGTTCATACCAGCAGAGTTCCAGCAACAGCTGCTGCTGCCATTTTTCTTTCTTTACCCACCAAATTCCTGCTAAAATAAAACTTACACTTGGCTAACTTGAGCTCTCTCCAGTCTAGATGCCCCCAAAGTCGTTATGAGAGTTGCCCAGTCCTCTATTTAGCTCCTGCCAAAATTAACAGTGGTTAATTTTTTGTAAATCACAGTACTGCCTCTGAGTTTTTGGGGACTGTATTTCTTTACACCTTTTCCAAATTCTAGGTCTGCACTGTGGTTCCTTACCAAGAAAAAAGGAGAGATAGGTGAAAGTATTCTGGAGGAAAAATATATTGAAAATATGACAGATGTCAAAAGATGAGGGAGCATTTAGGAGAGCAACTGGGCAACTGAAGACAAAAATAATACAATCCTAAAAAAATGCATCTTCTGTTTTCAGTTATAAAGAAACAAAAGTGATAAATTTCTTTTGAACTTTTTTGTTTTTATACTTAGAAGTACTATGTTTAGAGGAGGAAGGAAGAAGAGATTTTGTGTAGCCTCCAGCAAAATGCTGTGTTTTTCATACAATACTTTCCCATTCATTCTTATTTGCATATTTTAAAATATATTTTAGTTTTGGGGTTGATTATACAAATGATTTAAAAGGAAATATTATTCAACAAACCTCAGCTGTTTCTGTAGTTCCTAGCATTTTAAAAAGAAAGGTCTTCTGTCTTGTATATTTACACAAAGCCTGAATTCCAGATTTGGAAACTGTAATAAAAATATGCTTTTCTGGGATTAGTTCTTAGGGAAAGAGAATTCCCCATGACCAAAAATACCCCAGTAATAAGCATTTGCTCTGTGCTGGCACCACTGTGACCTTAAATTATGAGCTTGCCCCCATTTGTAGCCAGTTTCCCCTCTTTAAATGCACAGTTAAGTCATTTGTAAATATCATAACTAAATCTGGAAGTGTAATTTAGTGACTCTATTTGAGGATTAAGAGGAAGAATAACATTACTTAGAACCATATGCAATCTTTTCTGCTTTGTTTAATTTAGTTCACTCTATGCAAGCCTTATCTTACAGACATTCTTCACTCCAGCTCACTTGATATATTTGCAATGCTGTTGATAATGCTATCAAAAAAATAGCTAAATGTTTATTTCTTTACCAAAAGAAATGTATATACTGTGAAGTGCACTCATAAAACATTAGTGATGTGGAGTTATTGTCCCTAGGAAGGGCAGAAAGAAAAAAGGTCGATTTATACTGTTTGTTTTCAAAGTAGAGGAGATTTAAAACTGTAGAAAGAAGGTATTGGACTTTACACTAGACCATACTGGCTGGCTTTATTAAACACTGGGAACAACACTCTAGTTTCCTTTACCAGGGATGCCAAAGAATTAAAATTCTCAACTGAATTGAGTCTGCATTGTGATCTTTAATTCGTTGAGGCTTTATTCAACTTTTTTTTTTTCCAGTGGCACTACCTCACAGATTCTGTGAGTATCTGATGTTTGATTATTGTACAGATTGACAGCTGTTGATTAATTTGTATCTCTTATTGTTAATTACAAGTCTCACAAGTCTTATTCTTCCTGAACCCACCTTGTGATCCCTTATGGTAGTTGAAGTAGTCTTTTACTTCCTTCAGACAGTATGGATGGTGAAATAATTTTAAAGTCCTGAGCAGCTGCTTTTGAAGTTCTTCTGACTCCTTTTTGAATCATGTCTTAATTTTTAGCCTCACCTTTTTTTTTTTTTCCATGAAAGCTTACCATTTCCATATGGACATACTGTGCTGTCAACAAACATAATTCTTGTACATTTGGAAGGAACATGGGGCAGATCCTTGCCTAGTGCAAAGACTCATAATTCTGTTGATTGTGTTGCCCTTTCAGCCTGGAGGGAGATTTTGCAGAGACCACCTTCACTCATTGCTTGGTGTGGAGACAGGCACACAAAAGGAAGTGCCTGAAAGATTACTCTGAACTGGGCAGAGAAAGGACATCTCCTAAAATAGTGGAGTCTCATGTCATCGACAGCTAGATTTTGGAAAATCTGAGTGAAGTAAAAGGGAGACTGAAAATCAGGCACTGGAGCTCAGCAGGGCTGACACAAAGCTGTTCCCAGTATTTCTTACCTCCCAAACTGCTCCTTCAGTGGTCTAATCCAATGCCCAAAACCAAATACACACACACAATAAATCCTCTGGCTCAGCAGGGGCTAAGGAACAGAAATAGCTGTGTCTCAGTTGCCACAAGGACAGATCCTCAGCCAGCAGTGGCCCCCAACATGGAAGACAAATTGAATGCAGAGAGACAGAAACAAAAAGGAGAGGAAAATGATTCATTGGAGGGGGGAAAGATCAACCATCAAACAACAGCTGTGAGAAAAATGACTCGGAAACCTATATGCCACACACACACATTGATACATGGGACCAATCAGAGTAGAACATGATATATATATGAAAAATAATTTACTAGAAAGTTTTAACGCAATATAAAGTCCAGTTATCAGGTGATCATTTCCCACAGTAACATCAAACAGAGATTAATTGTTCTAAAATCTTTGATTTTCCTTCTTATTTCCTGTGTTTAGTCCTTTTAGATCTTCATCTATCCCACACTAAACCAGCAGGAAAACCCACTCTTGAACCTGTAGCTCAGACTAAGATTTTTAAGAATCCTTACTATTATTGACAAGGGAAGAAATATGATGTAGAAAAAGGTCTTGCAACTTGTTCTTGAGTCAGAGAACTGTAATCAGGACTGTTATAATCTTGCCATGTCTGGAAAACAATTTGAGAGTCACTGGCCATTGTGCAATTAGCATTGGTAGTTGCACTCTTAAAACGTGGAAAATTGAGGTGGTAGAACTGGAAGCAGGACTGCTCTCTAACTAAATTATCAGGGTGAAGTATCTGGTGTTCGATATAAAAATTAGTTTTAATTAACGTTAATGCTGACAATCGAAATTAATTGTTTCACTGGCCACAGGACTGTCAGGGCGTTGTAATCAACAGCAGCTCTAGCACTGGAACTGGCATATGGGGAGCATTTGTCGACATGTAATTAGAACTCCATCCAACCCTCGTTGAAATAAACTTCCCATTGATTTTAATAAGAAATACATTAAACTCTGGACACCATGGTTCATCATAATATGGTATCTCTTCTCTTAAAATTTGGCACTGGATCAAATTCTCTAATTTGGCTTACGAGTTTGCTATAGGAATGACCTTACCCGTATTATGTGGTACGACAGCTACAAAACAGCTGCTACCAGCTCTGAAGAATGTGAATTTTATGAGCTGGGAAAAGAGCTTTTCATGACAGATTGTTACATTGAAGTAGTTACAAGTTCAGGAAACATGGCAAAAATAAATAATAAATGATAGTAGACAAATAATAAATTGTCCCCCAAAAGAGCACTGTAATTCTTTGTCTTCCTACCTGTGTAAGAAAGCAGCAGTTTCAGTGACTGAATAGACACTCCGAGAAAACTTTTCAAAGCTACTAATAATGATATAAAAATTCAGAGAGATGTCTTTGAAGATTATTATGTTCCTCATCCACATAGTAATTGACATCTCTGAAATCACAAAATAAATCAATTATTCTAATCAACAGGGAGATATCTCTTTCATAATCTTTTTTTAGCCCAAGATTAAAAAATGGTTTATTTTCAATAAAACCACCTATTGTGCAATCCATATCTCTGTGAATGCAACAACTGAATTTGGGAATTGTTTGCAGATTTTCTGTAGGATTGGCCACTCTTCCAAACTCACTGCCTAAGCCACTTCTTGTCATATTTGATGCACAGAAACAAGTATCTGCATTAAAAAATGTTGGTTTTTCTTTTTCAGGCCACCTAGAACTACATCCTTCAGAAAGTCATGGTGCTTCTGCAGCACTCAAACATCTGCTGTGTGACTGACACTGGCTGCCTACATAATTTTATTAATGCCATTGAATATTTTGGCACATTTCCTCTCAGACCATTAAAATGGCAATCGTTGGAGACAGCAGCCACAAGGCTGATCAACAGGAAAGGGTTGCAGTGCAGATGTCTGCAGCTGAGCCAGTTGCAAGGGCCTTTTTAGAGCCAGTGGGGAGAAATGAGCACTTGTAGGTTGTGATTCAGCTCACCCTACAGAAGACATCTAAAATAATGCAGACGGACTCAGTCTTAAAACTGTGCAGTGACATAAATTGAACTGAAGATGACTGGCTTTGATAGAAGGGTTCACACTGCAGATATATACACTCAAGTGAGATGAATCTTTTCCCGCTGGAACAATTTTGACCTGGCAGCACTTGGAATCTCACTGTGATGAAAAACCAAGCGTAGCATGGGATTATTATACAAAATTATTTTATTATATAAAATATTGTGTTCCATATTTCTCACACAGGGAGAAGATTTAAATTACTTTCTTGCCTCGTACTTGAGGTTTGAGTTATCAATAAAATCTCCCTTACTGTAAAGAAAGCACATTTTTGAGTTAATTTAAAAAATGCATTATTAAGTCATCATTTGTAAAAAATAGCCCTGTAAATAAGGATAACACTATAAACAAGGATATAAAAGGAAATAAGGATAACACTAGCAATTGCTGCTGTTTCTTTAACTTATTTACCAAACCACCAAACAATTTAAACGATTTACCTGTTTTAGGGCCTGAGTAATTCATGCAGAATTAGCAGTTTAATCTTATCTTGGTTTAGCCTGGCTGGCGATGAATATGTTCTTACTTTATCATCACACTGCAGAATGAAATGCATGTGAGGTGAAATCATTGCTGCTGGCCTGAAGTACCAACAGGGTCTGAAGCAGTGAGTTTAGAACTGGTATGGTTGTTTCTGTAGTAGTATCCTTTAGTAATAATGAAGTTGGAGGCATCCTGGAAAGAATAGGCTACCTGGGTGTGCTCAGACAGGAAAGGCGTCTCAAATACAGACTTTTCATGGAGTGGTTTCAAATGTTGAATGATGGCATTTCTAAATAATGAAAAAAACCCAACAAAAACCCAGAAGATAGATATTCTTGAGCCTGAAACTTGATTGGAATAAAAGCCTTTTTGCCAAGAATGAGGTGTTAGCCAGGCTCTTGTGAAAGCCCAGAGTGAACAGATTTGTGATTATTGAGGATGGTCAGCAAGAATTATTCAAAAATTCTGTCATTAAGGGAAAAGTGGATGATCACATTCAAGCATGCTGGGATGAAGTGTTTCTTCATACATACCTATTGACGGGTTGGCGTCTGCCTGGTTTGAGTATACTCTAAGAATAAATAACCATCTGTGCTCAGACTGCTTCCTATTTGAAGTTCAAACCATACAAAGTTCTCAGATTTATAGGGGGAAGATGAATTTGAGCTTGAGAATGGGCTACAGCCACATTTGGCTGTCATTGCCACTGCAAATGTGCTCCACGATATGGTTGATGTCCCAGTACTCACAAGGGTTTTCCAGAACTTGCCTTTCTGTTGTAGGATTTGGGCTTTCCCTCTGGACATTGCAGTGCCACCTGATGAGAAATGGTGGCAGCTAAATAAGCTTTGTAGGGGTTAATTGTATTTTTAATCGACCTGCCTCCTGTCTAGGTGCCTGAGAAGAAAAATCTACAGGAACTCAAATGGAATTTAAAGGGTAATCCCAGAGAAAGGAATAGAAAGATCTAATTAATAGATTGTAAAACTAAAAACACTACTGTGACCATCTGATCCTGTGTAGCAGAGGTTGTAGGTCTTCCCTGATTTAATTTATATTTGAACCTTATTTTTCTTTTTAAAAGCCATCCCATGTTGATCTATTAGTTACTAGTGATGGAAAGTCTTGCAGACACCTTTAAGCTGTGGCAGTGATTAATTTTCAATGTTAGAAAAAAAAAAAAAAAGAGGCACAGCTTTATTTTCGGTCTAAATTAGTCTGATTTCACCTTTCATGAATTTCAATTGTGAGTTGTTACAGAACATATTGAGTCAATTTCCATTCTTTTGCTCCTCTTCCAGCAAAAGATATGGCTTTGTTTTCCTTGGAACATTATTTTAAGGTAATTGAGAAAGAAAATTAGAGAGAGAAAAAGGAAAGGAAGAAAGAAACTGATGGTCAGTGCCAGTATGAGACTTGGGATTTCTTGCTCTGACACTCTCCACTTCACCCAGCTAACAGGAATGATTCAGAGGCATGTTTTGGAACAGTGTTAAGCACTCATGATGCAGCCAGCATGCAAGGAATACTTAAAAAGCATTTCTGCACACAGATCGTTGTATTTCTCATGGATACAGGCACTTCTGAAGACCCAATAACAATGTTTCAGTACTGATCAGTTCTTTCTCCATTCCTTCCCTCCCTGCAACTTTTAATCTCTCTTCTTCAGTTGCCCAAAGAATATAGAAATGGAGAAAAATGCTGTAAGGTTGAACACTACAGGACTGGGAGATGTCTGCATGCAGAAGGAAAAGGGACCGTAGGAGCCCATGAGAGAGAAGCAAGTTGGATCACTTCTATACCACACTTAGAATCACGGAATCACAGAACAAGCTGAGTTGGGAGAGGCCCACAAGGATCATCCAGTCCAGCTCCTGTCCCTGCACAGCACCATCCCCCAGAATCCCACCCTGTGCCCAGAGCATTGTCCAAGCACTCCCTGAGCTCTGTCAGGCTGGTGCTGTGAGCACTGCCCTGGGAGCCTGTTCAGTGCCCAGCACCCTCTGGGGGAAGAACCTCTTTTCCTGATATCCATCCTAAACCTCCCCTGAAACAGCTTCAGGCCATTCCTTGGGTCCTGTCACTGTCACCAGAGAGAAGGGATCAGTGCCTATCCCTCCTTCTTCCTCTCATGAGGAATGTGTAACTGCACTGAGGTCTCCCCTCAGTCTCCTCCAGGCTGAACAGACCAAGTGCCCTCAGCCTCTCCTCACACGGCTTCCCCTCCAGGCCCTTCTCCATCTTTGCCTTCCTTTGGATTCTCTCTAATAATTTGAATTTTTTCTTATATTGTGGCCCCCAAAGCTCCCCCGGCACTCGAGGTGAGGCTACCCCAGCCCAGAGCAGAGTGGGACAATCCCCTCCCTAGCCTGGCTGGCCATGCTGGGCCTGATGTCCCGAGGACATGGGGACCCTCCTGGCTGGAAACCTGAACTCCACAGCTCTTTTTGAGCTGCTGTAACACTCAGCTCAATCATCCACTCACTCTCTGCAAATCCCAAGGAAAGAACATGATCACTGCCTGCTGATCCTCACTGTGGATTTGGAATCTGGTCTGTGCCAGCAGAAGGGCACTCCTGTATCCAGCAGGCACTGGGTGGTTCTTTCCCCTGGCATGTTCACCTGACATTCCTCCTCCTGAGGAAGGCTTCTTGCAGCTTATCATCAGGGCAGGCTACATTTCCTAGCTGGCTGGTGCATATTTGAAGTTCAGTTCTCACCCTTGGGACCTGCAACCACAGTTCTCTTCCAGTAGAAATCCCAAATCTAAAACCAGCACAACGGATGTGACCATTGTCCAGTGAATGAGCTCAGGTGTGAGTAGATTGTTCCAGTCAGGTTTGCTAATTTTCTCTCTCATTCTCTTTGCCTCTTTTTCCCTCTATCTCCTTTTTTCCCCTCTCTTTCATTCTTCTGAGTAGAATAACCTTGCTCTTGGATTTGAAGAACTCTTTTTTAAATTCTCTTCAATAAGGCTCCAGTCCTTCTAGTGAAAAATAAGGGCTATAATATTCAATAGAGATTTTGTGATTCTGAGAAATACTTCTTTCACGAATCTGACACTATGATTTCCAATTTAAATACCAGAAACTAATCTGAAATGAAGATGTTTGTGTGACTACTAGGTGGTAGATATTTTCAGAAAGAAAGAAGTTTGATGCAAAATATGGAAATTGTTTTGAAAAAAATGACCTTAGTATGGATCTGGTAAAAATCCAGCATGAATGAGGATTATAAAATAACATAATTTCTTTTTCTTTCTCTTCATTTTTCAGCCTGAAGGGAATGCTGCTTTTATAGGTTTTAACTTAGCTTAGCTTGTTTCATTTATCTGAGCTGTGCTACTGTGACAAAGATAAGGAAAATGATGTTCCAGCTTTTTTTTTGGTCAACTCCTGTTGTGAACCTCCTTTGACCATGTAGCAGAGCAAACTGTTGATTTTTAACTGCTCAGGTTTATCAAAACAGTGCATCTATTGTGTTTCTCATCATATATTTTAAACCTAAATTAAGTGTGGGTTTAGTTTCGGAGAAACTTTGTGGGCCCAACTATCTGTTCCCTATTTACTCAGAGACACCTGAAATCCTGCTTTATTTTCCTGGTCCCTCTTGATTACTCAGGAAAAGGTCTTGTTTTTCTTTAATGGGAGCCTTGCCTGGGAATCAGTATGAGGATGAAGGTCTGTCTTTTTATTCAGCTCTCAGCTGGAGTCCAGTTGACTAATACTACAAGACAGTATTAATACTTTGCTGTCAGAGCTTGTCAATCCAGAGAAAGCAAGTCTGACTCACTGGAAAATATCCCCATGAGAAAGAGCCTTTCACAACCTCCTATCCCAATGCATGGAAAGATAAATGCTAGGGTTCAGATTTTCCCTCCAGAGACAGTTCTTCAGGAAAAGTCAAAACAGACACATGCTCGAAGTAGGCTCAATAGATTTTACAAGATATGACATAAACGACAAAGAATTTCTAGCAGTGGCTCTCTGCAGACAGATTTATGGAAGATTGAGGGTTTGAGGATTAAACTCTCTGTTGGCTGGTGTGAGACAACCTGATTATTCTGTCCAGCTGGAAAAGAGACAAGTAGCAGGGTCCATCTCAAGAAAATGAATCTATTTAAATGATGCAAAGCTGTCTTCAGCTGGAAGTGTCAGGGTGACACTGAACATAAACACTCATGGATTGTGGCTTGCATTGATATTCTAAAGTGAACAAGAGGCGTGAGGAAAATTGTACCAGGTGTTAAATTCATCACCTCAGAGATGGAACAAAGTGAGCAAAAAATAAATTGAAGGGATGACTCTGTATGGCAGGGAGAAGGCCTTCAGCGAGATTTATCAAATATGCATAATGAAAATTAATGCTACATTTTATTCAATTAAATATTTTTTATATGAAGGTACATTGGGATACACTGCTGGCTTTTATTTTTCATTTTCACTGGAAGCCATGCAGCCAAATAGATCTCTGCTGGCACCTAGAATATTCATGTGGAGAGGAAGGAGGATGGAAGGAAAGGATGGGAAAAATTATGTGAGTAAAAATAAAAGGGGAAAAATTCAGTATAATGGTATTTTAAAAAGATGCAGATGAAATTTAAACTTAGCTTCAGATGACTTGCCTTTATTTTTTTAATTATTTAAAGAAAACCATCCTGAAAAACAGGAATTAATTCTTCATACAAATTTCCTAAGTGTCACCTGACAGTATCTAAAGTATAATTAATTCGTGCACACAGAACCAGAAGATACTAAGGAGAAACACATTTTCTAAATAAGTATGCTGAAGGTCATGTCCTGAATATATTTGTACATCTGTTTCTTTCTAGCACAACTGCAGGCAGAATTGACTTAATAAAAGGATGTTAATATTGATAAGTCTTGTCTAAGTTTTGCTTCTGTGAGAAGTCCTGACGGGCAGTGTGGCTGTCCACACTGGTGGGGTGCAGTGAATCTGTTCTCCTGCTCCAAACCACACAGGTCCCTAAATACAGGTGTGGACTCTTCTCCCTGATGTTCCCTCTCCTGCAAATTCCCCAGTAGGGAATGCTCCCCTAAGGATCACCCTGGAGGCCCCTCAAGGGCAGTGTTATCAACATGATGCAATCTGGATTTCCCGCCTTTTCTCTGCCTTATTCCCAGGGTGGCAGCAGTAAAGGTAATGTGTGTGGCCCTACTGTCCCTGTCCCAGCCTGTCCCTCTCTGTCCCAGGTGTGTTTCCATTTGGCAGCTGCCGGTACCCCATAAGAGATGGAAGAGTTGCAGATTGATGGGAGAGTTGAATTGCTTTCAGATAAACTTAAAAACTCTTACAGTAATAATGTCTGTTATTGTTTTGGGGGCGTTAGGTACCTCTAAATACCACTGTATCCTCAGGCATGACTGTACTTCTAAGGCTGAGATGCAGCCTAAATCCCAGAGTCTTCACTCACTGCTGCTGGGATTGGGGCGTCCTAATGGTGTGTAAAAGGCAGCTGTCCCCAGGTCAACTTTCTCTGTAGCAATAGGGGAAATGTGCAGGAATAGGGGTAATGTGCAGGATTTCCTCCGTGTACTTATCTATGGGGAATGATGTGGAACAAAGTAATGAGTGATTTTTCTTTGGAGAATGATTTACTGACCATAATTAAAATGTTTTGCTGTTACCTACTGCTTTTCATCAATAAACCCCAATATTCATGATGAAAAAACATTGGTATTAGTGTCACCATTTCATAATGCAGGTATCAAGGTCTGGGTGTGATATGGGCAGGAGTCTTCAGTATTTTTTTAGCTGGAGTTTAGGACTGCAGTGCTTCAGAGAACTGTGTCCAGCAATATGTAACTAAGGCCAAAGGCAAGACACAAGCTGTGGTAAGTTCATAATAAAAAATTTCCAGATTTTCAACTCTTTGCTCATTCCACTCAACCATGCTAGCTCTCTGAAGTGCTAGTGGTGCGGAAGGAAGAAGATGCTTTATGATCCTTGATGACTATAATGCAGCATATAAAGCTCTAGGGTGCTTTCAAACTCACAGTGATCTTCTGGGGTGGAAAATTAATCATGCTGCAGCTACTAGGAGAATATATTTTTTTTGTACATTAGCTGCTTGGGTCTTTTTCCAAACCAGAAGATGATAAAGCATTTCCCACTGTTGGATGGAGACAAAAGACAGTGTAATCAACACAAGCAGTAAAATAAGCTGAATAAGCTTCTCTGGAGTCCTGATTACTAATGTAATTCTTTTACAATCATTTTTGGCTCTAGAAATAAGAACCATTTGCAAAATAAGCAATTTTTTTTAATGTCACAGTCAGATTGTTGCAAATGTTGGATCTCAAATCCTGACCTACTGTCTCAAACTTAGCTGCCAATCTTTCCTTACTGCAGGATATTGGTATATTATATGTAAATGCGTAGACAACTGAACTTTTGTAAAGTGCATGGAAATTGTTCCCTGCACTCAGCATGTATCAGTAGATGCAGCTAAAATAAAATACAGGCAGTGGTTTGAGGTTTCTTGAGAATTCTGATATTCCTAATGAAAAAACCCTTAGTCAGCCTTCTTTCTTCCACTTCTTTCTTGCAGACTGATTTTGTCTTTTTACACCAGAGATCTTTCCCAAGACCTCATTCATACAGCAAATTTAGGGGATTTTATGGTCCTGGATTCACCATGTATAGGGTAATTCTGCAGGTTCATGCTCACAGGGTTTATTTTCCAGCTGAAAACTTGCCCTTACCTAAATGAGGCCCTCAGAGGTTTCTGACATGGCTATCATCACCTTGCAAAGCCCTTTTCACTCCCTGTTCCAGGCTGTAGCAGTCCATGAGCAATGGGATTTCATATGCTCTGAGCAAGGACAAGCTTTGCATTTTCCGCCTTGGTGTCACTGCACCACTGAAGGGATGAAAAATGGAAATCGTGTAGTTGTGACAGCAAAAACAGCTCTCTGGTTCTGCAGTGCAGCCCCTCTTTATTCACACTGCACATATGCCACCTTCTTGTAACCCGTGAGTCAAAACCCAGGTCAAAACCTAATACTGAACTTGGAGGGGGAAATAATTTTCTTTGAATAGCAGCAGCCTTCATCTAATCAAGTGCTGTTTCTTAAGATGAGAAAGAAACCAGTCACAAAAAAATTGATGTTTACCTGTTCTTTAAATTTCAGCGATGGATGAATCTTTCTACCCTAATTTAAATCAGAGTTCTACAGTATCTAGTATCTTCTAATTGCAGTCTGTCAGTCTGAAGAAGTTGCTGCACATCATCATCTCTCTCCATGCTCTGGCACCAGATCACTTCCACTGCAGTCTCCTACTAAGTGGGAAAATTGGAAGTTCAACAAGAATAATTTAAAAATAGAAGGAAATAAATGATCGCTAAATGAAAGGAGTACTGAAAACACACTCAGAAAACCCTGATGTTCATCATTAGGCTTCTCAGCTCTTCCTGTGCAGAGCTGCAGCAATTGCTAGAGTGTGCTGAGAAGCTGTGTGCAAGAGAAAGGTCAAGTATAATTGTGAGGGTTGGCACCTTCTCAAAGATTCCCATGAAACATTTTGTCTTGCAAGTCAGCTGTTTCCTGACAAAAACTGGGCACAAGCCTTGATAGCCCACTGCTCTACCACAAATTTAATTTGGAAGCTCATGAGACAGCCCAGTAAGGTGAAAAAAACTGAATCATTGTAGTAATAATATTTTATGATATTTTTTCTTATTCATAGAATGGTTTGAGTTGGAAGGGACCGTAAAGATCATCTTGTTCCAAGCCCCTGCCATGGGCAGGGACACCTTCCACTAGACCAGACTTCTCCAAGCCCTATCTAACCTGACCTTGAGCACTTCCAGGGATAAGGCAGCTTCTCTGAGCAGCCTTGCCAGTGCCTCACTCCCCTTGCTCCCAAGAATTTCTTCCTTATAGCCAGTATAAACCTATTTTCTTTCAGTATAAATTCATTACCCCTTGTCCTGTCATTATGGTGTTATGGAAGTCTTGAAATTGCTACTACAGGGCTTATTTTTACCATATGTCAGGTCCTGTATGCTTTTCAGAAGTGAGAAATGATCTTTGGAGTTGAGGAAAGATACAATAGCTCATTGCCATCACTGAATTTTTAGAAGTAAGCACAGACTACGTGCAGAGGCTTATCCATGGTCTTATGGTTACCTGTGTTTATTCCCATTACTAAGAATAGGTGAGTCAAATGAAAGTCTCTGCCCCTGTGCCAGCTTATTTGGGAAGCCTCTTTCCTTGTGGTGTCTGACCCCCTAAGTATTCAAACCCAGATGGAGCAGTAATACCCTCACTCAGCCCTTCATCTGCTTGCTGAAACGTGGTGGCTTTGGTGGGTTGGTGTGACCTGAGTGCTCGCTGGGGTAAATTTCCAGCTGTGTGTGTTTTCCTTAGCAATTTCCAGTTCTCCCTAGGAAGTGGTGCCCACGTTCTCCAGCGTCTCCACAGGAAAATGGGTATCCTTGGATGGTCCTTAGTGAGGGGGGAGGGAACTGCCAATTAGAGTGAAATCCTGGGAGCATTTGAGGTGTGAAGACATCATTCAGAGTCATTAGTGCAGTGAACAAGCAAGTGCAGAGGATGGGGGCCTCCTGTGGTTCCAGTGGTGACTTCTGCTGCTCTCCCAGCATGTTTTTAAAAAACCCCAAACACAGCAGGTTCCACAGGCAGGGCAGTGAGAGTAAAGCTAATGGGGGAGTAAAAAAGCTTTCCTTACCAAGTGTGGATCAGTGTCTGGGCTCATGCAGGATTAAATCCTGTTCCAGATGCAAATCAGTGTTTTCATGCTGCCATTAAGTGGTACTTCCTTAAGCACAAGGAGCATAGAAGAGATACTGAGCAGCCTAAGGATGGATGCCCAAATATTGGGTGGTGCTGTGGAAAGTATTTTTTTTGCTTGAAATGTACCTCATCAGCATCACTATGATCTTCTCTCTAGTCAACATTTTTACCTGTTTTCCCTCCTCCTTGGCACTGAGAAGGACCAACAGTCATGTTGGAATATGAGACAAAGAGAAACTCGAGCAACAGCAAGTGCTGCTGCTCTCCTGGTGCCATCCCTGTGGCATCTTCCACTAGGTCAGACTGCTCTCTTCCCTTTGTTTCATATAAATGCACAGATGTTGAAGAGTACTGGAGATAGGCTTGTGGTTTAATGGAGTTAGCCACTAAGGGCTCTGCAGAACAGAAAGGAAGACTTTGAGACATTGCAGACCATCTTTTTTAATTCCTGCTGTCTCCTGGCGGTGAAGCAAAGTAGAATGCCAGTAAATAACAAGATTCTGCAGCAATTTCTATTTCAGTGACACAGAACTTTTCCTTCAAAGTTGCTTAATATACCATTTTCTTTCTCCTGCTTTTGCTGCGACAATATATTGAATTTCTGTTTCCTCTCCACTTTCAATTAATGCAAGATGAGCCTTTTTTCAAAGGCCTTGTGGGAGTCAGGCACCCATCTTTCAGCAATTTTCCATCTGAGCTGGCACAAAGTTGACTTAGACAACTCTTGAATTCTCACCCATAGAGTTTGATGGTTAACTAAAGAGTCCTTATTGGAAACTATGATTATTGCAAAGGTTACTGGCAATAAACATAACTTGGTAATGCCTGTGACGTGTGTGCAGTTGATTCATTACAATAATGACACTCTTCACCTAGGTAGTAGCACTTTTCATCTGAACTGAAGGCTCAGAGTCAATATTTCCATTTTGCTTGTGTTTCATATAAATCTCTGCATTTGTCATTGACAAATGAAAGAGCTTCAGAAATGTTTTCCCCATCATTTGTCTCCTGGAACATAAAACAAACAAGGAAACCTCATGTTCTATCACAAAGAGTAGGAAAAAAACTGGGTCTTTTTTGGCTCAGAGAACTTAGTAGTGGCAGATATGATGAAATAGCTGGGGGACATGCTGGGCCTCAACTCACTGTGGGGGAAGGCAGTCAGTGCAAGGGCCAGGATGCCCTTTGTAGGTCCTGGGGCATTGTGTGTGGGCCTTAATCACATTGCCTGCCCCTCGCCTTTGCAGTGCTCTGGTACGGAGATAATGGGGTTTTGCTCGTGTGCTCTCCAGCATTCACTCAAAATCAGCATGGAACAGTGAATCACTGTGACATGATGTTCCTTTTTCAAGCACTGCAAGTGAGAGATTTTCCAGATAGAGTTCAGTTTGTTTTCTTTTATGTGTGATGGGAACCACACTCGGTATTTGCACAGTTTGAATGTTTCCCTGCAACTGCAGCTATTCAGGCTTTCATTACATGTGAATCAAAAGTGTCTGACGCACTCCTTTGTCAGCCAGAATGCAGGTAAAAGAAGGAGTAAGTGCAGGAGAAGTTCTTTGGGTAAAGATTGTGTGAAGTACTCGTGCTACCTATGCTTAGTTTTCCTTTTGCACAGCAAAAAATACAGGATTTCCATTATGGGTTACTGTGCAAGAAAAATTAGTAAAATTAACATAAGAGCCTAAAAGCTT
>WBMY01000701.1:541785-607876 GCA_013397315.1 Donacobius atricapilla | reverse complement strand
TTTTTTTTTTTTTTTTTTAGGTATCAAGCAATCAGTTCCTAAGGACAACACATCATTTAATCTGCTTGTTGATGTGTCTAAAGCTGTTAGAACTGCATGTGCTGGAAAGTGCACAGACACACAGCCCAGAGACAAAACCCTAAAGTCTGGGAGAGGGAGGCAGAGCACTATGTTTCATCATTAGGAACTGTATAGAAAAAAAGGTTGCAAACTCTGGAATTAATATGAAAAAATCATTCCCAACATTTCTGGCAGATTGGGTCTGCTCCCCCTTCTGTCTCTGACTTTAAATGTAAAAAAGAAAAAGTGATGTCACAGAAGTAAAAGCTACAAGAAAACCACAAAGTAAAGTAAAAAATATACATAATTAAAAGCATGCCAGTGAATGGTTGTTCTGTGGTTTCTGTAATGTGGACCCCATAGGAAGATTCAGTGTGTGAGACTCTGAATGCAGCTACAATTTGGAGCTCTTTTTCCCTAAGACCAGTGATGTGTCTTCAGGGCAAAAGATATTCTTCCCAAGGATGGTTTAAAAACATTTAATGGAGTTTTTCCATGAGATGAGCTACAAAAAATACCCTTCAATAAAATGAGCAAAGAGTTCATGATGGGATGCTCTTACTGAAAAGAGCCTCCAGCTACAACAACAAAAACTGGCCGTAGAGTCAGCAATGAATAGAACCTCTTCAAAGACCTAGAAAAATAAAATCATTCAAAGACTAATGGATCATATGAACCTTAGCTGCTTGCCATGAACTTGCATTACATGTCTGAGGTTTTAAAAAAAATTACTGCTGCTGTTGCATTGATTCCATGGTTGTAGATCTCTTCTTCCAGCTTTGCTCTGCAGAAATTAGATTTGTACCTATCTAATCCACCCATTGCCATTGCCACACTTCAAGGAAGACAAGTTGTAAATTCTAAAAATTTTCCTCATTTTAGTCACAGGTTTTAGAACAAAAGAAAAGTGCTCCAAGAATACTTGGGTGCTTTCTTGCAAGGCATCAGAGGTGGAGAAGGGGCATGGTTTCGTGATGGCCTTAGCATTACTGGGGTAGCAGCTGGACTTGGTGATCTTAGAGGTCTTTTCCACTGATTTCCAATTGAATCTATGATTCTATGTGTAAAATGTGTGAATGCACAGATAAATACATAATGTGGAAGGAAATTGGCCTTGATCCTTGCTTTGAGGCCACCCTTTCCCATACCACATTGCAGCTAAAAGGCCACGTGTGGCCAAACACAATAAAATACCTTTTCTGCTTCAAAATAAAATGGGGAGGAAACAACCCAGAGAGTTTATTTGCCCTCCCTGATTTTGGTTATTTTCCTTTGAGATACTATGATAATCAAGCCATGTTTGGAAGACAAAAAGGGAGAAGGAGTATTTCATCTTTTATAACTGGTGGAAAATAGTGGATTTTGAATTAATGTTTTGCTGTGAGAGAGAATCATTGTGGGATGGTTGTCCTCTGTGAGATGACTTGGGCTACTGCAGCTTGTTCTGGCTGTGAGCTACTCAATGAGGCTGGACCAGCAAATGGTCATTTCTGTGGTGCTTCTCTAGGGGAAGCCATGTTGTGTTTAATGCTCTTCTAACATTATTTTACTCTATTGGATGGGAGTGTTTCTGAAAAAATCCAAAGAGCTTATTTTAAAAGCAAATATGATTTAGATTGAATGGAAATGAAAAATATCCAATGTCCTGGCTTATTCATTTACATTTGACTGGGCATCAAAGGGCAGAAAATGTCGTTTCCGGATATGTTACACATGCAGATTTCTGATGTTAGCGATGCCTAAGACAGGGAAGGGAGTTCATCTGGCTCCATGAAGGCTGTTAGAAGCATTGTTGTGCAGATCTATTTTACCTGGAAAGCACATTAGTGCATGGGTGGAGACAGCTAGAACTTTTGGAATCGAATATGCAAACAACTGAGTTTTATTCGGAACTCATTCTTCTTTTGCACATTGGAATATTTTAAGTTTTCTTAGCCTATTGCCTAATTTTTCCAGCATATACTCAAACAACCTGCATGAAATGGAAGCTGTCTTTGCATTCCTTTGCCTCTGTCACAAGCACTGGTTTCATGCACATGGGGTGAGAACTTTGGCTGTGCTTGCTCAGATGCATACTGCTCCATTTTTGTTTGTCCCGGTTAGTTTCACATCTTCTGGTGTCTTTCTCTGCTCATCTGAAAAAGATCTTTACAGCTCAAAACAAGCACTGTTGAGCAACTTCTTGAGAGTCGATCTGTGGTCGTTTGGAGGGGACAGGGAGCAGTTTCACAACATTGACTAGAAACAAACATGCACATCTTTTAGCTTTCTGACCCCTTTATTGGAAAAGTTAATCTCATCAGAAAAAATGCACAGTATCTTTTCAAAATAAAACAAATGTTCCTAAGCTTGTCTGTTATGTTTTTTGTTTTTGGCAATGGGTGTTACACACAGTACTACAGAACTGAAATGTCTTATGTGATGTCTGATACTTTCAGAAGACTGGGGAGTTGAGGAGAACATGTGTGTCTGCTTTGCATAGCAGACAGTTCACAAAATGTTGTATTTATAGCTAGAGACGTAAATAAAACTTCACCAACAGCTCATCTGGATCTTGGTTATGGATTTGCAATAACCTCCAAGACAATGAATGATTCTGACTTCCTGCAATGCCATTGAACTCTTGTCAATCCCCTCCATCCTGCAGCAAACTTTATGAGTGCAGGAAGTCAGCAGTGGCTCTTGTTGAGCTTTTTATCATTACATGTTTTCTAGAGCGATACAGGAGTGCAGCAGGATTGAACTCTTGTGATATTTTCCTTGACTTGTGCCACCTTTTGCTTAGTATTTGATAATCCTCAGTTTTTATCAGCTGCAAGAACTTCCTGTGGCACTAATACAAATAAACCACAGCTCAGTGGTAACTGGCAGATGTGGAAAGTCTGTGCAGTCCTTAAGCACTCTTTCCTTTATATTTCTTTAAGATTTTGACTAGTAGACTTTTGTATACAGAGAAAGCTCCTATAAAGGTACTATAATCAACATTCTGTGAATATGGGTTTCTGAAACAGCTGTTTATGTGGAAAAAAATGTTTGATAAGTTACCAGGGACAGTTTATGGGTGGTGTTTGCGCTCTCTACACGTTGTGCTAAGTGCTGTTCAAACAGCCCTTGACTTCAAGCCAACAGATGGGGAAGTCATTAGCCATCAGATTTGAAGAACAGTTGCTTTCTGTGTTTACAAAGCCCTGTACACGATCTGTTTGTTGACAAATTGTAAACTGAATGGGAAATGTCTGATGTCTTCTCAACGCGACTTATGTAAAACACTGCAGGAGTCAGCCTGGGGTTAATTTAAAATGCTGCAGGTCTTGTCCAGCACAGGGCTGCAGCAGCTGGCTGAGAGGGGGACAGATATGCGGTGAGAGAACAGGAGCCATCTGGAACAACACAAGCACAGGCCGCTTTGTGACTAGGACACAAAGTACATCCTCTAAAAGCACATTTCCGAAGTCAATAATCTTAATAGGTGTAAGAATAGCACCCCAGGTACATAAATCTTACTAATCTCTAGTCTAATTTATGCATTTGTAACACATAATTTGTGCTCTGTTCAGACTTGGCAGAGTTGTTGGGATAATAATTTCTCAAAAGTAAACCATTGTGGACAATCTCTAGAAAGTGCTCTGATGTGTTATTGACACCAAGTTTGGCATTGCCCTCTTTTCTTTTTTCTTCCTGATTGCCTAGATTCCTCAGCACATAAACACATCATCAAATTAATCCTAGCATTAAGGGGCTTACATTAGGAATGGTATTGGCTCATTATATTTAATTTATGGGTAAAGAGTCACCAATAGTTTGCAACATTTCCCTGTGCTGTAATAATAGATTCCAGTTTCAGAACTACTGTCCAGAGGCAGAAGCTGGTTATTGCAGAGCCAGTGTTGTGTCAAGGTTTTTGGTGGGTTGATTTGGTAGTGGTCAATCAGTTCAGGTAGGAATAACTTAATCAGCTGCCATTAGTTATGTACATACTTTTACATATAGAAGTATCTTTGTGTTAAAAAAATTCCATGAGAGGGGAAAACTTTAAAAAGATTTAAATAGGTCAGGTACAGTAATTTCCAACGTGACTCAAACATCTTATTTTTCCACTATAATTTCCTTTGTAATACCCATAGATATGACTGTCTCAGTCTTTGTCCCCTGACAGGATCTCCAGACCAGGTAATTACTTGTGATGCAAATAAGGTACAGTTGGGAGACTCAAGTTTTAGATATCTTATGAAGGGGCATTTCAATGCCAAAGAGGTCACACATGGTGCAGCCTGGCTTTGAATCACCACCAAATAACAGAAGTGGAATTTCAGCCTGCTCAGCGAAGTGACCACACAAATGACCAGGCAGAAAACAACCTGGAATTTCTCAGTGGTTTTAGAATTATTTTTTTTTGCAGACATTTGTGTACCTTCCTAGCAAAATGTACTATGAATGCATTGCTGTAAACATGGATTTACCTTCCTCAAAAAACTAGAAAAGACCATTCTTCTGCTTGTCATGGTGTTACATGTTTATTAAAAGGAAATTCAGTCACAGAAAAAGCTCTTCCTTTTTCCTTTGATATTATTTTTAGGAGCAGGACCCTGAAACATCTTAGAAAATGTCACCAAGCAGTACATTCTGAGTACAGTCATATCAAAGGAAGTTGGTGGGCATGATAGTCAATTAAAAAACGAGAAAGAACTACAATACTACAGAGGCAGAGATGTACGTGTAAAATAATTTTCCCTTTATTAAAACCCCATATCTTCTGAAAGTGATTGTCCGAAAATTTGAACCTGTTACTTCACTGCTGAGGTCAATGACATTTTATTTCTTGACAGATGATCAAGTCCTCAGTCAGAAATAATCTGTCTTTTCTCTCTTTCTTCCTCCATAAATATGCACATACACACTTACTACATGAAAGGGATTAAGAACACAGATATTTAATCATTGCCTTGGACTCTTAGTGAGATGACAAAACTTTGGATATCTGTTTTTCCAGTCAGAAGCACAAACCCAGATGTGCACACCCCATTCTCCATTCAGGCATGAGCCATCATTTACCTGTGAAAAGTGAGCGCAAAATGCTACCAGCATGAGAAACAAATTTCTAATTTCTTCATATAGGCATGCCATTATAAAGCATAAGGAGGCAGAAAAGGAGGCCCTCTGTGTGGACAGAATCAGGTCTCTAGATGCTGTTCCCTCATGTGCCAAGTTTTTCTTGTATTTCTCAGGTAATCAAGTTTGCTTACTGGAAGCCTTGTTCCTTTTTCCTCATGTCTCCTTTTTATAGTGATTGTGCCCTGAAATCCCACACTAAACAGAGACAGGTATCAGGACTGCTACACCTCCCTCACAAGTGAGTGAAAAATACAGATGGTTGATATCTGTGTGAATTGAATTTCTGGTTCATGCTCATGCCAGCCCCTTAACACAGAGCAAAGGACTGGTCGTAAGTGGTGTCAGGGCCTGTACCTTCAGCACCTCTTCCTCAATGTACCCTGTTACCACAGGCTGACATATCACATCCAATTCTGCAAAACTGAACAGTTGGAGGACCGACTAAGGCAAAATTTTTAAGTTGAAAGTACTTATTTATTTAATGGAAGAGTGTTACATAGGCGTATTTCCAAACTAAACTTCTCATTTCATGAGTATTTCTATCCAAACCTTTGCAGTTAACATTACTTTTCTTATACAGCTTAAACAATTATGACCTAAAATTATGAGAAGTTTCTGATTTGGACCTATTATTAGACACAATCTGCCAACATGCCTTTTTTTCTTTTTTTTTAAATATTTTTTAAATTATTAACTTTGGAAAAATGCTGATCATGTTTCCTTCCTCATCCATTTCCTCCTAAACCTCCTGGTTCAAACAGAAGACCCTTCTGCTAGTCCTTGTGTTGTTATATGAAGGAATTAGGCTATTTGTTGTAGCCATAAAAAATATAGGAAATTACCCAGATCTTAGCCCCATGTAGTGCTGAGTGTTTCAGCCATTATCCAGCAAAGCACTTAAGAACATATTTAACTTTCAGCACCTCAGGAGGCTCATTCATATCAAAGGATTTACTCAAGAATTTGAGGGGTTTAGGGCAAGAACTCTCAGCATCCTGCTGAAGAAGATCAGGATGTGAGAAACCAAGGGCAGATTAAGAGCAAAGACCAGCTTATATCCTGATCCTAGAAGTATTCTGATATTTTATGAGGAAAAGTGTGACAGCCATGAAGTATAAGCCTAAATAATTTGCTCCTTTTGATTAGGAGTTGTGCAAGGGCTAACGAGGCTCATTACTGCTCCTAGGAGACGTTGCTACACATAAAAAATGGCAACAAAGAGAAGCCTGTATTTGAATGGCATTGACTTGGAAATACAAAAGGAAAAACTGCAGCTCCACTGAGCAGGGTGGGGTAAAGAATTGAAAAGAATAAAAAAAGTCAAGTTTTCTTGACGTGATATTCAACCATATTTTCCCAAGGAAAAATAAAATGTAATTTATACAGACTTTTGAACAAATTGAAACCATATACTGAAAATTGACTTATGTTTTTATGGAAAGAACAGAACACATTTAACAAGCACTACCTAGAGCCAGCAGCCTTTCACTATATAACTTGCAGGGTGTTTTAGTTATACTGAGGTCAGAGTGTCTGTTTTCAGCTTTAATCAGCTAATTCAAGATTGTACTCAGTCTTAAAAAATCTAATAAGTCTTTTGTTCTTAGATGGCTTGTTATTTTCCAAATATGAAATAGAAATAAACCACAATATATCCCTAGGTTTTTAAGAAGATAGGTTATATTTATGAAAATATCCTTGAGTACATTAAAAGAAAAAAGATAAAACTACTTATTTGGGTAAAATGCATGTTTGAATTTTAGTGTTTTGTAAATTCCTTATTCTTAACCACTATATTTAAGCCATATTTTATGTTGTGTTTGGTTGGTTTGTATTACAAAGAGATGGTTAAAAAAGAAGGCAGCAGTCCCTTAAAACCATGCGTGGCCTCACTGTAGAGGGGGTTCCTCACTGTAGGATCTGAGCTATATTCTGTCAGTTGTTAGTGGATATTTTTTATTGTGTATTTTCAAATATTGGCTGGTTGATAGCAAAGGTGAGGGAGTTAGATGTAGGTGACTTCTGTGTTTTTTCCCATGCTGCTTCTACAAGTTGCAGTACTTGTGCCTGTTTCCTAATATGGAAAATGAATGAAACAAAAGAAAACTGAATGGATTCTTCGCTTGTATGGGAAATGCAATGTGAATTCATAATAGTAAATACATTTTACTTGAAGCAGGCACTGGGTGAAATGCAGAAGCAGGGTTTGACATTGGGACTGAAACTGGAACCTGACAATCTTCCCTTCCTGGGTTGCATTAGAATGAAGAATCACTCTTATTTTTTGCTTTTGCTATTCCAATGCATCTTGATTTGTTTGTTCATTCTTGAGCAATAGAGAATTTTCAGCCAGAAGAATTCATGAGTTACATGCCCTCCAGAGAAGCTGAAGGATTGGTTTGAAATGTCCTCAGACAGAGGGGAGAATTTGAGCCAGTGTCTTCCATATCCAGGTTAAGGAGAAGGGTCAGGTTTGTACTGGGGGTTGCAGTGTGAGACAAGGGAGGAGTCATGGTGGGGTAATTTGGAGAAAAAAAGAAAAGAATAATTCTCTTTGTGCCTTTGAAGGACCTGTGGTGGTACCTATGTTTAGAATTCCTTAATTCAGGGGATGCTTTTATGCCAGTTTGGAAAAGAGGAAAGATTTAGGACGTGTTCTTAGGCATTCCCTTTTTTTGCTCAGTTTTAGATGGTTCCCACTTCATAAACTTCACTCTTTTGAATTTCATTTTGAGATGTTTAGTACCTCCCTGGCATCACTTTGAGACTCTAGTCACCTAATGCAGGGTTGTGAATGTGGCTTGGCCAAAAAAATTAGATATATGACATTTCATTACTGTAATTCATAAATAACTTTGTGGCTCTATCTCAAATACACTACTTCTTTATGCATGGTGGTTCTCTGGGCTGAATGTTATTTAAGAGAAGCATCTTGGGCAGGATATCCCCTAAGAAATAGATAAAATCAAAGTAGCATTTGAGGGTAACGAAGGTGTCCAAGAGTATTTTATATATTGTAATTAAGATATGTGTTTGCTCAGGTTAGTCCCAAGGAAGGATTGGCCTACCTTCCAGTTGCTTTCTGCAGATCTGAATTTTCATCAAGTGTTTGAGCCTTTATGCTGAAGACCCTACATTTTTTATTACCCACTTAAGTATGGAGAGAGTATAACAGTCCTTGCATGTTGAGAACAACCGTAGCTGAAGCTCACCTATAAATGTGTTCCCACTTTCTAAAAATAATGATTTTGCTGTAACTCAAGGGAGACTGGTGTCACAGAAACCCCAGAGCCATCATTACATGTGTTTACATCCCCAAACTATTCATAATCATTTCCATCCTGGGACTGGGTCGCAGCCACTTGGCTGGATGTCATTCAAATCCAGGGAGACAATGCAGCTTGAGGAAGCTGGACCTGAGACAGCAAAACTGCCCCAAATGCCCAAATATGTAACTTGAGCATCCAATTATATTAGCAAATTATAATGGCTAGAGCTTGAGATGGTCGAAAATAAAATACAGACCAAATTTTCTACCTTCTAAAATGACACTCTCCTAGTTCATGTGAGGTTTTCCCACCTTTTCCTTTTTTTCTTCCCCTTTTACTTCTCCAAATAGTAAAGCCTTAAAAGGGTCATTGAAGTTAAGTCTTATCTGTCTTATCTTTTGTGCTACTGAATGGCTGTACTGTTGAGTCTCATCCCCACAGATAAAACCCTCTACTTCCACAGAGAGCATTTATTTTCATTTTCTTCTCTCTGCAACAATTTTCTTCTGTGGGGCTTATCCCCCACCTTTGGTACCTGACCTAAGGTCCATCACACTTGAAATAAATAAAGCCTGGTTCAACATAAACTGTAAATTCTGGCTTGGAAAAAAAGAAAGAAACCCAACAAAACACAACAGCAGCAGCAACAACTAAAAAAAAAAGGAACAAAAACCCCCACACAGACAAAAAACTACAAACAAGAAAATGGCATTATTGCCATGTATTATTATGTTACTGTGACTAGTATGATTCTCATTGTCCATGCTTCTAAAAGGAAGGAGGTAGATAAACTTGTGTTAAAAGAGATTTATTTATAGTCTTCCTGTTTGCTCAAAAAGTCTCAAAATTTGACCTCAATATGCCCTAAAGACTTTAGCCCAGGAAATGAAGTGTCCTCATGTATATATATTTTTAGATTTCATGGTTTTCAGCTTCACGGCAGGACTTTTGAGGTTTTGCTCAGTGTTTGAGTGCTTGAGGTTAGCAGCACTACAATGACTAATAAAATCGTGGGTTTTTCTAATCAGCAAAATATAAGATTACATTCAAACTAGAAATCCAAGTGTAAAAGATAGAGAACAGATGTATTTCACATACTGGGTTTTTTTCCTTCTCACAAGCCATATCTTAAAATACTTCACAGAATTAAAAACACAGAAAAGTCTCACCCCAGCCCCATTTAACTGATAGCCCAGGGAAATAGAAATTAAAAAGACAAATCATGTGATGACCTCTGAGGTTAGAAATGTGATCAGGGATCATTGAGACATAAAAATAAAGAGAATATGGATGCAATGAAGTAATATGAAATAACATGTTAGAAAATGTTCACATTCACTGTGCCTGAGCTCTATAAACAGGGAAAGACCACAGAACTGAGGTCAGAGAAGGTGAGAGCTACATCTGTGAGGGAAGCTGCAGGCAGTCAAGGCAGCTGGTTTGAAAAAAAGGAAAATAAAAAAATGGGATTGGCAATTGTTACCAGATCATGGGATGCCTCCTTGTGACTGGGGTGATGCAGTCACAGTGTTGCTTGTTAGGCAAGATGAGTCCAAAACCCATTTTGCTCTTGTGAGTGAACACATGAACTGATACTGCTACAGCACAGGGGTCCTGTTATTGTCACACGGTTGTGTGCTGCCGGACGTAGCTGAAAATGTGGACATGTTACACACTCTCTTTACCCCAAGCAAAATATAAGAGACAGTTTACAAGCTCCAGTCTTGTTAAGGCAGGGGGAGATGACCTTCCTGCCCACAGTCCAGGCAGAGGAGCTGTGTTCTCAGGTAAAAGAACCATGGCACAGCATCAGGGACAACCAGGAAGGGGTTGATCAGACCTTCTCAGAGGTTCTGCAGAGAAGAATAACCTGGACTCCCAGCAGGGACAGGATGAATCTGTGTTCATTGGGCTGGGAACTGGAGATTCCCATGATGCTGAAGGCTCTAAGCTGATGCCTTCTGGCATCAGGTATATAACTCATGTCCACCTGCAGATCTGAATATATCCAGTGCCATACCTTCAGACGAGGGACCAGGAGAGCTCCTTCCAACAAAGCAGCCAAGGATGGAGCAAGGAGGAAGCAGCAAGTGAGAGCAGTAGGCAAGTCCTGCTTTAGGGCTTGGGGGGGATGGAGGTCCCATCTGATGACCAGACCTGCTGCCTGGGCATGTTTGCTTTATTGCTGGGAGTTCGGGTCTGGAACATTGTAGAGAGGCTGCCTAGGCTTGAATGGCCCTTGGATTATTATTTCCTGCTGGTCCTCCAAAGGGGCAGCAATGATACTGCCAGGGGAGATCCTGACTGCTTCAAGCACGACTGACTAATCATCTGGAAAGCAGATTTGCAGAAAGAGACCTTGGTAGGAGCTGCATTAGGAAGATCATTGACAGCAGGCTGAGAAAGGTGATCTTCTGTCTCTGCTCAGCACTGGTGAGAGACACATCTGGAGTCCAGAGTCCAGCACTGTGCTCCCCAGTAAAGGGAGACATGGGCATCTGGGAGTGAGTTCAGCAGAGGTGAAGAAAAGTTCATTGGGATTGGGACATCAGACACTCCAGGAGAAGATGAGTGAGCTGGATTTGTTCAGCTGGAAGAAAGAGAAGGTTCACTGGGGGAATATTTCAAAGTGTGCAAATACCTGAAGGGATGATATAAAGAAGGTAGAACCAGAATATTTTCAGTTTTCAGGGCTGCACACAGAAAGGAAGAAAGGTCATGGGAACAAATGGAAATATGGGAAAGACTATATAATTCAAATAATGTTCAGGGTTTTTTAGACAGTGAGAGCAGCTGAACTCTGGCAAATATTGTCCAGAGAGATTGTGGAGTCTCCATCCTGGAGAAATTCAAGACCAAACTGGACGTAGCTGCAAGTAACCTGCTTAAGCTGACCCTGTTTGAGCAGGTTGGACTAGAGGATCTCAAAGGGCCGCTTCCCATCTCAGTTTTTCTGTGCATTCCAGTCCTTGAAAATGACATGGATGACAGCAGCCAAATATTTGTTCCTTTCTTAGTGTTCAAGGCCAGGAAAATTATTAATTATAATCTATAATCATGCTAATGGAAGTTCTTCAGGATCTGCAGGTACAAATAAGAGTTTAATGGGGCGAATTCTTAATTTTTTAATTGGAGAAGATGATTAAAAGACTTCTTCAGTATACCACCTGACCACTGTGCTAAAAGAAACTGATAGGAAAATTGATATTGATAAAAAGGAAAGGGAGGGGAAAAAAGCTTCAGAGCCTCATGGGGTTATGGAGAATGAGGACTCTGCTTTGTTTTTAATGTTTTCTCTAAATCAGAATGTAGGCCATATGTGTGCAATGTGGACAGGATCACAGCCTCAGAGTGATCCATGGTTTTGTGTCACCAGTGTGGAGGGGCCCTGGCTACCACTGCAAAGCATCTGCTTTCTTCCCATTCTGTGAAAGCTGCACCATTTCAAGAAAGCCTTAACAATCCTTCATTTAGTTGTGCTGTTTTCCCACCACAGCCATTGTAACAGGACAAAGTGATTAGAGGAATATGTAATACTCCTGGTCCCCAGTTCTATGGTACTAGCTATGTCTCACCACAGATTTATTTTGTACACAATGGGCTACAGTTTGGCTGAAAATATTTTACACCAGAATTTCTCTTAGATTTCTCATGAATGAGCTGACGCATATGAACAACAGAGTGTCTTTTGAGGTTAACATATTTTGTCAATTTTCAGCTGACATATTGTCTCATTCCTTTGCAGAATACTGTCTCATGAAATCTGAAATGCTGTTGCTGATACTGACAGATGCCATAAGAAAGAATCAGTGCATGGACAAATTATATGGATATGGTGGCTGAAGGGGAAAGAATTGTAAAGGTCTTAGCAGTCTATTTAATTCAGTTAGTGAGGTTAAGCCGAGGAAAACAAAAAGCTCCAATTGAGTAAACTCCCAGCGTATATAGAGCATGTTTCAAAATACTGATACTAGAAACAGACCTGTGCTTGATGAACTCCAGATGATACCACTGAAGTCAATACAGAGAAAAAACCCAGAATCCTCCCTCCTCCATCTCCTCCTGCCAGAGGTAATCCAGAGATTCTTGCACTGTTAAAGCCATTATGACATATTTTGGAACAAGCCAACACAAAAATTATTCATCTTCTCTTTCCTATGATGTTTGCAGATGTATTTTGCAGTAGCTCTAAGTACAAGGCAGCTAGAAAACTTCCAGCAATTTATATAAATAAATATTGTAGGAAAAATCTTTGAAGCAGGAGATCACAAGTGAACACATCTGCTTAACAGAACTGAAAACACAAAGGTTTGAGACCTTCCCCTCTGTTCTACTAAACAATTTTTTAAAAAAAGTTCTTTGTTTTAATGTTTTACTCATCAACTTTTTTTGCATCGTTTTGTATTTTAACACTTATATAGCAAAAGGAATGTGTAGATAAACAAATGTCTAATTTTTCTTAGTAGTAGAAGTATCTTGGTTCTTATTTATTGATGTAGCATAAATTTTATCTTTGATACCAAGGGTTTCATTTACTTTTGACTAAATAAAGCCTTTAGGAGATAATGCTAAAAAAAATCTTTGGTTCTTTAGTTTTAGTAATGAGAAAAGCTTTTGAAGGTATTGTGGATTAAAAAGTTCAATATAATACCCAAGAATTTGACCTTGCTCTACAAAGAGTCTCTCTTGATCAAAAGGATGGAGCACATGAATTAAGAAGTCTTTTCCATCTTAAAATATTAGGATTCTGCCATTCATTCTATTCATAGCACAGCCTGAAACTCTTTTCATTGTTATCCAGTCAGTAATGCTGAAAAAAACATCCTTAAGCCTAATGATCTTGCTCAAATATTTTTTTAGCTGAGGAAAGGATGAAACAGAAAAAAATCAAAGAAAATTGAGACTTCAGTGAAGATTTTCCCCCTAGGGGAAATAAAAGAACTATTTAATAATAACTTTTCCTCCTTTTTTTCATACAAATGTGTCTTTTCTTCAGACAACATGTAAGTGCCAGACTGTTATAGGGTTTTCTACGTCACTGCCTGTGAGAGAGCCAGGGACTTTTACTCCCAGAAAGATTTCACTTCCAAACTGACAATGGCCATGAGCAAACACTGGTGTTTCTGTGCAGAGAAATGGGTGAACTTCCTTTATCTCTTGAATGTTGTGTTGAATATAGAACTGTGGGGTGTTAACCTGGCTTTAGAGAGTGCCACACTTGGAGAAATGGAAGTTTACTACAGGCCAGATCAAAAAGACAAACGTTACCAACAGATAAGGTTTAAAAACATTTGAAATTTGCTTACTATAAAAAAATAGAACAAAGTTAAAAATGTAACTACAAGCAGATTAGAAGCAGTTTTAACCCACTAATGGTAATGGTATTTCTTAGATATTTCAGCATCTCATCTAGGCTGTGAAATCAGCTGCCTTTTGCAATTGGTGTTAAAGTTAACACCTGTTAGAGTCTGCTGGTGCTTCATTTCCCTTACCAGAATCACTGAGGGTAACTGCTCTAGGCACTTCTGGAATGTCTGCAAACTAGAACGATTCAAGCAATTGCTCTTTTTGCAATTATTGTGTTTGGTTGTTGGAAATCACATAACATTTCGTTTCCTTGCCTTTTCCTCCCTTTCCCCAAGTTTTTCACAGAAAATATTTCTACTATATCTCCTGATCAGATTATATTTTCAGCTTTAAGCTGCCTTTGTTGTGACAACAGCCTCTTTAAAACACTGAAGTCTAGTGTTGCAAAATATGCATCAGGAGAAATATGAAAGTTGCAAATTTTTAAAGATAAGTAAAGTGAATTTTGGACTATATTGTTTAAATACAATTGACCCAAGAATAAAGTTACCATGATTACATCAAGTTCCTTTTTCTGAGATTGTAAGATGAAGGAACCCTAGAAACTGTTAAATTCCTATTATCTTTTAATGCCCATCTAAACCTTTATACTCTTACCAAACATATTAATAAGAGGAGTTTTTATTTTCTGCCCCTAAATATTAAGTATTAATAACAAGTATCTATGAATAAAAATCTCATTTATATGTTTTTCATGATAGTACAGTACATCTTTTGGGTATATGTTACTTCCTATTGTGTCATTATATTCACCTCAAAGTGTCTGTATTTCCTACTTCTATAGCCTCTTAATTTAGATAGAAAATTGCAGTCAAGAAAATTGTGTCAAGAACTTTCCTTATGCCCACTAATACCATTCTTCTATCAAAAGAGAGGTCAAGCTTAAATCATAAAAAATGTTGCCTCTTTGGAATATAAAAAAGACACATATTTTTTATTCCAGTTGGGAAGATGAGAAAAGATGTAAAGATATTGTGTGTTTTGTTGCCCTGTGAAAAATACCATGCAAGATTTGTGTATGACTTTTAGCAATGACTAGAACTAATATCTAGATGCTTTGAAATAGTTTAGTTAGAACAAGAATAAGACTAAAATCTGCACCAGATCTCTGTTCATTATTTTTTATATCCTCTGGATGAGCCCTAGTTCAACTTCAGCCTTTTTGATCCATTGCAGCCAAAACTGAAAACTGTGCATGTTACTCTATTTCTTTAAGATTAGGGTACAAAGGGATAAACTACTGATGTATCCATGAAGGACCAATGTGGCATGAGACATTTATGACAGATGTAATTTTGATGCAGAAATCAGTGGGATTTAGTGTGCTTCTATTATGCATAAAAGTTGTTTCTTTTACAGTTGACTCAACTGTTCCTGAATTTGCACAGTCTCCAACTTTCTTTTATTTTGAATTTGGAATGACAGTGCAATGCCCTGAAAAAAAGGGTAGTGGTAAATTGGAAACTGAAGTTGTTTTGGAAATTCAGAAATTTAATTCAGAAAGCTCTAAGTCCAAGAAGGATATAGTCTCCTTGCTTTATTGAAAAGAGCTAAGGTTAAGAAACTTGCACTAAGTATGTCAGGCACTTGTCCAATTTTCTGCTCCAATAAACCCTTACTTATGTGGAAGAGCAGCAGTCAGGAGAAATAAGAATCCCACTTTACATAAAATCATGGTTTTGGTGGAAGAATGTCCACTTCAAATAGGTCCACGACAGAAATCATGTAAGGTTTGATTGGATGCACCACCGGTGAAGTGACTCATTTGATAACAACTCTTCTATTATCAATCTCATTCTCTACCCCAGAGATGGACACCAATAAAAAGTTAATTGATTAAACTTATACATAACCACCAAAGTTCAACTTTCAAAAAAATCTACAATTAATTGTAAAAAAGCTTTTGCAATGACAAAAGTATTCCTGATGAACTGTTTGGATTAAATGGAGGTGTGAAAGGAATCGAGTAAGCATTCAGAAGATTGGGAGAGCTGTAAATCTTTTCAAAGAGTGACAGAGGATCACAGAATCCTAGAATGGTTAAAGTTAGAAAGGACCTTCAAAGATCCATTCCAACCCCTCTGCCATGGGCAGGGATACCTTAAACTAGACCAGATTGCTCAAAGCCCCATCCAGTCTCATGTTCTGCTTTACATCCCGTGAAAATCTGCCCTCTGTCAGTATAAAACCATTTACCCTCGTCCTGTCCCTACAGATCCTGGTAAAAAGGTTTTCTGCTTTTTTCTTATAAGCCCTTTTTTATTTTAAAAGGTCAGTCTGGAGTCTTCTCCAGGCTGAACAGCTCCAGCTCTCAGCCTGTCTTCACAGGAAACCCGCTCCTGCCCTCTGACCATTGTCACAGCCCTCCTCTTCAACCCCTTTAAGAGATCCTTGAATTTCTTGAACTGGTGACTCGAGAAGTGGAGACAATATTCCATGTGGAGCCTCATGAGAGCAGAGCAGAGGAGGATCACCTCCCTCCTGTGACCTGCTGGGCTCACTTCTTTTTATGTAGCCCTGGGTATGAAAGGTTTTAATGTAAGAGGTGATGGTACACATGGATTTTATGAGATTTTAGTGCTTCCACTTACAATAGGATCAGGAAAAACAAATCTCCAAGACCAATATATTATAAGAACAAGAAAAATATTCAAGGGCTTGTGCAGAAGTGGTCCCGATTGTGTTTGTTGTAGCTTACAGATGAGTTGATAGTTTGGATGCAAATAATCTCACTTATCTTTAGCTACTTAAATGTCAGGCTGATTGTTAGTTTTACAAGGGTTTTTCTATGTACATGCTACTCACTAACAAATAACTAGCTAGTAAGTAAATGAAGTACTGTGACAGTGCTCAACCTAGCAAAAGCATCAGCAAACAGAAAAATGTTGTAAATGGAAACAAATCAGCACTGGAAACAAAGGTATGAAGTATCATGGAAAGTCTCAGATGCCAGGGAATTATGAAGTTCTAGCTAAAATCCTACTTCTACAAGCATGAAATCAATAAGAAAGCAGAACTGGTGTCTATCCGGGGCAAAGTCAATGAGGGATGAAGACAGAAAAATGATGGAAAGTACAAAAAGGGTAAATCAGCAATGTGCCATTAACTGGAAACACACCTAAAAGGCCAGAAAAAACATTTATATAGGACTTGAATTTCAGTTATCTATGACCATATACATCTGTACTGCAGCTAAAGGGATTTTCCAAAGCTGTTCTCAAGTCTAGGCTCCATGTCCACATCAGTGAAATTTGAAATTTGACCCCAGTGTGGATGCAGCACAGGGGAATCTGCAGGCCCACTCATCTAATACCCTGTTGGTACAGTATCAGGCAATTCATATCTCTGCCAGGAATTCCCTGTAAAGTCCTTCATCTTTATTGGATGTGGATCTAAGACAGTACCACATACCAATATGTACCCAATAAGAGTGTAAAGGAATACTGGCCTCACACCCACAAGTGAGGGGGAAAAAAAATGGATTTCTCATTGCAGAAGAGTCCAAAACAGACATCAAATATAACAAACCAAATATATTAAAAAATACTTAAGCTAGGGGTAGGACTGTGCACAAGACATGGCATTCCAGACAACATGGTATTAAAACCAAGCCCAAATAAAAGGATCAAGACAAGGAATTAATACAATAAAATTACATAGATAATAAATTCAAAATACACAGGTTCAAACCATGAGAATCAAGAAGGGAAGAAGGTGACCTGAAATACAGGCATGTTTGTCACGGTGTGCATTATGTAGTAACAATGTGCAGAAAGAAAAACGGTGTATTTTTAGGCAATAAAACACAATGTGCAGGAAAGAGAATAATTTTATCCTCTAAAGTTATGCTATCTCAAGAGGGAAAAGGTAACACAATCAACAAGGCTGCAAAGATTTCTGGTAAGGGGAAAGAGAACTTCAGTGTAACTTCCGAAGATGAGGAGACGCCAAGGATGAAGTTTTGCAGGAAAATGCCAATGATTCTATTTCTATGATTGCAGCTATGCTGTTAGACCAATAACTAAATTCAATTGCTACTGGTTTAGGGAGCCAGGCATAATTTAATGTCAAGTAAACAGCAACATTAGACCCGAGAAGTGTGGCCAAGGACTGTTCATCTACAATTAACTCAGGAGCCACTGGACAAATACAGACTCCTGGTGAGAAGCCCATGAACCAACAGAGAAGGAGAGCAAGGAAATGGCACACTTAGAGGCAAGATGAAGCTGGAAATATTTCCTCACAGTCTGCAAACCTATAAGAACACAGAATGTCTTCAGTGTTGTAGCTAAGAAAGATGGATGTAGCTGCCTACAATAGAGGCATAATTTAAACCCTTGAAATATTAAGCACAGCTGCCTAGAACTGGTAAGAAATCCTCCCACAAAATAGTCAAGTGCTCAACCCCAGAATTCTTGAGAAAAACAGAAACCTGTATCATGACTAAAATGATACTATTCTGCAAATTTATTAGATCAAAGGTGTGACTTTCAGTGGCAAATTAGAAAAAATACTCATCTAAAACTAGGAGGCAACAGCTATTGCTAGTAGGTACTTAATATACTCAGAAAATTCACCTCTAATAGCTGTATAATCTGAGTTACAGTCCCATCTCAGAGTCATTAGAAAATGGCTATAAAAAAGCGGTACCAAAGGGTGCCTGAATGGTTACAGGACACGTTTTTGAAACCTCTGTGCTGTGAGGTAAGATTGAAAGTTACTCAGAAAAATACACTTTTTGTGGAAATACAGGATAGGGCAAAATTTCTGGGACATGGAGAATGCAATGAATCCTGAGATAATGTTATCAACACTCTGTAATGTCTCTGCAATGTCTCTGCAAGGCTGAAACCCACAGCAGAGTAGTGACAACCAGCCAGAGGACCTCAAAAAAAGACCAAGAACAGTCTTGGATACCATTTGGCTTGTGCAGGAGAGATGTAAAAGTTAATGTCTATTAAGAGCTACTATGATCCCACCAGACATTGAAGACTTGAATAATTGTGAGATGCTTACTGATTCCATCACAGACATGAAACCCTTTGAGGATCATCAGGTTGGAAGGACTGTGATGGCAAAGTACATGCAGTGACAATGTTCACACCATCCACATTCCAGTAACTCATAGTCCCACAGCTTATCAAAAACACATGAAAAAAGAAACTCAAAAAGCAGTATTTAAAAGGCAATAAAAGAAGCCATAAGGAGCATGGATACACATCAAGAAGTCTTAGTCTGCAGGAGGGAGCTGGAAGATAATCTTAATTTTACTGGATTAATAGCTAAAGTTGTAACTCTGCTGCAAATAAAACTTTTATTTAGGTTTTCAATCATTAGTCTTTATGTGATATTTATCAGACCATTGCTCATAGATTATGTCAGATTTTTTTCTGTACCTCCTTTTGTAGAAATGATTTTATTCTAGTAGGAGAAACAGCTGACGGGGCCAGGGAGATTTGTTTGTTGTTTGGTTTTTTTGTAGGCCATATTTTCAAAGACTTGAGAAATTTTCCAGAACCTGCTCCAGGATATTCTATTGATATTTCCAATTCCTAAGAGGTTGTAAGAAGAGATTAACTGTTGGACAATATCCATGTGAGAGACCATGAACACTGGAAGTTGACAGCTTTGTAGCATAATAATCCATGGAAATGTCATCTGAAAAGCTGAGATAATGTCTGAAATTTGCCAATGGGCAAGAATAGTGTATCTGGGGATGTAAAAAAGATAGGCTTGAGCCTGATTATAAGAATTCAAGAAAGATGCAATTGAATCTGAATAGAGAGACTTGCAGGTCTTTGAATTAAGTCTCACAGGAGATAAGCACTTGCTGACCTTCAGTTCCTCAATGTTCCTCTGCCTGGACTTCTAGTGTGCTTGAATGTTTGTTTCTTGACCTTCAGCCCTAGCAAAGCAAAGCGGTTTAGAAATACTTGAATTGGATCAGTTGTTGTGATGATCTTTTCATGAATAATTTTTTGGCGAGGTTCGTGTAAATTTGGATGCTATTCATGAGCTTAGTATTACAAGGTACAGAGGAAAAATCACTGGTTCTTTGAGAGGAGCAAATGGCAATGAGCTGTTCTTCTCTGCAGGATGAAGATTTTAATGAGCTGCACATCAGATATCTTACAAGTCAAGAACTGCAGGAGGATATTAAAGAAAACATTATGTAGAATTTCTGTTCCTTGTAATCAATTAGAGATAATTGTGGTTAGAAGACAATGCACACATGTAGTATATTAGCTGTGCTTTCTTTGGTGTTGGGCACTGTCTAAAAACATGTCAGTGTAGCTCTGTGTCCAGTCAAACAAAAGCCAAACAGCTCTGCCAGGAACTAGAAGTAATGTGGTATCAAGATGTGCAGTCTTGCTAATCTGTAGCTTTCTTGAACTAAGTAAGTCTGGGATGGGATGCAGTACACCAAGTGAGGACTTCTCAGTGGTGAGGCATAGGCTAGATAATCTTTATGACTCTATGCATGTTCTGACAAAATGGTTGCTATTATTTTGTGATTGTGTATCATCGATTCCAGTATGCTTCATGGTTTGCAATAACAGCTTCATTTCTGAATAGCTGCTACCTAACCAGGTCTTCTTTCTCTTGCATTTGCTCAGATGACATTTTCTTCTGTGGAATACTTTTCTCGTATCCTTATCACTTTTTGCAAGCAGAGGTTTCCTCTATTTTCAGTGCCAACATTTCTCTCTTCCAACTCTGTCTATGTATTGAGACAATTTTTGGCTCATCTGAAAAGCAGTAACTTCAGGAGTCTTGGGCACTCAGTCACCTTTAAATGGTTATGTGCAGAATAATGTACCTTGCAGCTCAAGATATTCAGAGGTTTTGGGTACTTTGTTCTTTTGATATGAATTTACTCAGTCTGTACTATTTTCCTCTCTTTTTCATTGATGTTTCTGAAATAGAATCTAAAGCAGAACAAGAAATGAAATTTTTCCTTCTTTTTGCTTTGGTAATGATGCATTCAATTATGTTCCCAATGATTCATGAGGTTTCTAGTAGTGACAATTATTTATCCTGCACAGCCTCCTCAGGAGGCCGTAAGTTTGTGTTCAAGGGAACACAGGGTGCCCTAAAGTTTGAGTAATACGGGTTAAATGCCATATGTTCCAGTCAGTTAGTTACGTTTCTGGGAAAATCTTTTATTACTTCTGAGCAGTCTGGGGTCTGCTCACAATTGCAGGAAGATCCTCCTATTCCTCTTAGTCTTCCAGGCTATAACCTCCCAGTTTCCTGTCTCTTCCTACCTTCATTCCAAAGTATTCCTCAGGCTGAGTGATCGTTTTTCTTCAGGGATTTAGAAATTTGCTTCACCTTTCTGTGACCTCTTTCCAATCCAGTGTGTTTAGGTGGGATAAGAGAAACAGGTCATTACCCCTCCTGCTCACCACATCCTCTCTAATACCATGTACAATTTACTGTACACATAGCAAACCATGGTCAAAGAAACCAATCAGTAGCATTTCTCACTCAGAGCCTGATGAAGTGTATGTCTTCAGCATTTCATTTGGGGGACTCAGAAACTGGTGGGTTATTTTTCATCCAAGCAATAAATTTGTCTTAAGAGCACTGTTTGCAAGGTGTCAGATGCTCCATCTGACTTAACTGATTCTGTAAGAAGAACACTTCAGAGAAATACTCTGCTCTCCAGAGGCTTGCCAAATTTTGTTTATGTTGTCAGCACTGCCTGACAGCAGAAATAATTCAGAAAATGTTTAGGTCATCAGTGCCACCACACCACAGGTATACGGCAGGTACAGAGACATCTCACCTCCCTTAAATCCTGAGCTCTTCAGCACAAACCTTGCAGCTGGAATTCCATGGAATTCCAGACCGGACTAGGGAATGTCCATACTACCAGGGATAAAAAACAAACCAAACCAACCAACCAACCAACCAACCAAAAAAAAAGGTACCTGAATTTTACAATGATAGCATTTTCAAGTTTCTTAACTTAAATTATTCCCTTTACTAAGTTCTTCCTTCCAGTTATAACTTGGCCAGCCATCACAGTTCTGAAAGTACAAAATTGCATGCACAAAAGCTACTAAGAAGTGTTTCGGTAAATTTTATGATGCTTGGACAACCCCCAAATTTTATAGTGTTGTGATGCCAGGATCTTAGTGATATTCTTACCATCTGAGCAGAAGAGGAAGAACCATCATAATTTCTTTTCTTCTCTAGGAACATTTAAGAGTTGTCTACTCACAAACTTTCTATTGAGGTGAGCAAAGTGTGACTGCAGCACTTCTCCAGGGGAATGAGTTAAGACTTTCAAACTGTATTGTTATTCCCACGAATTTCCTCTGAATATAATTATAAAATTTAATTTTTTTAAATTGTATGTCTAATATTAAACAATATCAATCAAAGTTTATTTTTGCTTGTAACAGAAAGCTTTAATATAACCTCTCATAGTAATTTGTATGTGTTGTGAACCTGGTGCTGACATTGAAGATATGAAGTATTTTGAGACTGTATGTACTTTTCATGCTGGCTTTCTCAATTATCTTTGCTCTTCAGGGCTGACACAAGGCACTGTAAAATATTTCAGAGTGATGCACATTACAGACAAACATCAATTGTCATAAAAATTTTGTGGGTTGATGTTTGAAGACTTTAGCAAAAGCTGGGGGGGAAATATATTTTCAGGTCATTGGATGCAGTCAATGGTGCTAAGTCTCATTTCAAGTGACTGAGACATTACTTACAAATCCCAGAGCAAAGATCTTACTCTATTCAATCTAAATTAGTTAATTAATGGACTATACCAATTTTTGAGAACACAGAGAAGAAAAGGCTCTAAAGCTAAACATACTTTTGGTGCCCAGCACAAAGTTTTGAGTTGCAGTCTTGTGCTTCAGACTTAAAGTTTGAACTCTGGCTAGGAAAAAGAATAGCAAGTATTTTCGAGGACAAAGAAAAGTTTCTATTCAAGTGACTTTCAATACTTAAAGTCTTCCTCTTTCTAGCACAATTTTGCCTTTCCAGTTCTTCTACTACTTAATTAATGTTTTAAATTACTCCACATTGTCAGGACCCTGAGGACACCAGTAGGAGATAATGGTCCTTAGCAGTCTCCTGGGACTTGGGACCTGGGACCTCACCCATGTCCCACCCAAGGGCTCAGACCTCCTCTCCCCATGGGAACCCTTCCCTGCTCCCAGTGCTCAGCCCAAAGGAGTCACTGGCCCTGTCATCCATCATCACATAACGAAAATCACAGAATAAGATGCTAATTTTGGCTGCAGACTAAACAAATATTCAGCCACTCATTACAGTTCTGGGCTGCTGTACTGTGTCTGTAAAGGATTTCTAAGCTGCATGTTTTAAGATATAAACTATGCAGTAGATTGATAAGAAAAATGTAGCTTTGAAATATCTTGGTAGTTGGAAAGTAATACTTGAGGAAGTAAATGCTGTACTGGTCTTATATTTAAATTTTTTCTAAAACATTATCCTGATCATTTTTCTAAGAGATTTCTGAAATAAATCTTACTCTATAGTTGCTCTTCAAGCCAATAAGCAAAAATGTCTCTGTATTTGCTGGGTGAAAACATTTCATTTTATAAAACCTTTCTGAATATTTACACAGGCTTTATTTAATCACCTGAAGCCATCGTTTTTACTAGTAAGATACAGAAAAATGAATTTCTATTAAACTTACAAAAAAATTATTGCTTTCAGAAACAATCTGTGGTGCAGTTATATATTACTGTCTCTGTTTAGAGTGTTGTCACTCTTTAGAGAAAAGAACAGAGCATTTTATTTATAGTTTCTTTCAAGCCTGGAATCAAATGAAGCCCTGACTTTTCAATGCCCATGGAAGGGGTGCTGACGACTCCACAATTAACAGTCCTGCAACACTGAATCTTCCAGGGAGTAGGGAATTTCCATTCGTGTTGTTTAGAATTTGTCTATATTTGGATTTGTTTCTAGATGCCTTGGAAAGCAGGAATAGATAGGATGCTATGAGTTTAGGGGAGGAATGTTTAATAGGTAAACAAATAGCTTTGGTTTTATGCCCATTCACAGGGTCACTATTTTTTTTGCATTAAGGACTGGTATTAATCCTTCCATTGTTCATCCTGAAGCTACTGTTAAGTCCACCCTGTCCAGAGCAGGGCCTGGAAAAGTTGGGAACCTGGCATGCAGCATGTCTCCATACAGCCCCATCCAACTCCCTTTCAGAGGTTGCATTCAGTATTGGGACAACCAAGCCCCTTTCAGCCCTCCCTGAAGCCACACTGCCAAGGCTTTCATTGCAGGCAATGTAATAAATCAACAACATATTGCCAACTGCCAGAGGATTATAGCTCTCTTTTGGGGAAAAAAGAATTGGGAATTACAGAAATTTTGAGATGTATTTTTGCATTTATGGAATCCAGCATTTCTCATTAGAGAATCTCAGTGTTACTTGAACACACTAATTGAACACAGGTATATAATGAGTTTGAACCAGACACAGTTAAATTTTTGACTTGACTTAGTCCTGTTATAGAATGATATCAGGCTTGTTTCATATCATGTATTTTTCATTAAATGTATTGAACAGTATTGACAATATTTTCAGGCTTTCTGGAAGTAATCTAATACACTTCATGTTGCTTATTTTTCTGTTTATACAGAACCACCTTCTAGGAAATTATCTCAAATTTGGAAAAGCACAGCCTCCAAAAATATAGTTGAATATGCTTTATTGAAACTGAGTAAGTGATATTTGACAAAAATACATGTTCTTTGATATAGAGGGATTTCATGCAGCTGGAAATCTTCCGTTTATTGCATGATTACTGCTTGAAAATGTTACTTGTGGGCTGCCAGAATGTTTCTACATATATATAATCTAAAAAGGTCTACATAAAATATTCAGTGGCTTGTAGCCAAGCTCACTGAAGTTCAAATCTTTGAATTTATGGGGGAAGTTACTGTTTTCCAGGTAAGCATGGGACACCCAAATATGTCACCATGCAGAAACTCTAAGCCCTGTGCCTGTTGCAGGACCACAGATGAGTACCACAGTTTTCTGGTAGAGCGGAATAGTTTGCATTGGAGCTCATGTCATTATAAAATGGGTCATTGAAAGCTTGTATTTATTTATGCTGCAAGGAAGACACATAACACAATCACAGTTTTAAAACTGCCAGGGTAGAAGACAGTTTCAGTGTTTTTGGAGAACTTCAGAAACCCAGAGGTCAGATATTTAAGTCTCAGCTGGTTACCTTTAGTTCCCTTTGTAGTCAATTGGTAGAATCAGAAATGAGCTGTGAGAGACTTGGTTTTATATATCCAATTTAAAATAAATTGAAACAAAGCCTGCTTTTCAAAAAATCAGGGTTGGAAGGAATGATTTTGATGACTAATTGAGAGTTTTGATCCTAAATCTAAAATTATTACACTAGGATATATGACTAGATTTCTGACTCCCTTGATTTTTATACACTTTCAAAAATTAGTTCTTATCACTATCTTATTAAAATATTTTATGCATACCACAAAGAGACTGTTTTCTTAGTTCATCAAGTTCTGCTGTTTGGGGTTTATTTGTTTTTCTTTGCTCATCTCTACTTGAAGATCATCCTACATATAAAATTTTGCAAACAGTTTCTCTTACTGTAGTACCAAATGTCATTACCCATGTCTAGCACTTTAGTAATTGCTTGGATATTTGACAAAAAGATAAAAACATACTCACTAATTTATAAAAGGTACTGTATAAATTAGATAGAAGCTATGGGGAATATTAGGCACTTATTTGTGTTTTTGGGGGAGGCTTGAGAAGATACGGATTTTGCAACCATCAGAGTAATTTAAAAAGAGGAAATCACACAATCTTGTTTCTTCCTTTTTCTAGTTTCATACAATCCAGGACTTTTTACCAACCAAAAGTCCCATTATATGAAATTTAGTTAGTGTTTTGTTTTAAAATAAACTTGCAGCCCTGTAGCATGTATTTGCCTTTCACTTTTTTCCATTTTATGCTAATAATATTTATGTGTGATCTTCTAAACTGACCAAAGTTTTAATTTATTATACATCAGCTTGGAGAGCAGAATACTTTTATATCAAATAGAACACATTCATATTAAGCTAGAAAATTAGATATTGCACAGCAGCTTTTTTTTAGTAGCCCTGTTCTAAAATATCTCAATCAGAAATTGTCTTTGGATATGTGGATATTTCTCAGGTACTATTGGTTTGTGGAAAACACATTTAAGTGGATTCTTCTTTCCTAAATTTCAGTGTCCTCCGTGCCACATCATATATGGCAGACGATTCTTGATACAATAAATTTGCTTGGAGCAACCTGGTCTAGTGGAAGGTGACCCTGCCTGTGGCAGGGGGTTGGAACCAGCTGGTCTTTAAGGTTCCTTCCAACCCAAACCATTCTGTGCTTCCATAATGTGAACTTTTCACCCCAGCACCACCCCTAATAAATTATTCTAACATATTGTAACCATTAAATAACTGTACGAGTTACAAGGTACTGCAGTTTTTAAATAGATTTAAAAATTGTCAGTGTTCTCTCATTGCAACCAGATATGAACACTTCATATCCCTAAAAGTTATAAATATATGTAAATGCACACACATATCTATTTTTATGAATTTGTATATGCAACACAATCTTCATAACTAGTATTTTTTTCCACATAATTTCATTTGTAACTATGTGTCCAATCACCATCTTTTGAGCAATCTCTAAGTATAAAGGAAAATTTTTGGTACTCTTATCAAAATTACAGAAACATTTCCTTTCTGGAAATAAAAAAAAAAAAAAAAAAAAAAGATAAGGGGGAGGTACATGAAAACCCAAAAGACTTATTTCACCTAATGCCAGTTTGACTATTACAGCAGTGAATTTCTCTGAAAGAAACTTATACTTTTTATATTTTATGTCCCTTTAAAGTTCTTCACATTACCTTTAGCTTTGATTAACCTAAATTGTTATATCCCATGTGTGCTTTTTTGCCTCCCTGTTGCTCATTCATTTTCCCCACAGATAGATAATGAACATAAAATTAATTCTAACACAGGCTGAACACATTAACAGCCTTATTGGGCTTTTGTATTAAGATGAAAAAGCTTTAAAATTTGTTTCTAATGCAGAGAAAAATACAATAATGAATTCCAATATGCATAACTTGCTTATTTAAAATATTTCTAAAAAATTATTTATAAAAGTCTTTATTGCTGTAATGTGAAGCTGTAAGCTTCTACATTTTTCAACAGTTAAAAGTCAGTGCAAATGAAGAAATCCATGATTAACATTATACAAAGAAGGTTTTTCATTTGTGCATGTGAATGTCCCTTCTGTGTAGGAACACTGGGAGTTCTGAAAGGACTGCAAATCTTAATTCTATTATTTTTGCTTTTCCCATTTTTTTTCCCAATAATTTTTTATTGAAATGCTTATCTATCTTCACTTCTCCTTGTCAATATTGTAAGATTGTAAACTTTTCCTAAAGGTCCAGTACCTTTCCCTCTATCCCATAAATTACAACTCCATTGTAATGAGTTAGTGTTATAACAAAGACTCACTGGCAATGCAGTGTATTTTAATAGACAAATTGCTCTAAATTAAGCTCTAACCATCTGCTCCATTCTCATTTATGGCTCTAAAATGAACGTATTTTAAAATTATATCATTTAAAAATAATGCAAATGATTGAAGTCTGCAGTAAGGCTTCTGCATATTTGTTCATTCAGCGTAGCATAGTTATGGTAATAGTGATGTTTCTTCCTTGCTCCAGGCATGTATGAAGGAGAAAGTGGTTAATGCTTGATACAATAAATTTGCAGTTATTATGACGCATTAAGTATGTCAAAAAAGATATTTTTCTCCTAGAGAGTTACACTGAATGTAAATCTTTGTATCGGAGCATCCTGATGGGATACCTGGAGGCAAAGCTTTAGCTAATTCTACAACTTGTAGGGGGTTAAGGATATCAGAGACATTAAATGCTGACAACTGTAGTTTTAATATGCTGGGGAAATGAAGCTATTCTATATCACTTTCTGTATTTGTTAACTGTTATGCCACCACCAGGGATCTCACTAGGATTTGTAGAGAAAGAACATACTGATAGCTATTTAGAGGGAAAACAGTAATTTTTTTTCTCCAGTAGTAAATTGTGGTACAGACTGATAGAGCAGCAAGGAGGAGAAAAGAAAAGACTAGAAATTCTCAAAGGATGTAGCTGGAAGTCCAAGTAAATCCCATTTCCTCTCATTGCCTCTCTGCTTTGTTTGTGTTCTCCATATTTTAAAAATATTGCATTAAATGCTTACATTGAACTCATAAGTAAGATAACTTTATTATTATTTTTAACGTCAAAATAAGCATCAGCAGTCTAAGAATCTTTATCTCTGGCTTCATGTGACTGTAACACTGGCCTGGGAGACCACTTGTGGAGGGCGCTAAATATTACTCATCATGTAGAGATACCTTTTCTCCTGCCAGACTGGGCAGCCTTCTCATCTTATTGAGACATAAAACAAGATCAGCTGAGGTGAAGAAGATTATCTGGCCCGCAGATTGTAACCATATTCAGCTAAAAGATGGCATCAGTTTTACCAGTTTGCATTTTCAAAGGTTGCATTTTTGACTGGGCTAAATAATTGGGCTGCCTGCAGAGGCAGAGAGAGCAGTGTGACAGGGCTGTTTCTTCCATGTGCTTTTAAACAGGGTGAATTTCCTGCTGGAAGTGCCACTGTCTGCAGAGAGAGCCTGCTTGAGCGAGGCAGGCCAGATGCTTCCCTGTTACACAGCTGAAGTTAGACAAGAACGCCAAAGTTACCATTCACTCATAGCACTCCAGCAATGTCTCCTTTTCAATCATTTAGGGAATGACATCAATGATTATAAAGGAACATCTGCTGATGGCTTTAGGAGGTATTAAGTTTGGAATGACTAATTTAGTCATATAATTAACAGAAATACGGTTTGTTTGGCAGAATAGGAAAAACACACTATAGAGATACTGATGATAATTGTGAGGGCCAGTAATAGAAATCAAAATGTATCACTTTAGTACATTACATCTCTGAGTCTGTCATTCCAAAGTAAGTGCCTCTTAAAACCAGATGCTCCCCCTGCAATATTTGATGTGTGTTTATAATAGATGAACAAAGGAGGTATTATATCTTTTGTTATCACTAAGCACCAAGGTCAAATTTGGTAAGTAAGCAATGATTTCAGAGTTTTAATTATGTACAAAATAATTCTGTTTAATTCCTGCAGAAATGTGTCTGCCTTTGGGAGATGTTCTGGAAGGGACTATTTTAAAATTGGCCATCTTTTTTGCTCTTTCAGAAAATATAAATTTTAGTGTATGCTTTCTTTTCTTAACCTTGTAAATATTAGGAACATAATTCAGATCTTCCCTGTTTGATTGAGGGTGTACTGGAAGGACAATGCATGGGACATCTCTTCATACATAACATAATAAAACTAACAAAAATGTATCTTCTCTAGAATATTAATCACTGGAATTAAAAGATATATTAATACAGGATAAAATGAGATTTTACTCTATCTAAATAAAACTTATTGACCTTTCATTATTTAAGCTATTAAAATTTTTGTTTCCAGAGTCTTCAGAATTTATTATTTTTCAGTGGTCCTTTTATTATTTATATTATTCATATTTAACATATGTTTTCATTCTATTCCATTCAAATTTATAAACTAAACTTGTAAGACTGAGCATTTTCCAATACACAGCTAAGAGCTGTGATTAAGGCTGTTTATCTCTGTTCATACTTTTCCATTCTCCACCCTATTGTTTGTAGTATTTTGGTTTGCCAGGCTTTTAAAATTTATTTTACCACATGTGTTCTAGTTAGGCTAAAATGTTAAGAAATGAATCTTGCATTTGGAAAAAGAAAGGTGGGAGTCTTCCCTTCCCTTACTTTTCAAGACTTCCCTATAGATTTTTTTTTTAGCTAGTTACTTTCACTTTGGAAATCAACATTTTGTTCAGTCTCACAAAAGTCCTGCTTTTGGCAGACTTCTGAGAGTCTGGTACTGTTCCATTCATTCCAGGAGGAATGGATTCATCAACAGGGCAAAGGTGAGGAGTTGATAGTTCACAAAAAATAAAAAACATTTTTATATTATTCCATAACTCATGCTGTGGATGTTCTTGCTATCTAGATGGAAACTTTTGGTACACATGTGTACATGTTCAAAAGAAATACATTTCTTTCCTCTGTGGGAGCTAAATTTCTGTTTGTACAGCTCTTTATCAGACAGCTTTCCCTGGTGAAAAGGGCAAAAGTGTGTTACAAGGGGGAAAAGAGAAAATTCAACATGCCCCAAATTACTGAAAAGAAGTTATTTTCTGTTTTAGAATTTGATTCACTGACATTGGTCTAACTATAACAGTTAATGTGTTGGGGTTTTTTGGTATTGTTTTGGGGTTTCCTGGGTGGTTTTGTTACTGAAAAATTTTTTACTAGAAGAGAAACCAAGTTTAATTTTCCTCCTGTCTATATTTTCCATTTGTGTTTAGGAGGTGATAAGTTTGGGGCCATAGTGGCTATTACTATTCTTTCTACGCCCTTTGAGAGTTCTAACTATGAAATGAAGCCAAAGCTGCAGCTGCAGAAGCAAACATGCACTTTTTTAATGAGAAACATCTTGCTGTTTTCCACTTCTCCACTGTAAAATTTTGCATAAGATGAAAAATTAAACATCATGTTACAATTAGGCCACAATCTATTAACACTTAATTTGGTAGAGATAAAATTAAATGCAGGAATAGCAGATATTTTAGTAGATTTCAGGTTTTGCAGATATTATTACACATGTACCATTGTATGTAGTACTATTCACTCAGAAGAAAAAAAAATCTTTTGTGTTTTCAGTAATTTAACTTTATCTAAGTTTTAAATGAATATTATCAATTGAGAGCAATTTTATACACAAAAATCATCCTGATATGAAATTTTGGTTCTATTTCATGCAATACTTTATGTAAACAAAGATTAGTTTTAGTGTGCTGAATCTAAGCATTTTTCAGTATGTGATGTCAGCTCCATGTACTTTTTAAATTTTATTGATTCTAACATTTGTCTTTTGAAGGGGTAATGATTTATTGTGTGTGAAAATCCCACAATACCCTATTTTGTTTTGACAGCTGTATTTAGTCCAGTGAGCTAATTAATGGGAATCACAGTTGTTAAGATGGTTTTCTGATGCGTCGACAAAACCCAAAGAAACAGCTGACAAATACACACTTTGGTTTTGAGAAGGAAAAATGGCTTCCTTCCTTTCCTTTCCTGCTCTTCAGGTATAGAATACAGGGATTGTCCATTGGAAAGGTAAATTAATCTAAGCAAGTCTTTTGCTTTCACTTTAAAATGCATTTTTGCAGTAGTTTCTTTTTAGGATTTGTCTGTAATATTGCTAAATTAAAGAGGAAAACAAAACAGTCGAAGAGAAACATAATTCTATTATTTTCTTAGCTATCGGAACTACTTCCTTCAGTGACCTAAGCAATGTGATTAACATGACTACTTTTCTTTCATCGTCTGCTTTGTACAGCATTCTGTGATCTGAGATGTAGGAATGTTTAATCTAGCAGTTAAAGGCCTAACAAGATGTTACTGAGGCTGAAAGCAGAAGTCAGAAACAGCCAATATAAACTGCCAATTAAATGCAACTTTTGAAAACATAATGAATCTGACCTTATTTTTGAGCATCATGCTAGATGGAGGGCAATTAATGACTGACATTTCTTCTCATGGAAAATGACAAACTCATCATCATTTGGAATCTTGAAGTCAAAATCATGCATCTTTGAAAAGAACGCTCCTCATCCCAGTAAAAAAAATTAAGAATGATACTGTTAATTCATGGTAAGAAAAAATAATAATTTTCCCACTGTGAAATAGCAAGAAAGTTTTTGGTCTTTGTTATATAGAAGCTTGAAAATATGATAATAGTGGATTCTTCTGGTCTTAACAGTCTGAGGATCTACAAAAAGCTGTTGAAATAATGCATGGTATGACTACAGGGAGGAGATAGAACATTTTGCAATGAAGGATGTCATTGGGGAGGCAGTCTGATTTAGCAATTAGTGCACGGATCCACAAGTCAGAAATTCAACATTCTATTCCCATACCTGACATTGATTAGCAAGTCACATTAGGACTTATTATCAAAAGTCAGATATGCAGCTGATCATCTAATTAAGATCATCATGCTATTAGCATAACTGCATTTGCAAATCATGTATGCAGAGCTTTAGCCTTTGTTTAACCTTGATCTCTGATATGAAAGCAAGCTATGATTCAACCCTCTCGTTCCATAATTTGAGCAGCTCACAATTTTTGATGTATTTATCCTCATCAGATCCTGTCAAACTGGGTATTATTATTTATCCTTATTTTTAGAAAGTGGAAGTGCATCACAGAAATAGAAGGTTCTGAATTTCGAAGATACTTAGGCATTTAAAGATGCAGATAACCAATTAATGAAATTTTCATAAGTCCCAAAGATGATCACATCTCTAAGTCCTATATACATTTTAATGACTTTTTAAGTGCCTAAATCATATTTGAATTTGGTTCTACATCTTGTGAGGGTCTATGAAATCAAAGTCCAGTTAAAAACAGTGTGCACATTTGCAAGTAGCACAGACAAATATAAGCAAATTAACAAAATTAAACAGTTTTTAGGAAGGATCTGGCTGTCACACATATCAGGAGGCTTTGTTGCTGGTCTGGTTCTACTCATGCTTGCCAAAGATCACCTCCTACTCACTTTCATTCCAAAATCCAGTTTGTGTGGAGATCCAAGACCAGTCAGTAAATATGAAAGAAAGCATTATTAAATGGGAATAATCAGGGAATTTGCTTCAAAAGATGACAACAGAGCTAAAATGTCCATGTAGGCTCACCCTGTGATTCTTAGAAACAAAATGATCTAAGAAGTCTAAAAGCAATGGAATTTCCCTATGAAAAAGTAAAGAATACTGATGTCCTTACTTGAAAATTTTGTATTAGTAAGCAGATTTGGTCATCTGAAAAGTATGGCAGGATTGTTTTGGAGAGGCTCACTGAAAACCTGGACAGAAACTGTTAAAACCTTGGAAGAGATATACTTGATTTATGGAAGGTTAGCCAGCTTAACAAAACAAAATACTTAGCACTAGTCCAGTCTGAAAATATTGCTGTATTCAGGGATTATTTGAGTAAGCATTCTTCATTTCTTGGCCAAGTTTATGAGAGAGAGCAATAATTTTCCATCCACTGCATTGCTCTCACGTTTTCATGACTTTTCCATATTATGAGAAAATGGAAGAAGAAATGCCTCATTTCAATGTTATTGAGTATATCAGTAAAACAAAATTAAATAAACTTACATGCAATAAGGTGAAAGGAGATCAAAACTTCAAAGAACAAATAACATTAGAGAGTTTCAGTCATTCTTTTGAATAAATTAATTTTGTCATTCTTATATTTTCCAGAGGAATATCGTGAACATATGACAGGTGCTCTGTAGGCTGATATTTCTAACTTAAATATTTTAATTTTTCCAAAATATGAAATGTTATACCTGTATATGCAAAAAAAACCCCATAGCAAACAGTTCTTTTGACAACTGCATAGGAGCAGCATCTCCTAAACTATACAGATCTCCTCCCTTCTTGTGCTTTGGTAATGCTGACATGTTTAAATAATAAACACACATGAGCATTACTCAAGAGAGGTCAGTAAAAGGATGCTGGAAAAGAAGGAAGGTTCATTGTTACCATAACAGCCTTTTCATGCTCTGAAATATTACATCAGAGTTAAAAATGCAGGATGCAAACAACAGCTATTGAAAACATCCAAATGAATTGGATAGGGTCAGAGGTTAGCAATTCAATATAAAAATCTATAAGAAAATAAAAAATACTTCTTCTTATCTGAATTTTATGCAATTATATGCCTTTTTTTTTTTTTTTTTAAATTTTTTAGGACCTCAGTTAACTTAACTAACCTTAACTACAATAAGTTTCTGGGGTTTTCCTGGCATGTCCCCAAGTGAAAAGATGTCTTAATCCACATACTTTCCCTACCTTTATGTTTGAGTGAAAACTAGAGACTTCAGGACTTGTACCAAACACTATGAATGGCTCAAGAGAGTATTTTCTCACTCTAGAAAATCGAGCTCCTTCTAGAGATTTTGCAGATGTCACTGCTGAAAGGATTTGTGATATCCTAATATGTCCCATCACACTCTTCCAGTCTGATGGATAAAGTGAAGGAGGTAGGCTTATAGAAGTATACTATTCTCCTTATCTTTCAATATGTTGTATGCAGATACCTTGGCTATCTTTTTAGTAAGGCTGTACTTATAATGTACCTTCATTTAAAGTGGTAGTATAACTCAGTAGGTAATTTACAAGGTCCAAACCTAAAATTCCACATTACCCTGTCTTTAAAAGTATTTTGAAAAAATGTATCTGTAGTGTTCCTTTATAACTACTGAGAATACTCACAGTTTAATTAGTTAATTTTATAAGATTTCCTAGAAATTTTTCTCATGGGGTCTCTTTCCCTCCAGTTTTAAATCTGTGGGGGTTTTCAGACTTGGGGGCAAGATTAATATATTTTTAATCACAGTATTTTGATTTCTTAGCTGCATTGCCTCTGCTTCTAGGTAGAAAAGAGGGTCTCTAGACATCTTGGAGATAGAAGGCCACTTATACAGGAAAAAGCTTCCTAGTATGCTGATCTATATACTAGTTATCTTGAAAGCTACTTAAAAATTTAAAATTTAAAAGACAAAACATAATTATGGTGCTCTTTTACCACAGGCTTCTATTGTAATTTCTCTAGAGAAATCCTGTCTCCCTTTATTGAATATTAACAGGTGGAACATACTCTATGTTCTCCAGTTTGATCTCTGAAGCCTCTGTCTTGGATTTCCTTTGAGAAATGGGAAGACTGGGAAGTGAAATGAACATGTCTACAGATCCTGGAAATGTCTGCCTATGGGGATTTAATTTGATTTTTTGATAAATGGTCTTTATCCCCTCAGAAATGTATGAAGTTTATGAACGGCTGTTAAAAAGCAAAGGTTGGAGTTGGAAATCTCCCCTTTCATTAAGGGCTGATAGAAGCTGATAAATATCCTAAATGCTATCAATGGCTTCATAATGGCATACTACAGTGGGTTTTTAGTGAAAAATCACACATGTGGCATATGGAAATTCTCTGCAGAAAAATACATCGATCTTTGACATTTGGGGCATGAATGACTTGGTGTCTGCCAAGATATTTGCTACAATGGATAAAAAATACTAGGTCAGAATGGATTTTAAAGGTCACTTAAGAAAGAATTTACAAGGTATCTGAAGGAAACATGAGCAAGGAAAAAGCTTTTCCACCAGAAGGGCTATAAAGACATGATGTGTCTTCTTTGTGTATCGAGTGCATAAGATAACGAGAAACAGATGAAAAGCTGAAGCAGTGAGGGGTAGGGAATGGACCAGCACCACACAGGCCACAGTGAATCCCAGCAGAGGTAAGATCTCTCATGTTAATCAAAGCTGAAGCTGATAAACTACAGAAAATGGGATTTGGAATTCCTCAGTTTTGTGCAGGATACAGTTTCTGAAATCTGACAGAGACCATGGAGGCTTCTAACCTTACAAAAAAGGTAAGAGATGGTTATGGGAGAGCCATTCTCATTGCCAAAAGGGTTCAACTCCTGGTTCTTGTTTATTTGCTCTCCCAATATCCAACAGATTGTTCTGGCACATCCCAGAGACGGTTCCTTCTTCAGGTGAGAACTTCAACTCATACACATTTCTACAAAAGGCTGCATTTAGTAATAGTCAGCTCTTTCACTGAGATTTTCCTAAGTAGAAACTGTCTGAAGTTATACTTTGTTTTCCATGTGCACAGATTCGAATCAATCTTGTATTTCAGTATTTTAGGAGGAAGTCAGATGCCATGAGAACAGGTAGCAGTGCCTTGAGCTGGACAGACAATTAATCAATAGCTGTGAGAGGTGACTAAAAGATCAGACAAGAGGTAGGCATATTTTAAGTATTTTGTAAGATCTATCCTTCTGTTCTTTTCTGTACTGCCTAATACATGTTGTCATATCATCCCTATTCTGGACTATGATGGTATAATCCACACTCTGAAAAATGAGGATGAGAAGAAGCCTGAACCACTCTGGCTCATATATTTGCATCCTGTCTCCCCAGAAACTGGGGCCTAGGGAGAGTTAGTGAATCCAGGTCTCATCTCAGGTCTTACTCGAGGTAGGAAAATGAAAAGGGTGCACACCTGAGCCGGAAAACCAGGAAAGGCTTTGCAGTTTGGATGGAGGCACTACAGACTGCCTACAATTTTGACTGCCTTTTTGCCTGACAGATGACAAAACTGAGGTTTTTTTCTCCTTAGCTTAGTCTCTATTTAGTGTTTGGTGGGGTATTTTTCTTCTTGCTTTGTTTGAAAGGGTGTGACAGAACAGCAGAAGGGCTGCCTCTGCTTTTTCCTGGCTGTGGCAGTTTGGGTCAGGTGGACCGTGGGGAGGAAAAGGAGGAGATTACAATGCCTGCATGCACATGGAAAGACTCCTGACAAAGCACATGTCTTGTTGCAAAGGAGCAGATCCACAGCCAAGCCTTGGAGGTCAAGGAGAGGGTACATTCCTAGAGACCCAGAGGGAGACTCTGAAGGTTGCTGCAACCCAGGAAGCAGCGCAAGCTGCTGGGCTCCCCAGCATCTGGAGGGAGAGCTCATTCCAAAAGGAAAGAGAATACAGGGGGACGATTTGTTTTCCAAACTTCTGTTTATCTGCATCATCCCGAAGACCTGCACTTGGTGTATTTTAATGGTGTGTCTGTGCTGTAACAAAACACAGGGGTTTGAATTACTGTTGTGGTTTGGAGGGTGGTCATTCTGCAGATAAAATTGGTCCTACCTCAAGGTTCAGACCTCCACAGAGTCCCATCAAAACCTCATAAAGGCAAAAGCTTTTATATAAGCTTTCTGGGACTGAGGGCCTCTCTTCCTAACTCAAAAAAGACTAAAGAAACATTAGTAAATTATGGCTAGTGTAATTTATTTGGCCAGTCCTGCTGTTAGAAGGAGACAAATAGCTATTATAATGGACTAGACACCATGGAAAAATAAGCTTGGTGTTTAATCCCTTGAAGCTGATCTAATTAGTGATGACAACTTCTCTTAGTTAGTGCAAGAGGTTTAAGAGCTGTGTGTAATGCTGGTTTTGTTTCTCTAAATTTTTGACTGCTTTCCTCTCTCTAGATGCTAAATTCAAACATTTCAGTTTTCCAAGAAAGCATTTATCATATAATATACTGTAAACTATGTATATTTTCTATCCTGTTTAAAATGTAACTTATCTATATGTGTTTCAAAATTCCAAACTCAAGGATGTGTGGGCTCCCATACAGTTAACCAGTTAACAGTTAAGTTTCTGCTGTCCTATATATCCTCAAGTTATCCTAGTGCAATCAAGGAAGATAAATGCATAAACTATAGGACCAAACTGTCAACAAAGAAGACTGAACCCCCTGTAAACTGAGGATAAAGAATTATGCCTTTTTTTACCCTCATCTTTTCCTGTTTTGGTTTGATTGTTAGTGTCACTGAACATGACTTTAAATCCAAATATCACTTACTTCGTACAAGCATAACCTAAATCCTGTCTGCCTCACCTTTAGAGAGCAAAGCTGCACTATACTTTGCTTTGTTAATATCTGTTGAATTACTCTGTCTTGCTGAGGTGCTAATGGATTGGAATAAGAGATTAATGGTGGGCAATAAGTATAATTCTGAGTGCCTGGTTTGCTGTATGTGATGGTACTTTCTTGATATATTTAACAAAGAAAGTGTGTAAAGAATTTGATATTGTGAAATGATGGGATCCCTCTGATAATAATTTGATATTTGTGATGTAACATTCATAAAATGTCATATAACATTACCTCCAGAAACCACTATGAATTTTGGAGTAGATTCAAACTACTGCTATGAGAAATACGTTATTTTATTTTATTTTATTTTATTATTGTGGCACTGCTATTACCATTTTTAGCACTTGTAAAACTAGCATCTCATGCTAAGGATCAGGAAAGGTCTACTTGCCTGCAGCTGCAATGAAATGACTGCTTGTATTTATATCAGTTCTTATAACACTGGGATAATTATTAAAGGAAGAATAGCTATATTATTTCTGGGGATGATAAAAGTATTTAAAATAGTGAACATGAAAAAAGGAGATGCAACAGAAAAGAAATATGTTAAATGGAGTATTAGTGACTATCAAAGTCTGGTTGAAAGAAGTCCCCGAGAAAGACTTCAGGATTTTGGGAAAAGGCAGGGGATTCACACTTGAAAAAAGGTAAAAGTCTTTTCTTTATACCATATTACAGTGTGCAATAAACATACCCCACTTGATGAAACAGGACGTTGTTGGCAAATTTCTGGCAGTATTTAATCAGTGGAGTGGCCAACAAGGCAAACAAGGAATCTGCTCTCCCCTCAGTATTGGCAGGTGATGGAGGGGGGTGACAAGAGCCATAGATGCACCTTGGGAGGTTGGGTCTGCCGAGGAGGAACACTCCCACATGGAATGAGGCCCGGCAAGGGAACTGCTTACCCAGGGAGGTGGTGGAAATCTCCACCCTTGGTGCTTTTCATGAGCTGCACTGCACTGCCTCAGCCAGGCAAAGGCAGCGCTGGCCTGCCCCCGTTAGGTGACAGCCCTGCTTTCAATAAGAGATCTCCAGAGGTCCCTACCAACAGGTGCTTCTACGATTCTAGAAAATAAATTATTGAATATGTATTGAATGGAATTAAAATGTTAACAAAATGTTTAGGAATCAATTCACTCATTACAGAGTATTTGGCCTGTTATTTAAATAAGTAAATCAATGCTTCTGGATTTCTGGTTTTGATTCTTATGGCTTTTTGTATTTCAGCAATTCTAGAGACAGTTAGGGATGTCAAAACTGTTGTATAGGGCTATTACAGCAAATATAGAAAACTAAATGTGGGGACTAAGAAAGAAAAGCGTGTAGATGATTCCTGAAGTCCTTCCCTAGTTCTGTGCTTATTTACCCTTAGTTTTAAGGGTAATTAACATTTTAGTGTATTTTGCCCCTTTATTCTAATCATGCATTTTATTCATAATTATGAAATATCGTCCAAACAATTCCTAGAATAGTTCCCCAGAATCCATGACTGACAATACATATATCAGTAAACTGCACTGCCACTTTGAAGGACAGGTTAGGACAAGAAGTGAAGAATAATATCTTTCCTTAATTGAATCTGCAAAGGGAATTCAGGGTGGTTAATTAAAATTTGATCTGGGCAATGACTTTTGTGTTGACAAAAGGAATTACAATATGAGCTTTACATCTTTTAAAAGAAGAGGTCAGATTCAGATTATGTTCACATTGACATAATTGTGGAGTGTTTCTATTGATGTTAATTCATATTTATACCAGTGCTTCAGAATTAAAAATCCATTCAAGCATTTCTGGCAATACAGTGTGTCCTAGAATGGTGTTTGACACTGATTTAGTTTTATAAGCAAAAGAAGTAATGTGCAGCAAAGCTTCCTGAGATATAAATTGATATCAATTTATGCCTAATTTGTAGTTAAGGCAGAATACAACAGAGAAAACTTAAATTTGTCATCTTGTTGTAGAGTTCACTTTTTCACTGTAATAATTGATAAATAAAATTCACACCCAGGCACTTAAAATTATTAATAATTCAGAGATTTGAAACAGCAATAAAAATTGCAAGAAATCGTATAACTCATCATTTAACCAGATGCTTTCTTCAGTTTTGAAACAGCAGAAACAGCAAACTCTTTTTTTTCCTTTTTTTTAATATATAATTTCACCTTCTTCAATGCTGGCAAAAATACTGATTTAGAAAATCTTTGTTCTTACAGTTTGCATTCCCCTCAGTTTTGTTGAGAACCAAAGGGCGAATAGAGCATTTTATTTCATTCAATATTTCTGGGGAAGACCAAGTTTTTGGTTGTAGACAAATGATATTGGCCTGTGGTCAGAAACAATAACGTCTTACATTTAATAGTCTTGCTTCTTCTCCTCTATAATACTTCTAAAATTTTTTGTGCTCTTGGGTATGTATGCCCTGAAAGCTACTTCTTTTCTGCTGTCAGAGTTGGTAATTCTTTTGAAAGTTTCTTTCTGTTCATTGGGGCATATGTATAGCCAAGTTAAAAAACCCAAATATTTCTACATGCAACACAATGTATCTACGATAACTTCCCACCTCAAAGGGTTTAAATGAGGATGGCAGGCAGCATAATAACAGGAGTATTGTTAATTAAGAACATCCATTTGATATGAGTTGATTTCACAACATTTAAAAAAGATTGTAAAAACAGCCTGGTTACTTATTGTGAGGAGGTCACAAAGGACTTGAAGTTTCCTGTAATAAACTGTTTTGTTTGTCTACAATCATAAGCTGTGTTCCACCCAGAGACCCTCCACAAGCACACTATCACCGCTGTGGAAGCTGCTGTCATAGAACAATGCGCATATGAAGAGGTTTTCCCCAGAACCCAAAAGAAACATAAGTGTGTTTTATAACCCTGTTTCTGAATGCAAAGGTACCACCCCTCAGTCAATTAATCCACTCCATATTCTCCATGCTAATTTAACTTTAGTATATTGAGTTTTGGAGAGAGATTGGTTTATTCTAACTCAGGGAATTCTGCACTGAATTCCATTGTATGGTATAGAAGTATTCCTATCATCAGCCCTACATCCTCCTCCTTTACAAACCTTAGTTTTACAATTACATTCCCTTTACTAGGAAAGATAAATCTCATATGTGGAGAGAACCTTTGACATTATTAGACAGATGAATTTCTTGCCACTACCTGAAGCATTGAAATAGTATAAAAACAAATTTTTTTTCATAACATAAGATCATAGAATAGTTCAGGTTATAAGGGACTTCAGGAGGTGTCTCATCCAATCTCCTGCTCAAAGCAGGGTCAGCTTTGAGATTTGATCAGACTTCTCATGGCTTTGTCCTGTCTCATATAAAGCCCCCAAGGAGGGAGACTGCCCTTCATCTTTGGGCCAACTGCTCTACTACTTGACTGGGTGACCTTACGATGGTGAAAATATTTTTCCTTATATCCAGTTTGAAGCTCTCTTGCCTCAATATATGCCCATTTCCCCTTAGCCTCTCAGTGAAGCATCCAGGCAGCAACTGACAGAACAAGCGGACACAGGCTGTGCCAAGGGAAATTAGGGTTGGATGTTAGGAAAATATTTTTTGTAGAAAGAGTGATAAAGTACTGGAATGATCTGCCTGGGGGGGTGGTGGAGTCACCATCCCTGGATGTTTTTAAAAAAAGATTGGATGTGGCACTCTGTGCTATGGTTTAGTTGAGGTGTTAGGGCACAGGTTGGACGCAATGATCTTAAAGGTCTCTTCCAACCTTTTCATTCTGTGATTCTGTGATTCTTTCATCTTGATTACCTCCTTAGAGGCACTGGGAGGCTACAATCAGGCTGCCTTGATTGCCTTCCCTTCTCCAGGCTGAACAAACCTTCCCATGAGCTGACTCAAACTTATCAATGTCTGTCTTGTCTGGAGGTTAAGTAAGGTCAGAAAATTGGATAAAACATTCTAGATGAGGTTTAAAGAAGGCTGAATGCAACACCTCAAGTGCTTGCAGTCTCGACTATAAGATCTTCTTATGCCCTTGAACGACATAACCTATTATATATCAGCTGTCATTAAATTGCAAATTCCTAGTTTTCCTTAGTGTGATTAGATCCTGTTCATAACCAAGCTAAGGAATCATGCAGTATGACACATGTAAGCAGAAAGGTTTTACTGATTCTCTTATACAATTTCTGGGGCAGAAGGTAAATGATTAGATCTTGGTCCCAAAAATGTGGATGTAACTCCTCATTCCAAAGCAACCCTTATTCTGCATTGACTCCTCACAAGTCTTGGGGTGGAAAAAAATACTGTGCTGTGATGGCAATTAAAGGATCTTTTACTGACCTATGAGCTATGTGCAAACGGTGATGTATGGATGAGTTCCCAGAGAAGACCAATTCATTTTTTTTGTTACCCCATTATTCATATGAATTAAAGATGTAACTCTAGTAACTCCATGGCTATCATTCAATAGATTTAAGATCTTAGGAAAAAATACAAGATAAATCAACAAAACTGACTGTGAAGCAGGACATAACATAAGCAAAGAGTGGCGTTGATGGTGGCTACTTTAGAAATATAATTTGGTGGCCTTCCACAGTACTGCCACAGACATAAAGGACTGACATTTCTACAAAGCAAAGAAAGCACCAAATTGGTCTTAGAATGTCAATACCTTGAAAAGCATCTTTGTAGTGTTAAAATCTTTTTCCAGTGGCAATTCAATGGCAAACAAGAAGTACAAATATTAATGGCACTAGCTCATTTCACTTTGGAAATGAATTGAAAAATATAATAGGATTGGACTTGCTGGAAGATGCAATCCATATTTTTCACAAAATGAGAATTATTTTTTTTCTTTTAATTATGCTACTGTAATTTTGCCCTGCTCTCCATAGCCTGTTATCAGTTATTTTCTTAAACCTTTGCATAGACAGCTGTATTAAACATTCTCTATGATAAAAGAGAAAACCATCGATTTTACTATCAAACAAGGTTTAGACATAATGGCAATTCCACTAGCAACAAAAGCATGTGAAAAGAACAAAGTCCAACAAAAAAATCCCAAACTTCTTTACATTGGAAACAGTGTAACAAGAATCAAAAACTGACAAAATACCACACTGAAATGACCACAGGGATTTCTACACAGGCTGTCTAGTCAGTCTTGTTGAAGAATGACAGAATAAATTAATACGGTAATCAAAAAACATCTCTTTTTTGGTTTACACTGTGTGTGTGCACTTGTGTGTGTGCAATTCCACACAAATACCCTGTCTTCTACTCTAATGAAACTGTAGTGCAATACACATTAAATTCCCTTCAGAGCAATTTTTATTTCACTAATAGGTTTTCCTGCAGATATCTGAAGTGAATTTAAAAACAGATCCCTGCAAGACTGAACACTTGGGTATGCAAGATTTGCCTTCAGCATTTCCTAAACATTTTGCTTGTTCCAGAGTTCTGTTGAGTCATGCAGGCTATACAGTCCAGGGAGCTAAAGCTGATGTAGGCATGCCACAGGTTAGCACAGTGCTCTGAAAGCTGCCCCTCATCCACAGGTCAGAATGTCTGATGGACACATCAAAGAAGCTGGGATTTTTCCTCAGATCAGTGGAGTTTTTGTGGATAAAAAGGTAGCATGAATTCCTTCTCCCAGATCCTGCTGCAAAGGCCTCTGGAAACACAAAGAGGAAGTGGCACTACCAGCAGGCAAGTGTGCAAGGAGCTGAACAATGATGAAGACCAGGATAAAGGAGATCCTGGGTGTGTAATCCCTGTGAGACTGCTTCATTCCTATCATAAGCATTAGCCATAGCATAGGAAAGTGGCTCCCAATTTTGTGATTTAGCTGCTGAAATGGCAGAGAGGATTTAAATTGTTTGTTTCCAACTGACTTAATTGCTGCCAATTTACCCATAAAGGAGATTACAAGATTTCATGGTTTGTGCTACAGAGGAATTGGATAGATAACCTTGGTGGTTAGGGCATCAAGAAGCACTTGTGAGAGCCAAGAATGACCAACTTTACACATTATGCTGAAGGACTGTTGTGTAACAGGAGAATATGGTTCTGACCTTCCAGTGGAAGAAAACTCCTGAGTTCATAGGATAAATGATAGATTAGGAAATCAAAACTCCAGGTGAAGGTGACTATTGAGAAAAGTCCTTCACATTGGGTACTAGAGAGAAAAAAAGAGAAACATAACCTCTGGTCATTGTCATGGGGGACTTTGATTTGTTTAACTAGGGCTGGGCCACATATTGGATGTTTCAGCCATTTGTATTAGGTCTTCTGTCATTTGTATTAAAATACTTCCTTAGTAAAGTATTTTAATACAAATGACAGAAGAATGCAGAAGATGACAGAAAAGTCACATGATGAGTGTCATTGTGGTCAAGAAGACTGGTATTTTTCCTTAACCTTTTCCCTATTTTGTCTTGAATTCTCAGTGAGCCCTCAATAAAGATAGAAATACCTGGATCTGTTCTATAGATGTTTCCATGGGAGGTAGGATCAGTGGAGAGATTATCAATACAGTTAGTGGAGACCAGAGAACTGCTCATCAGTTATTAATTTGATCAAATATTGGTATGGATTAAAGGGTGAGCTGAACAGTTCTATAGATGCTATCAGCTAAAATAACTAGACCTCCATTATATATAGTGGTAGTTTACATATTTAGTTTGTATGTTTGTACTTACTTCAGGTACCTTAATCTGCAAAGCAAATTTTTCTCCCAAAAGATTAATAAAGATTAAAGCTGCCTTCACTACTGTTGTACCATCCAATATCAAGAATACTTTACTCTCCTATGTAAACGCTTTCTTTTGTAAAAGCTCCCAAACCAACACCACAATTTCTCCATCATAAAACATTCTGCTGCTTGACACTCTGGTCCTGAGATTTTACAACTTAGGGGGTTTTGACCAAATGCAAACCTTCGGCATTGCTGAGTGTCCATAATTATATGTCTCCATGGTAACCACAGGAGAGAAAGTAAGGCTGTATAATCCCTCTTAAGTAATACAATGTAATGTTTTTCTTGCTAGACAAAGGGATTCTAGCATAAGCATGTCAAGCAGCCTGTGAATATCAAAGTTGCACATATACTCTTTACCAGCAGAATGGAAATTATTTTAGCAAAATTGAAATATGTGTTGATACCTCAGGAATATAAATACAAAATTTTTGGAGCTTCTGTTTTGACTAAATCTGGGCAAACTAACTTCAGATTAATCATTTTGGTAAATTTTCCTTTCTCTTAATCTTATGGTTTAATAGAAAAGTCATAACTAATCATGGCAATCTGGCTGCTTGCCAGAAAAAGGGCTAAATTATTCCCTGACTAATCAGAATGGAATTTACATGATTTTAATGTGTTATATTTCTGTGTGATAGCCTGAACTTGCTCATTTAAATGTTTTAGTACAGTGTAAATGATTCCAGAGCCAACATGAGATTGATGATACTGCTGTATTTTTAAGTAGTTATTTTTCCTTTTTTTCTCATTTCTTTAATTATTTTGGTTAGAAAAAATACAGGCTATTTTAGGCAAAGTTATGACAGACATTTAAAAACCAAAAGTATCTGGACACCATCTTTGCTTTATACTTTCCAGCTTTCATTCTCTGAATCTTGGTAAAGACTGCAGGAACTGTGAAACTCCTGTTGTATTGACAAGAAGCAGCAGAACTTGCACAGTTCTGCAAGCAAAATTCAACCCAAGGCACACTTTGGCACTGATGCTTAAATAAAACAAGCTTTGTATGACTAATCCCTCCAGCATTCAGGGTCTGTAGAGATACATATGTGGATAGAAAATAGGTGTACCAGAAGGGACACAAACTTGAAGAATAAGGCTATTTTGCTGAAAAAGAGAAAGAAAAAATACATGTATAATACAGGCAAACTTGTTTCTAAAGGGAAATTTGTTTTTCCAGTTTTTCAGGCATTCTCAGCAGCTTCCTAATGGGACATAACTGAAGAAGGAATGCAAGCATAGGTTCTGATCCCACAGCATTTTTTTTCTCCTACTGCTGGCCCATGGAAATTTGGCATCTGTGGTTCCCAGCCATGAAAGTAATCCATTGAGGGGAAACTTGCTTTTTTTCTGTTCTTTCTTTTCCTTCCCATCTACAAGACACACTTGGAGTTCTGATGTCCTTCACAATGTCAGAGACTGATTATGCTTAACACAGTTTCTATTTAAAGAAATAAACAGTGAGTCTTCAAGTTAGGATTTTCTGACAACATTACTCTGCATGTTTTTTTTCTTTATTTTTTTTCTCTCTTCACTCAGCCTTAGGGGGCGGGGGGTAGTGAGACAAGATAATTAAATAAATTTACAGTAATTTGCCCAATGATTTCATTATGAATTCACCAAAGATAAGAATGAGACTCTAGGTCCTGAAGAATTTAATCATGAGAGATCTGTCATGGTAAAACCCTCATTCTAAACAGGGAAAGGTCCGGTGCCAAGTTATGCAGCCTGTGTGTATTGTCCCATTCCTGGGTACATTCATAACACGTAGTCAAGGAACCAGAATAATCCAGTCTGGTGATGTGCCTTTTGCCAGCAATTTTATCTTTGAAAGGAAAATTTATTCTGATAAATTCAATATTTCTGTGCCAGACCCAGAGCTAGTTGCTTTGTTCTCATCTAATGTCCTGGCAGTGCCACAGTTGGTTTCAGAATATGAAGTTCATAGGCTCAGTAATTGTGATGACAGACAACAAAACCTACAGAAGTTTAAGGCTATTTAATAACAAATATTCAAGCCTGAAGTAGTTTTACCAATACACTTAACAATATACTTTTAAATTTGTGGGACCTTTGTGTAGTTCTAGCTGCTGCATGGACTGCATGTTATTAAATCAAAATCTCTAAGAAACCTGTGGATCTGGAATTCTGTGCGTAGGAGGGAGTGAGCTGGATGTAATTCAAGTATCATCCTTCAACAAACACTCAAAGAACTTGTATAAAAGTATCCATGAAGGTTCTTTCCTCTTTTTCTTAGTGGAGTCTGGCTCCTGGAAGAGAAATCAATAATGGAAAACATAGAATTAACATAAGATGGAGGAATAGACCTTGGAAATAAAGAGCATGTCCATGCCTAGATGCCTTACCCTGCTACAGGATTCCCACATCTACCCAGATACAGAAGAATCATGGCTATAGGTGCTGCAGCCATCTATGTTGAAACTTGCAATAGATTCCATTTTGTCAGCAGAATAATTGATGGAAATTCCATCCAGACATCCCAGTTTATTCGCCTCCTGGCTTGGAATTACCACAGGGTGGGAGGGAAGTTTCCAGTTAAAGTGCCACAAAGCTCAGACATGTTTGGTGGACAACAGGGTGTCACTAAAGCTGTGTGGAGTGTGCTTAACCTGTGATGCCCTGGGAGCTGCGTCTGGAAAATAACTGGATCTTTTCCCATATGCTGCACCATCATGTTAGAGATCTGGGGAAGTACTTAAGTGACATTCCTCACAATTTCTACAGGAAACTCTATGAAATGTTATTTTCATGGTTCATTATAAAATTTTGAATTGCTGATTAGTCACAATAGCATTTGTTATCCTTACAGATTTGGCACCAAGCCTTTTGTTTTCCCTTGTTTGAAAGGTGGTGGGGAAAATAACTTCAAATAAACATTATTTTTAATTGGGTCACTCTATAATGCTTATTTTTTCATAAACAGTTTAAATGTTTTTAGTGATGTAGGTATATGTACTGTGCTATAAAGGATGTATGATTTAACTGCAATAATGAGATTTTTATTTGGGGTTTCTTACCCTGAAGACAGCTAAGAAAAATCTCTGAGCTTCCCAAAACCACTCTTTCCAAAGAAACCACAATGTTACAGAGCCCTTTCATCATCCAGCATACAGTACTGTACACAGAAAAATATACACTCCACTACTTTAAATTAATTCATATTTGCAGGAGACACAGTCTGTGTGAGTATGTGCAATTCTGAAATGTAACTTTTTTCCTCTTGACATTTTTAGCTGCCTCACCCCTTTTATTTGAACACATACATATGGTGTGTGAGAGTGAGCAAGCTCTCTGTAAATGTTTGGAAGGAGCATCTGTCAGACAATAAAACTTACAAGCAAACATGTTTCTCATTTAAAGAGTATTCACTAGAACTATTTCAGTGTTGGAATCAGTTCATTTGTATAGCTTGGAGGCATTAATAAGAGCAGAGAACTGTAAAGGCACCAGAAAACTCAAACTGTTACTAAGAATCCAAGGTATTTTTTAAAGGCATTTTGTCTTTTTAGCATCTCAGCCTTCTGATAAGGAATCTGAACCAGCTGACAGACAGGAAACCTCTGCTAGTCCATCCAGAGACATTGCAAACAAGAAGATGACATGATTTTTGCAAACCTGGAAAGTCTAAAGATTGCAGTAATTGTTGGACCAAAGGGACCCTCTTCAGGCATAAATAGCAAGACTCCTACTGTCTTCCCTTGCAGACCAACTCAGCTGCCAGCAAAAGCAGGTGCTCTCCCCCTACCAGTGCTCCAGAGGAATATTTAGTGAGTATTCATAGCTATTTTTGCAAACTAATATATTACCAGTGATTTACTTAAGTTTGTATAGTTTTCTCAAAGGACAAAGACATTTAAAAATCAGTTTTTAAGGCTGTTATTTTAAACAATTGGTGGAATTCAATGTGCAATTACCATGTTAATTTAAAAACAAAATTTGCACAACCTATGACAGTAACTTTAAAAAATATGGATATTTTTAAAACTATGTAGTTTAAACAATCTCAATGAGTTACAATGTTTTTAATTCACATTTTGACAGCAAAGTAATTAATATAAATATGAAATGTATTTGACTTTAAATGTTATGCTATAAAACAGCCTTTGTAAAACATAAATTTAAAATAAATCATTTCTTTTGGCAAAGTAACCTGCAATTTAATCTTTAGAAGAATAAATATACCACTAATATTTTCCACAGAAACAGTTGTTACTCTAATTAAATCAAGATGTGACTCTAATCAGGTTTCAAAAGAAAATCAGAAACAGATTTTTCTTTGAGTTAGTACTACGGACAAGGATAAGATATTTTTATTTTCGTTTTCATTTTCATTAGAAACACTTGTCACAGGTAAAGTTACAGGTTTGTAGTATATAGCATGGAAATAACAAATCTGAAAGCATTACAGCAATGTTTTCAGAAGCATAGCAATTTTTAGTGTTTCAGATATCTGCGTTCTCTTTGGTTATAACTTATGCAACGTTACATTTTATTAGGTAATTGTTATTAATTTTTTAGTTTTGAGTGACTAATATGGCTAACACTTTTTTCTTTCTTTTCGTGTGGAAGGGAATGGAAAACTTGATGTTTGTCTACTGCTCCTGTAAAGTTCTCTGGACAGTACTTGTAACAATGCTGGGTTATGCCAGCAGCCTGCCTGTGGGGGAGGATGCTCTTTGCACAGCAGAGGAACTCGCTAAGTACAGGATAATCTTCATAGGGAAATGGAGTCAAACTGCTTTCCCTAAGCAGTATCCGCTCTATAGGCCCCCAGCACAGTGGTCATCCTTGCTAGGTAAGTGAAGTATGCACAGTTTTAAGAGCAGATAAGCCTCTTGACCTCTGTGGTCTTTTTTTTCTTAATAGTTATGTAAGATAAGTAATGAAAAAGGAAAAAAAAAACAGCCGAAGTTATTAAAGTTATTAAGAATGAAATGCAGATATTGAAGTATCCAGAATGTTTTCCAAAATCTACAACTGTTTTCAATTTACTTCTGTTTTCAGTTGGCTGCGGCTGAAAGAAGCAGTGATAAACCAAATGCTTTAGTGTTCACTCAATTTTATACACATTTTTTTAAACCTCAGAAATAAAACAGAGAAAATGAAGAAATAGGGACATTCTAAATCAGACTTTTATGTCATGCCATGTATTCACTCAAATAGGTGTTACTCATAGTTCTGACTACAGCATGTGGAAAAAAAATGAATATGCCAGCAACGGTGTACGTGATTTTGCTGAAAAGGGTGAAGCATGGGCATTAATGAAAGAAATAGAAGAAGCTGGAGAGAAAATTCAGAGTGTACATGGAATCTTCTCTGCTCCTGCAATTTCCAGTGGTACAGGACAAACCTCTACTGAATTAGAAGTGCATCCAAGACATCCCTTAGTAAGTAAATGTACATAATAATTTAGAAAGTTTATTTTATGTTACCAGCAACCAAAATTAAATATTTGAGCTCCCACTTGTAGGAACCATATAATGAAAAAAGTTCCTAAAAAGCATGTCACATTGCAGGAGCACTGTACAGCTTCCATAAAGTAGAAGAGCAAAAAAAATCACATTATTTCAAGAACTTTGAGTGAAGATTACTATAAGCAAGACTGAAGCATTCCAAAGCAAGTGATGCAATCCTGATGGATCATTTTGTTTCATTAGGTTTCCTTTGTTGTACGAATTGTTCCAAGTCCCGACTGGTTTGTGGGCATTGACAGCCTAAATCTCTGTGAAGGAGGCCACTGGATGGAAGAAGTATCAGTAGATCTATTTCCATATGATGCTGGAACTGATAGTGGATTCACGTTTTCCTCCCCAAACTTTGCCACTATTCCACAGGACACAGTTACAGAGGTAGGTGCATGGACATAGTTTAGCACTTCACACTGATATGGTTTGAGTCTTCCCTTTAAAAGATAACTATTCTAAAACTGTGAAACTGATTTCAGTATTTCAGACTGCTGATGCTCTCTATATATGGATTTATTATACAGCTGATAAACCTATTGCTTTTGTTTATCTTCTGTATCTTCGAAATTTATTTGGTAAATGTAAATGGTTCATGAGAATTTTCCTCTACACTTTCTGGAACAGCTGCCAATTTTTTAGATGATATTTAACAATCCTTAAAAGTGCCAGGAAAATGAAAATACAGAAGTCCTGACATCACCAAATGTGAATCTAACCAGGAAAATTCTTAGTAGTGAATACTGCTATGAGGAGGAGTTTTCAGTAGAAAGCACTCCTGAAACCTGAAACTGTTACATTTGAGGGAAAGGACCTAAAGGAAAACAGAGAACTTCAGTGTGGTGACACTGCTTTCAATCTCTTTTGCTCATTTCTTCCTCTCTATGCCTCATACTTTGCTTTTGCCATTTAAGAGTGCTGGGAAATTAGGGATTTCGATTCAAATGTTTTGAATATTGTAAGTATTCACTTAATCCTTTCTTAAAGGTGAGTTTTTCTAGCAACAAATGCTGTGCTAATGAGTAAGGAGGAAAGGAAGAGAGAAGCATTTGGCCCCTCATATCCATTTGACAGCTCCTATAGCATACCTAATATTATTGTTTAATACTCATGTATTCTTCTTGTAATAATATCTAGTTCTTTCTGTCAAATCATTTCATACATTACTGTGTTCACAGGACCTCCTACCACAGTCTTGTATCCAGTCAAGTATCCTGCACTAAAAATTCTGGGATGACCAGCATAGTTATGTGACCTGAGGTTCATAGAAACCGGTTGTATGCAAATTATTTGCCAAAAGTATTAGCATGATTTACAAACATGATTTTACAATTATCTTGTTAGTTTTTTTTAATATTCCCTTTTTTTATTTCACAGATCACTTGTTCCTCTCCAAGTCACCCGGCAAACTCATTTTATTATCCCAAACTCAAAATTTTGCCACCAATTGCTCAAGTAACAATGGTGAAATTAAAGAAAAGCCAGCTAGGTCTTTCTGCACCTTTCATTAACCTCCCAGCTAAAAGCAATGAAATAATAGACACTGTCTCAGGTAAGTGATTACTACATGTTCTCAATTCTGTTATTTCCATTCACTCAGAAGTATGTGGAAATCTGGCAGGTGATGTGAATGAAACAGGTGATCAGGCAGAATATTCTTCTAGCTGCATAGGAGTAGTTCCAGACTCACAAATGGGAAAGAAAACAAGCCAGTTGACATAAAAGATAATTTCTGAAAGAATAAGTAAGGGATTGCATATTTCAGCTGTGGTTCAAAGGACTGGGCTGCATCCACAGTAAGAGGCTCCCAAGCTTTTGTATCAGTGTAGCTCAGTGAATTTTATAAGAAACAAGTAACACTCAATCAGAATCAGCATTCCCAAACTCTTTGCAACTTCGAAGTAAATATTCATCTGTAAGGTTTTACACGACAATGAAGCCAAGAGCCATTATTGTTGTTCTTTCTGGGTCAGAGCTTGGCAGTTATGTGCAATAAAACTTTATATAATTCAATTGATTTGGATATATTTTTCAATAGAAACATAAATCCTAATAAAAATAAAGTTCCTCTCATTTTCTCAAAAATATTAGCTAATAATCTTGAATAGGTAGCAAGACATGCAACTACTCAAGTCAATCATAAGGGTAACTTTCAAATCTCTGAATTAACAAATATATAATTAACACAATATACACTCCAAGGGAACAATGTATTCCCAAAAGAGTTGCCATGTTCCAGGAGCTTCTCCAGAATGTCTGGAGGTTGCATGTCTCTAGCACTTTGCTGGTCACCTTGCAACCACTAAAATACAGTTCATTTTCTCTTCTGTGTTATTTATAATTTAATAAATGTATATATCAATTTATAGTGGTTTAATGTATTCCTATTAGTATACAAGACATATCCAAAGTGAGTGTTACACATCTCATTTACAGTTATATGTTTTTTCCATAAGATTTTAAAGGAACATTTGGCCCTGTTCATGATATAAATTTAAAACTACATTTCAGAAATCATTTTTAATCACAAATCCCCACTTTCTTGCACATAAACCAGTAAATCAGTCTGTTTGAAGACTTATTCTGGAATCAAAAGGGCAGATTTAATTATCAGAGGTCAAGCAGCGTCCCTCATTCCCTCTAAAAACATAGAAATGAGTGATGACAACTGAAGAGGTGAGTTCACTGTAATACCAGAAATTTATACCAGGTGTCACACATTTAGTGTGGCATTTAAAGATGGGCTTGTGCACACCTGTTTTACCCACAAGTGGTGTAACAGGCAGTTTTGATCCAACTTCCTGCGACAAGCAGGATTTTAATTTAACCTGCTAAGGAGTATTCACCTACTTTTTATGATTTTTATTTTAGTTAGAAGCATACATTATGGATGGTACTTCAGAGTTTCTAACTTCTTTTCTTGCACCGAATGAAAACTATAGGGAAAATCCTTTCACCATTAGAAAGTTGCTAGTGACAGAATGTCATTATTGGCAAAGGGAAGAGTACTGTACACACCAAAAAAATAGCAAGGTTATTTCATGATTAAAAATGGGACTTTATTTCTGAAGCAAATTGGAACAAAAGTAAAATGGAATTCGATATGAACAACTCCAGGAACGATAGCTGCCTGCAAAGAAACATAAATATACCTAAATAAACCAGAGAAAAGCCTTACTCCCAGTGTTTTAGTAAGCCATCCAAAAGAAAATGAGTTATAAAAATTGACAGTAAATGTTTTTTAATTCAGTCTTTTCAGTACAATCATTTTAAGCATGGTTTTCTTTTAAGGAATTCTGTATTTTCATTCAAGACATAATATGCTTCCATACTGATATAATACCTCAGACAGGATCTAGACTGCAATAACAATAATACTGACAAGTTTAGGAGCTGAAACCAGAATTTTTTTAAAATTTGTGAGACAACATACCATTTTGATTAATATCACATGTATTTTTGTATAAGAAAGAATGCTGTTTGATGATCATTCCTCAATGCTTTTCCAGCTGTGTACTTGACTTAAGTGCAACTCGATGTAATGTTACCTCTCTGCTGTGTGTATTGCAGAAACACCCCTAGACTGCGAGGTTTCGCCATGGTCTTCCTGGGGTCTCTGCAGAGGGGTTTGCAGAGAAACAGGGATCAAGATCAGAACTCGCTTTGTACTTCTTCAGCCTGCCAATAATGGATTGCCTTGTCCCAATCTGGATGAAGAAACAGGATGTGAACCAGAAAATTGTGTCTGAAATAAAGAAAATATAAAAATTAAGATAATTTAAAAGTAGGATAAGTTTAAACTACATCAATCAATGTTCTTCATAATTTGGATACGCTGCACTGTTTTGCTGAAAAACTGTATTAGAGTGGTTTTGAAAGTTTTTATTTAATATCAAGATATTGGGGGGTTAAATTCCTAAGGTTTAGTAAGACAACAGTACTGGATAACTTACAGACCCAAAACTCCCAAATAAATCCTTCCTCCAAATACACTTTAAGTTCTTGGAGTACCCTCTAGTGGCAGAAAAGAAGACATTTGGAAAGATTGCACTTCACATTTTTACGGTAAAAATCTTTCAATCACAAAATCCAATAACCTCCTTAAATATTGTAATTTGTTTATCTACAGCTATTTATAACTAGAAAATAGTTTTTTCCTCTAAATTATGTTTTTATAATTTATTGGCATTTTTGTCATCTTTCTAATCTTGCTTGATGTGTATTTCTTCAGAAACTACTAACAAAAGTCAGTGACCAGATATTTGCAGTGTGATTAAGACAATAATGGAACTGAGTAAACTAGTCTTGAGACTTTTGAATATACGAAAGTGTCTTTTTCTATTTCTTTCTCAAAAGTGAGAAGAATAACTGCTATGAGGACACTCAGTCAACAAAATTACAGAAGTGCAAGTGTAACAAAAGAAATCCCAGAAGTGTGGATAGTTGTAGAAAACATCTGAGCTGAATTAAAAGCGCTAGCTGAGATTCAAAAACTGACTGTTGGCATGCGTCCCTTATGAGACGACTTTAATCTCAAAGTTAATGCTGTTGACCATAACATAAATTATAACATTAACATTATATATGCAGTAAATGTGTCCATGTTTCTTTATATGTGTTTGCTGCTATTTGTGTATATATTAACTAAAATTAAGGTATGTACAACTCTAACAAAACACATGCCAGAAACTGTTCCTGACTGCAAGTTTTAATGGTTAAATAACTGTTATAAAATGAATGTAACATATGGGTAATGAAGAGCTGTGGCTACCAACTAGGAAAAGAATTTTGGAATAATATTTATTCAATAGAATAAGTTTAAAGTCAGCTCACAAAACTTTTACAGCACACTGCAACTTTACAAATATAAAGCACAGGTATTGTACAGGAGAGTTGATCTGAGTAGGTGCTTTCGAGAATATGCCAAATACAAGATAATTTCTCTTGTCCTTAAAGGAGCACTCTGTATTCTCCATGGGGTTGAAACATTTAAACATTTCTCTGTATTTTTTTTCCAGGAGAGATATCTTGCAAAGACACAAATAAATTTGAAACCTTATCAGACTAGACTTCATTGGTCCTGCAAATGGTGATAAATACACAGTTGTTAGAACTAAGTGTAGGAATTTCTGCTCTTCTCTCATTCTTCAGATTTCCACTGTTGTCTGTTGTTCAAAATTGTTTCACTTACTCCTTTTATCATGCCTATTTTTTTAAGTTCCCCCTATTTCCACTCTACAATGGGAATAGTGTTAGTACATTATTCTGTGTTAATTGTCAATATTTTTCTTTCTTTATATTTTAGTTTTAACCATTCTGTTTTCTGTTACACTTATTTACTACGTTTACACATTTATCATCATATCAGAAAATATAAGCATATATTGTAGTATATATTTAAATATTCTGAGAGGGTAGGAGCTTATTTCAAATTGATTGTAAGGAGACAAATTAAGCTCAAAAAAGTTTTTGGGCAGATATCAGTTGCAATTCTAAATTATGACTTAGCAAAAACAAACTCAAAACCCACAAGGTCTTTCCTGAAGTTCTCTAAACACTACAGTTTTGCTTCTTCACATGCCCAGAATAAACAAAGACCCAGGCCCAGTAGAAGAATACCTGCATTTGCAATAGCACACATGATCTCAAACTGGGATTTCAGTCCTACAAGATATAATTTGAGTGGGGGAGTCCCAGTGTTTGCTCGGACTCCTGGGGGCAAAAGTTTTCCAAAGGACACTGAAGGAGAAAGGATGAGAGAAGGATGTGGAATAGAACGAGAGTATGTAACAGACCAACACACCTCAGAAAACTCCAGTCAGTGATATGAAACTTTGCTAATTTAGTGTGTTTACATACATGAATATTCACTGCAGCTTGCCTCAAATACAGAGGTTTCCTATCCAGCCAGTTACCTGGATATGGGGTTATTTGTGCACTGTAACTTCAGGAGACCTTGGTAAATATATTCTTTAAGGATGCCCCTGTGGCTGTGTATTGCTTGGCCATAAATATAATTCCAGGTATTCCCTTTGGAAATCACAGGGATGGAGCCATTACTTGGCAAGACTCTGGACACAGTAAATGAAACACATTCTAGTGATGGAGCACATTTCTCATTGTATTTATTTATTTATTAAACTGATTACATGATCACAGCATGGATATTGCTAGGACTTTGTAGCTTCAGCAGCCTTGGAATTTCCTTAAAAATTTTGGGACCAGGAAGAAACATAGAGAAGCTCCTCCTTCCTTTTCCCTCATATATCATGTTACAGATGGCTGTCAGCCAAGATGCTGAGGTCCTAAATACATGAGATTTAGGGAAGGAAATAGGTAAATTAATTCCTGGGGTAAACTAATCTCAGAAAGTAATTGGAAAGACTTTCTAAGCTAATCTCAGAAAATCTACTTTGGAAAGAAGCTTGAAATGGATTTGTAAAGACAATTCTTTTCAAGAATATTTTATAGAAAGAATCAGCTTTGATGCCCTGGCAGATATTATTGCAAAATGGAAGATGTGGTTACAGGTAAAGTGTAGCAACAAAAAAGTCCCTACAAAATTAAACTGTGGTTCTACAAAAATAGTCAACACCTATAATTGAATAGGCAAACAAAAGATCTGAGAGTAACTGATGCTATTCAAGGCAAAAAGCTCCATTTCATTATATTCCCAGTCCCAGGTAATTGAAGTACATTCATGACATTGATCTGTCATGAATGATCCAACACAATAAAGTAACTCAGACTGTATTCCATGACAATATTTAACACTCTCAAGAAATAAATCTAATACTCAATACAGCAATTCTGATGTCAGTCAGATCTTGTTCAATGGGATTTTTGCAGTATGCAGAAGTTGTGTCCATGACAATTTACAGGAACTCTGAACGCCTGATACAAGGGAAAGCTCTCAGTATGCTGCACAACAACCTGATTACCTGGAGACTGAATTATTTTTATGTCCTTGAAGTCCAGCAGCCCTACTATGCCAGCATTTGCTAACCAAAAGTAGAGAAGGAATGTGTCTGTTCCAATGGGTCTGGGCAGAGTGAAGGATAAAGTGGTGTCCCCTTGTATATCTTGTGCTCTACCACTGGAACTCAGAATTTTGGAAGCCACAAGTAGTCAACAAAAAGCTAAAGAGATGATTGGTTAAGCAGCTCACAACTTGCAGACAAACCTGTATTTCCTGCGGGTATGAATATGACATGAGAATTTATGCAGGTGCATGACAGTCAACATCTCCTTTTGATGGGGCAGAAATCCAGTGATATGATGAGATCCTGTATAATCTAAAATTATTTCTGGTGGATAAGTGCTTTAGTAGCAAAGGAGTCCCAACATCCCCCTTGACATTCCTAAAGATTCAACAGCCATGAGATGCAATTTTTATCCCTCTATCCATATGGAGTCAAGGAACTAATGTGTAAGGAATCAGTTCTCTTTGTCTGACACCCTCTCAATATGGGGATGCTGATGGCTGGTCTTTGGAGGTGAACTAATACTTGTGCTACAAATTCCATGAAGATACTTCATACTGTGAAATGGACTGAACCCAGGATGATCCTAAGCCTGTGCCAGTGTTTCACAGACATTCCTTTATTGAGACAACTTCAAAGATGGCAGGTGGAGAGAGGGGCAACAAGCACGAATCAGTCCTTCTTTTGCAGACGTGATATAATCCAATAGGAGTTATCATCCCCAAATTTTTATTTGGGTTACAGATACCAAAGATGAAGGGCCATCTACCCTTCTTCCTTGATACAAGAAAGATATGTGTTCTCATGCAATTGGGATAACATAAATTTTATGAGGAAAGTTGAGTCCTCCTGGCTGGAAATGATCCCACAGGTGGGTCCTCCCTGCTGGAAAATGACCATTCAGGCCAACCTTTCAGACAGAGTGATCTCCATTTATAGGACCAATGAACATTTGAGTGATAAATGAGTTTGTCATCAGACATACATATTGGTCTATATTAGTACAAAGAATAAAAATAAGAACCACAATCAGTGTTTGATTTACACTCTAACTTTCTACAGAGAATGTATTAGGATGTAGCTAAGAAATAGTCATTCCTATATAAAAAAATCTTATTCTGAAAGCGTTAGTGTTATTTTTTTCCCTGCAATATCATATTCATTATGTTATTTGATTATTTCTTGGATTATTTGATTATTCAAGTTCTTTTGTCTTCTTTATAGTTCTTTTATTTAGTGCCTGTGGGTTTTATACAGGTGCCTACATTTTTACAATGATTTAGGATGGAAATGAAAAGTTTGCTTAATAAAAGAGGAGTGAAGCTCTGGAATAATCACCCAGAATAAATGGGAAATAATAACTTCAGTTAAGTTGAAAATTGATAAGTTTATGGAAAGAGATAGCCAATACAGTAATCTAAGGAACTGATCTCAAGCACCTGAGAGGCCCTTTCAGTTTCATGCTCTTCTAAGTGTATAAAATAAATTTTAATCTAGATGCTGGGAAAAAAGAAAGACCTTAAAAGGTGTCTTTTCCATGTTATCTCGTTCTCCAGAACATGCTGTGGTTATTTATAAATGTGTAACTACCAGCTGCCTTTTCCCACATTTTTTTTCTCTCAAAAATACTCTGATAAGCAGCAAACAAGGAACAACCACAGGACTACAGGCATTTGTATGCAACTCTTTATCTTCAAAAGCAGTACAGCATAAAAAAAAAAACCATGAAAAGCAAATTAATAGGATTTCTTATGAACTTTTGGATTTCTTTTTCACTTGCTTTGTATTTTCACATTGGAGAAAGAGAAGAGAAATGCATAATTGAGGATATTCCCAGCGACACCTTGGTAGTTGGTAGGTACCTGTCAATGCTTTATGATGATCTAACCCATGCAATAACAAAGATAGCTGGAAATGTAACAGCAGTTTCTGTGATTCATGAATATGGTAAAAAACCAGAAAACGGCACTCTGAAAATAACTCCCTGCACCAGGGATTAGGTTTAAAGTCCTCAAACATTGTGTGTATCCATCACACAAAGAAATGTAGGCTTTCAGCGTGCTTTACTGACTAAACAGAGAAAAAGAATGTTTTTTAATTCTACAGCTGTGGAACTGCTGCTTCCATGTGTGCTTCTGCACGTTTTGACTGACATGCTCATTCATATCAGAATTTCTGTAACACGGTTTTCACCATATGAATGGGAGAGTGACTTTTTTGATAAATGCTGGTCGGAAAGGAGTCAATTCACAATATACTAAAGTTTCATTTCACCTCTGATATCAGAAGCACATTAAATTAATCTACAAGATTGTAAATGTATGATTTCAAGGGGACAGTAAAAAAAAATACAAATTGATTTTTTTTTTAATATGTTAAGTGTGAAAGACAATCCATAAAATGTAATTTGAGTACAGCACATTATGCTTTTAGAGGTCTCAGTGTGCCTTCTAGAGGCTAATCTTCCCAGAGCATTAAGAGTAATCAGAAAGTTTTTCTTGTTAATTAACCCTTTTTTGTAATGCTTTAGAATATTTTCTAGTGTAGTAAAAATTTATTGCATTTCCCTCACTTATGAAGTGCCCCTGCGAAATATTAATCATAAACACATGAAATACATATATATTTATATTTTTCCTGAAAAAGCAATGAAAACATTTAATGTTAAGCTATGTTTTATTTAACAGATTTATCTATGGTTTTATTCAGGGAATTACAAAGTACAACGCTGGGATATACATAAACATGACTTTCTTGAATCTGCTCCCGGTTTGGGAATGTTTGTGACTGTCACAAGTCCTTCTGGTGAGGTAAAAATGCTTTATGAATGTTCCTTTAGGATTTATGACTTGACTTCTGGCACTGGCAGGCAGCACTATCTAAAAATAAAAAGACACTTCTGGGGAAGAAGTATATCTACAGTCTACCAGCTAATTCAGCGTTTTGATGCTGAAAGATAAAAGTAAAAAGAAATTATGATATTTGATAATTATGTGTTTGGACAATTTTTTCATTACTACCAGATGTGAGAAACACTGTCAATAAGAAGAATAAGTGACAACTGAGAAAACAAGCTAAATTAAAAATAAACCCCCAAAATTCGCTAATGAAGTTAAATGGTACAGAATGTACTTGAGCAGCAGAAAGGAGCGCTGATATAAACAAAACCCGAAGTCAAGGTCCCCATGAGGCTGCTCTGGGCCCTCATGCAGAGCAGCTGCCTGAGCTGCCATGAGGTCCTGAGCTTTTCCAGCAATGGACAATTTATTTCCCTGCCTAGACAAGGTCTCAGTTTTCAGACTTTGAATGCTGTAGAGAGAACTGGCTTTTGTATATTGCAAAATTCTGTAACATTTTAATGCTCACAGTGAGCTAGAATTGTTTAGTTTTCTCTAAATCTGTTCTGAAATCTGGATAAATTTAATGATGTCAGCAACTTAATTGATTCCTTTTTGCATCCAATTCATAGTTCTGGTTTTTTTATTGGTAGTTATAAATTACAAACCCAACTGATATATCTAAATTGCAGGTACTGTTGTCAAAACTGTATGGGCCACAAGGGACCTTTTCTTTTACATCCTACCTCTCTGGGGAGCATATCATCTGTTTCCAGTCAAACTCCACAAGATTTGCAGTGACTGCAGGAAGTAAATTGGTAGGTGTATTTCCTAAATATTCCTTGTTGTAACAGTATAAATCATTTACCAACAGCAGAGATTTCAAACTGGATTAGAAGTTGGTCTAACTTCTAGCAGATAATTCAACGTTTTTTAGCGATTAAAGAAAGCAAACATCGAATTAGGCAGATGAAAAGATAAAAAGACTGTTTTCATATTTAAAAAGTTAGCATTCGAGAGGCAAGACTAAGGATAGAGAGATTTAATGTTTGTATTGTGTTTTGAATGTCAAAGGTTCTGATCGATAAGAACAACTAATTTGGATCAAAAAGACAAATATGTAAGATTGACTAACACAGGCACTTGTCATAAAGATATTCCATGTATTCACTAACTTAGACTGGATTCCTAACAAAAATGTAACATTTTAGTTTTTGAAATTATATTCAAATGACGAATATGTCAGCACACCGGTTATTGTCTACTACCAGCAAAGTTGGTTTTAATGCAGATTTGGGGGGGAAAAAAGCCCTCAGAGGTGATATCATGGCTCTACTGATTGCAGCAAAACAATTTATACATACTGTTTTGAAATTTTATCTATTTGCTGCTTCCCAAAAACAGGAAAGAATTACACTCTAGAGTGGGTTAGGATTTTTTCTCCTCAGCTGATTGCAGAAGAGTTAAATAACCAGATAAATTTAAACATCTTCTACATGTGTTAAGATAGGCTAAATCTCATCCTAGCTGTGCACTTTGGAAACATGTAGATAACACAGAAATAACAGTACTGGACTAGTATTATTATACTGGAATAACAAGGTGTTCTTGCAGGCTGATTGATAGAAATTAATGGAAATTTAATCACATACTTTGCAAAAGCAATTAGGTCTAATCATTAAAAAATAAATGTGGAGTTTATCAACTAGAGAGAGTAAAGGGGATAAAGCTTTGGTTGGTCACAGGTAAATATGCACCATGAATGTGATTCTGAGGATGTGCAGATGATTTTTATCTGGTATAGATGGGGGTGTATTAACATTATGTTTACATGATGCATGCACCATGTAGAGTTCTGACTATCCTATATAAAAGAAGCCAAGAAACACAGGGAAGGAGAACATTAATATCACAAATATTAAATAATGTTGTTTGTTTGAGAGCGCAGAAATAAAAAAAAGGAAAATATTGTCCTTTTAATTATATCTGGAGGAATAAAGATCACAAAAGGAAAAACATCCTTTAGTGAAGGTAAATCTCTAACTGTTCTTTGTAAGAACCAGATGGTTATCTGAACTCTTTCAAACAAAATTAAAGAAATTAATGGACCACAATTTTGTGAGATGGATTTCTACCTATACATTTAGGTAACTTCAAGACAGCTGAAAGGAGATACACTCTTCATTTGTCACTGATCTCCAAGGAGACCTAACTTCTATTATGGTAATATCAATTTCTAGGGTTTGAAGATTATTTGTTAGGCTAAAACCTTTTTATTTTCTCTTAGGTACTAGAACTAGTAGGAAAAGTTTCTCCTACTAGTTTTAGTAGGAAATTTCATTCATGCCAAAATAAATTGCATAATATTGGAAGTTCCATTCTTCTCTCTTCTTTCTATGGTTCTATTGCCTGGCTGGCATGAGGCATTGTTGCTATAGATCACAAAACAGCCTGGAGGATATTAGGAGATATTCCAACTTGGATAAATAACGTGAAGAAAACAGTTATGTGAGGGAACCTAAAAGTGTATTTGTAAAAAGCCTGCAACAGTACTGTTAAAAATAGTAATTTCTGCAAAATTAGGATGAAATAATGAGCAGGCCTTTTTTTCTTAAACTATTTTGGGCAAAGGCAACATTTTAATAGTGTTGAATCAATACTAGCATAAATAATGCCCTAACATTAGTGAAGATTGTAAATTTGTATAAATAATTTAAAAATAAAATTAAGAAACCCTTCAAATTTTCCACTTGATTCTAATTTTAGGAGGGATTTTTAAAAGCAATTAAAACTATATTCCTGCAATGATCTTAAGGGGAAATTATCCATTGTTTCATTTTTATTCTAAGGAATTTTGAAAAAGCAAAAGATACAGTAACAACAACTTTTTTTTCTGTTTGCAGCGCATCCACTTGGACATCAGAGTTGGGGAACATTTTTTGGATGAATCTGCAATTCAAGCCAAAGACAAAGTGAATGAAGTTAATGTAAGACTAGAGCATCTAATTGAGCAAATTCATCACGTAACCAGAGAACAAGACTATGAAAGAGTATGTACGTCCCCTAATGGAAATGTTAAAATATTGTACATGGGCTTATTGATTTATAAAGTATTATGAAGTTTATTATCCAATTGCAGTGGTATTTTTAACTATCTCATTAAAAAATCTATAGATATTTAACCAAAATAGTCTCCATTACCTTGCAAAATATTTTTAAGCGGTGACATAAAACTAATTAATCACTGTGGGCTCATGCTTGTAGCAACAGGTGTTATTTCATAGCAGCAGGTGTTATTTTAAAGCAGGATTTTCCAAGGAGAGTTTTCTTGGTCAGACTCAGCCCAGCAGCTGAGCAGGTGGCCTTGTGGGTGATGCTGCCAGCTGTAGTTTCCACGCTGCCCTGTACGCACAAACTTTATTGAATGGGGAAGGAAATGACTTCCTGTAAGTTTATATGTCCCCATGAAGACAGACACAAAGCCCTTCTTCAAACAAGTGTACACTCAGCTGCTGCTCTATATGCATGCAAATAGACTGTGTTTGGAATATATCAACTAGTTACCCAAAGCCAGAAATTTGGCTGCAAAAGGGCTCTTGGAAAGCAATATGGAGGTGACTATAAATAGTTAAACAGGTTAAACAGGTTAAAATCTGTACTAACAGATCATGTTTAGTACAATACATCTTCTGTAAACAAGGGAAGCTCTGTTTGCCTTCCTACTTCAGGATGCAGTGTGCCTTCTTCTCAGATTTGATTTGTGAAAATATCCACCATACAAATAAGTACAAACCTTGATTTTTATCCACATGGAAAAATGTTTCTGTTCACCATTATGCAGAAGAGGGGTGCATTTCTAGTTACCACGACACATACAGATGCCAAAAGGTAATAATTATGCTTTTGCTTTATTCTCTAGGAACGTGAAGAAAAATTTCGGAAAACAAGTGAAGAAACCAACAGCAATATTTTGTGGTGGGCTATAGTACAAACACTAATCCTCATCTCCATTGGAATCTGGCAAATCAAATCTCTCAGAGATTTCTTTATATCTAAGAAGCTTGTTTAAATTCTATAAAGTCAATGCAAAGATTCAAAAATTGCACACCATGTAACTCTGAACATCCAAAGAAACCCTGCACCTATGAGAAAATTGCTTGTATAGAACTCTCAACCTTCTCTCATCTTCTGCTCTGATTCTGACTCTGCTTTCTCCAGCGAGGTCACAACCTCTGTCATCTCCTTACATTTTACTCCTTGAATCCCATTTTTTATCATTTTTTTCCCTCTCTACAGATGTAAAGCTAAATATAGGAGTCAATGACTAAGGCAGCATTTAAGTTCAGTACTTAACGAAGAATGTTTAATTTAGGTTAAATCTAAAATAGAAATCTAAAATAAAGTTTCCTAAGATTTGAAATTACTCTGTTTGCTGTGTAATCTTATTTGGCACTACCATAAACATCTCAGCACTTCAGACTGACTAGGATTCAGATAGTAAATAGAGAAATAATTACATCCCCTGCAGTGTTTAATTGGAGGAGAGTGTCTTGAACTCAATCTATATATGTGTAACACCTAAACATAATTGGGAATGCTTTCTTGTAAAGTATTTTGAGTTTGAACTGATCAGTGGTGGCAGCAATTACCACGGAAGAGAGAGACCCAGACAAGCAATTTGGAATTATACTTACTTTTTAATTCCAGAAAACTTCTAAACATTAGGCTATAGAATTGATGATGATCAGATGCCTCCCACAGTTGTTATGTAAATTACAGTCTTTATGAAGTATGTCAAAGTAACCCAAATTATAGATATCTTGGTAAACAATGCCAATTTTATTTTAATTCCTTCCTGCACAAAATGCTTCTGTGTTGAGAATTTTTATAATTTTAATTATTTACCAGCTCTAATATGACTGCCTACAGAAATTACTAGGTTTTGACTTAATTTCCCATATCACTTATTGCAGCTTGGTTGCATATATATGCCCTAATTTTGCTAGTTTATGTATAAATGGCAATGTAACTGTGGTATCATACAATGACAAGTCAAAGGCTATGTTTAAAAATCCAGACAATTAGCTTGACAAAGCAGCAGTAGTAGCAGGAAGGAGTTGGAGGTGATTACAGACAAAAACATGGAAGCCGAAGTTTCTAGAGCACTGTGATAGCAAAATATTGTGGTTTGTTTTCCTACCCATCTTTTCATACTCTTTCCTAGTTTAAAAGGCAGTGAAAGGTGAAATATCTGTAGACCAATTATTGTTCTAAAGGCACTCTTTCTTTTTTTTTTTCCCTATCTTCGCACCTGTTGTTTTCTTTAGCAAGGAAATGACATTTCCCTTTAAGTCTCCTTACATTTCCAGCATGGGAATTAAAATACAGCTAGTAGTATGTGAGAATCAATAAAATTGATGCAAAGTAGAGACAAAAAGCAATGTTACAGTGTCCAAATTAATCCAAATACAATCTCATAAAACAACTCACTGCATTGTATCCTATTTTTAAAACTACTCACTGCATTGTGTCCTATTTTTAAAAATTCGGATACTTCAGAGGTGCCAATTGGAATGACCAGTAAGTAAGAGTTATTAAATTAACTTTTATAGAGCACTCACTCACAACATGTCTTGTAATAACATATTTTGTGGTGGGTAAGAGGGAAATATGTGCTAAAACCATATGGTATATGAAGTCCAAGAAGAAAGTAATAATGTGTTGCAACAAGGTTGTGGTTCAGACTTTAGCTGATATTTAGCGTTAGGTTCCTAACCACATTCCAATGACAAACACAACTCATTTCACATACAATACACTCCAGCTGGTAATCCAGGACAAGCAACATTGCAGCATTTATAAAGCTGATCATGTTCCACCAGATTAATTAGGTCTATACTCAAAGAGTATAGACTCAGTACTGAGACTTGGGAGTCTCGACTATAACTTGTGATTGCTTAATTCTTTACTGCTACTACTGGTACTTCTATTATTAGTAATAGTAATGATCATCATATCATCATCATCATCGTCTTTCCTTGTATGAAATGTTTCCAGTCTCCTTCAAGATTTTTAATTAACTCCACAGAGCAGAAGCTGACTCACAGCTCCTTTGGGAAGAGCAGAAGCCTTTGTGAAGTTAAAAGCTTCCTCTGCAGTTTGTGGCTCTGTCATACCCAGAGCTACAGCCTGCACTGCAACTCGTTCTGTAAGGGACTTTCTCCCTAAAATTTTCATCAAGGGACACCAGCAATCAATGGGATCTTTTTTTTTTCCTTTTTTTTTTTTTTTTCCCCCCTAAGAAATGAACATCAAATCTTCTTGTTTTGCTCCTTTTCCACAACAGAAGATGCCATAGCAAAGCTTGGACGGCGAATTAACAAACTTCCGGGGTTCTTGCATCTAAAAGAGTGAAATCCAGAATTATTTTCCGTGGGGTTTTTGTTCGTTTGTTGGTGTTTTCTTGTTTTGATTTGTGAGGGGGTTTTGG
>WBMY01000701.1:434738-541444 GCA_013397315.1 Donacobius atricapilla | reverse complement strand
CGGGGGCGCACCTGCGGGGCTCGGCTTGGGGACGGCAGCGGCTGTGCCCCGGCCCCGGGCCGCCGCCGGGCCCTCCTGCCCCGCCGCCCCATGGCCGTGCCCGCTTTCTGCAACTCCTGCCTCAGCGAGCCCCGCAACCCCACGCCCCGGTTCTACCTCACCAGCTGCGGCCACGTTTTCTGTGAGCTTTGCCTGCAGAAAGGTAATGGCTGCTGGGGCGCGCCCGGCGGGGCGGGCTGTGCGGGCGCGCACATACCCGCAGCAAACATCGCTATTTCTAACCCGCTGTGGGGAAAATGAAAGCCCCGAGCACTTTTTTCGGATGTTACTGATAAGCCTTTCCAAGCCTTGCTGTTGGTTGGCTTCGAACAGTGAAACCCGTCTGCGTCCACCTCCAGCTGGATGTAGCTCTGAGAGCAAGCCCTGGGCACGGGCAATGGAGGCTTTAATAAAACTGGATTCTGGATGCTTCTGATCCATAATTTTGTAAAAAAAAAAACCCCACAAATAGATGGCCTCCTGTTCTGNTATTCTAAATCATATATTACATGGCTAATTTGGGAAAAATAATGTTTTTTCCTTGGTGAATGAGCAATTAAAAAACCGTAGGATTTGTTTAGGGTAGGTTTTGGAAGTTAGTCGTAATAAGTTTTAAGGCTCAGTATTGTTCCTGAAAACTTTCATCAGCATGAGGGAAGATTGGAGGTGATCTTTTGAAGCTCTTATGTTATGTACAATTCCAGAGTCATATTCTGGGATTCCTGTGATGTTCTTGGACAAAGACACCTGGGAAAGACAGAGGAAAAATGAAATTGTTTTTCAAAAGAAAAGAAATGCAACAGACAAATAACGTTTTTCCCTTTCACATCTTGCTAAATGCCCTGGTTTTTGTAAGGGCACACAGAAGAAATGATCAATCTGTATTTCAAAACTAAAGACTTTTGACAAGACGTTTTCACAGGGTTGCTATTGAGGATAGAGGATCATAAAATGCAGCTTCTGCAGCTTGCAGGCTCCTAGAACATGAACATCTTTCCCTTCTGCTCTTAATATTGTTTGGTAGACAAACGTGTGAGATTATGTATCTTTTTGCTGTGAATTCAGTAGTAATGACAAGATTTAAAATGTATTTAAAGATCCTTAGAATCCTCAGAAAGGCAGTAACTAGTAAAATTATCAGTTATAAATATTGAAATAATGTGCATTTGCTATAGATATTTTCTAATATGTTTGCAAATAATCAAGGGGTTTAAAAGTCATCAAGTTTTAAAAAGTTATTTTATTGTTTTCTCACTGGAGGAATTCAAAAGGTAAAATTATTCATTCCTTGACCTTTGGTTTTCATATATTTTCTTGGGAGAACCCAACTGTGCCCCAGTCTAAAAAGCAATATATCAGACTGACTGATAGTGTAGTCATTAGTGTACTTAAGCATACATTTAATTAAACCAGGCAAGTAGTCCTATTTAAATCAAGGGAACTAAAAGTCACCTGCATTCTGTGACACTAATGATATTCATAAAATCATTTACATGAATGCTTATTTACAGGAGTAAGACCTGATGACATTCACACACATTTTTCCTGCACAACTCTGTCTAATGTTTATCGAATCGAGTTCTATATTCATGTTTATTCATACTTCTTGTGTAATCTGCAGATTTCTTCCACAAGCTCCAGAGGTTTAGGCATCACATTCTATTTACAATGTGTTCAATATATATTCAGTTTGATCTATATTTTAAATGTGTCTTTACCTTACAGGCAAGAAAGATGAATGTTTGGTCTGTAAAAGCGCTTGTCGTACCCTAGTCCTTTCAAAAGAGGTAAATCAAGCTTTTGTTTTGTTGCATTACATTTATGTGTGGTTTGCTTAACAGCTGAACTAGTTGCATTAAAAAATACTTCCTTTTTTGTTTTTTGCCAACTGTGATGTGAATATTTACTGATAATAGGTTGCTAAACTTAGATACTTAGGCACTAGACAGCTCAGCTTTTTGTTGTATATTCCTTCAAATTGAAGCCTGTAGATACTTTTTAGGTTTTCAGGTACTACTAGACTGTAAATCGTTCTAAACTTTCCAAGATTTATGGCTGGTTACTGTGTAACATCTGTGACTGCTTTCAAAATGTGGAAAAATGCTTATTGATTTTGGCATTTGTACATCACAGAAAATGAACTGTAATGAATTATTTCATGTAATGGACTGAATTGAAAACCTGCATGATGGCTCAGCAGTGTTTTCAAGCGGATTAGGGTTTTTTTTCCCTTGTTTTCTCTTAAGCTTGACTGTCTTCCTTGTGGCTGTGTGATTAAGAAAGGGTTTGAAATATTGTTATTCACTGGAGAATTAAGAGCTTTTAATTCCCTTTCTTGATTAATCATTAGGAATATTTAATATTGCCATTTCTCTAAGGAGCAATCTTCTCTGTAGCTGATTTCATAAATAGATTGTGAAAACATCCATATTTTCGTAGACTGATGCCTACCTAAGAGATAATGCCTTATAAGGATAAAAGAAACACTAAAAACATTTAATAAAATTCAATACAGCTAAACATGAAGGCCTCCTAGGAATCTTGCACATTGAAGAAGACAATTCTCCTAAAAAAATTGCAATAAAACAACAAAATGCAATTATTATACAAAGGAACAATGCACACAGTAATCAAATATGAAAAAAAATCAAAAAGCCCTTCTTAAAAATTCAGAAGGGCATATTTTAATGTGCTTTCAGTATCAACCTATTGTTGCGGCAAACTTTGCTATTAAGTTCAGTCACAGAATAATTTATGTTGCCAGAGACCTCTGGAGATCATCTTATCCAGCACCTTGCTCAAAACAATGTTAATTTTTAAGTTACATCAGTCTTATATTGCGCCATTGCAGCAGAACTTGATAATTTACTTCAAAAACACAGAAGGAATTGACAAATGCAATGATTGGGGTGGTAACAAAAATATTAGATGTTTCTTTAGAAGCTGCCACTGCTCTGGAGGGCTGGAAGGAAGCAAATTACCATATTCTTTAAAAAAGACATTAATGATGATTGCTTACCCTTGATTAAGAACAGATAAAATGATTGGAATGATAATTAAAGATGCATATAAAAAAGTCATGGCTCTATAATTCAGGAACCTGAGTGGAAATATACCTGGTAAGCTTTATGAGCTTGATGCTGTGGAAGAATTCCCAATGAGGAGGAGGTCCTAAAAATGTGTAAGAACTGCTAATTAAATTGTATGTTGGGGTAATCAACATGTACACATTAAATATTCTCATCTTTACAGTAATGCATTCTTGTCACCTTTATGTCTTCCTTCTGTGTCTCATGATCCCCCCTTGCTTTTCCCCAGAGAATGGTTAAGTGTTCTGATAAATCAGAATCTGGCTGTTCAGTGTTGCAGAATATCACAGGAACATCTGCTACTCCTCCATGCAGCAGATAAAATACCAACAGTGTTATACAAATCTTTATTTGAAAGAGTTTTTACATCAGCATGGAGCTGGTTGGGTTTTATTTTTTTCAGATCCGATAGGTACTTAAACCAAGATCATGGCTTTGATAGAACCCTAAATAGATTGCAAAAGCTTGGCTCCTATGAATGCATTTCATTTAAAGAGCCTGAATGTATTATTATGAATATCTTATTTTTTCAAGATGGAATATGATTGTCTTGTTTGTATTTTCTTTTCTGAAATACCATAGGGCAGTTAACTGTGCTGTCTGTCTGTCTGCGTTTCTCCATCTGTTAGCAGGAAATTTTTGAATACTTTGGCTAATGTCAACCAAATGCAAAATTGCAGAGGAAGTCTCAAATGCCATTATTTACCTCCTGTGAGTTCTGTAAAAATTAGTAGCTGGGGGAAAGCAAGGGGAAGCGTGCACGGCTCTGCAGTGAGCAGACAGTGCAGGCCATCGTCAACGGCTGCACAAGCCACCCCAGGAGCTGATGTCACCATGTGGGAAACAGCAGGTACAAGTCTACTGAAAATCCGAGTTGTTGATTTAGGTCCTTGCACAATTAGTTTTCATACATAAGAGACTCAATTTCCCTTTATTGTTAAAAAGGTATAATTTAAGCACACATTGAAAGTAGGTTTGGCTGTTGTTTAATCTTGGATATTTGACTTTATGCTAGTGTTACGATATTTTTGGTGTAGAAATACTAATTTTCTAGAGGTCTGTGCATTTCAAAGTGGAGCAAAGCTTAACCTTTTTTGATTTCAATGCACTATTCTTGATTAAAGTGACTGCACTCATCCTTCTGCTTTCTTAGTATCCCAGAAGACTTACACTTCATCTACAGGTGGCCTAGTTTTTATTTCTTTTAATAATTCACCCTTTAAAATCTTCCTATTTTTTTAAAGCTTTTTGAGATTTTTAATACTTCTGGGAATAATTTAGATTTTTCCTACAGCAGTTTCAGTTCTTTTTTACTAGATTTTGAAAGGTGGTTCCTTACATGAAGGCTACCTTCTTTCTGGGACAGCCTTCTCCTGTCACCTAGGGAGAAGCATTATTTTTGGTCTTTTTATTCAGATTTGGAGTAGTTATAAACTTGCCTTCTCTTATACAATCACAGCAAATCAAAGAGAGCCATCCAATTCTTATTTTTTTTTCCTAGATTCATTGCTTTTGAAAGCTGTTTAGCTATTTCAACTTAGTACTATAACTAGTATAACTATTTTGGAGTTGTATTTTCTTTGTTTTTCTTATGAACAGATGAGAAATGTGTATATTCTCGATTAAAGTAACACTTAAGTTATCTACACTGCTTTGTAGATTTGGATAGATGTCCAAATGTTGTTATTCTGAAATTCACTTAATATTTTGAAGCATTTTTTTTCTCACCGTAAGTACCAAATATATTTTTATTACAATGATGGCTTAGGTATAGAGCACTTGCTCAACATTTTTTAGAAGCCCAGGTGGCCATTTGTGAGGCCGCATCATGATCTCTGATTAAAAGACACAAGTCATAAAATGTTTAAAAATTCAACAATTACTTTAGGGCTCTTTCCTTACTCTAGGATAATATTCTGCTGCCCAGTGGGCAGGGAGTGACAAAGGGATCCCAGTCAGCGTTGGAACTGTTCTGCGAAAGGGCTTTGAAACAAAAGTGATTGTAGGATGTGTCCATGTGGCTGGGAATGGTGAGAAGCAAAAAGCCTGGAAAGGGGCTGCCGGACACCTGGCTGTTGGTGTGAATGCAGTGCCTCTTCCAGGGGCCACAGCATCCTCCCGAGTGTCCTGTGAACATTGGGACTGTCTTAAACACAGGAAGTATATTTGTGGGCAATATATTTCTACAAAAGCCCAATGCTTTCCAGATGGTTGAAAAGGCCATTGAAGAAAACTAGGCCTCACTTCAATTTCTGCATTATTCTTCCCTGATCTGTCAATTTTTTTTTTTTAAATTTAGATACATCAGTCAATTTAAGGAACACTTTACAAAGGACTTTATTTAGCGTGACTTTCTAATAAAAATGCTAACCTTGGTATATTTTCATTTCTTCATAGACAAGTCCTGATATTCAATCACTGTTCATGCGAGTCGATGTGTTATGGAAGAAATATTCAAAAGAAATATTACAGGTGAATCTGCCTTAAAACTTTTTAACTCTATAAAATAATCAGCAGCTGCTACTGATTTTTATGTGAATGGGTAAAGTGTAGGAGTGAATGCTTGAAAATGAATGTATGCCATTACCATATTTACTTCCTTAATTCCACAGTTTCTAAGTTACTAAGGAGACATAAATTATTCATTATGGTCACTGCTTATGTTTTCAAATTTTCTCTAAGGACCACTAGTTTAGTTATTTTAATTGTATAAAATCACTTTCAATACCATGCAATGAAAAATTAGATCTGCCAGAAGCTTAAACGTGCCCAGATAGTGTGCCTTAATTATAGCAATAAAAAGTTACACAGTGAAAACCTGAGCTGGCTGCAGTCCTGAGCTGACTGTGCTCTCTCTCCCTTTTCAATTCTTTTTTTTTTTTTAATCAAAACACATCTCTTTTTTTTTCCCAGATAGATGCAGTAAATGATTCCAAGGTCATTTTCCTCCTGCTTTCTGTGCATTCCAGATAGGATTCCTTTCTTCAGGCTTAGTTTCCAGTCAAGACCTTCAATAGCTGTCTTGGTTAAATGAGTGCGTACAAACTCCCATTCCCTCCTCATTTTCTGCATCTCTTCAGCTTGGCTTTGGGGCTTCATGTCCTTGTCCCTCTTCCTGTGCATTTCAGCAGCAGTTTCAACCACTCCAGCAGCACATTGTCCCTGGGCCCGCTGCAGCCTTTGTTGTCCATTCTCATCTCCTTGGGCTGGGACTTGCTGATCTTTGTGTGAGCTTCCTGACCCAGCAGAACAATAACCCGGGGAGTATCGCCTGTTTTCTCCAGCAATGCTCAGGGATTCACATCTGCTCTACCCCAGGCTTCACAGACTTTTCCAAACCTGAGCTTGGCCCCTTTCCTGAGCTGTGCTTCTCCTCAGATGCAGAAGTGACAGAAGGTAAACGTGAAGCCCTCCTCTGTCCTTCCATATCCACTTTTTAACAGCAGGATCAGCGGTTACTCCAGAAAGTGAACAAATGCAGGGAACCACACTCCAGTTACGTGGGAATACAAACTTCCATAATGTGCCAAAGGGAGGAAAAAAGAGGGCTCAATCTCTCTAAGTTTTCTGTAGCCTGAGATAACCTGTTGGGAACATACTGAAGTGTAGTGAAGACACTGAGGTATGTTCAGAACTTGTCCCAGCATCAAAAGACATAAGAACATCTTATCTAATCTCTTATCTAATCTGGTATCTTGTCACGTTGGTGGGTGCTTAGCAAAACATGAGAGCAGAGCTGGATGTAGTGATACATCAGAAGAGCCTCCCGGCTTTCAGCAGCTTGTGGCACAGGGATTTCTCGAAGTAGGGATGGTCCTCTGCCTTCAGAGGCTTGTGGTGGATAGTTTTCCCCACATAATTATCAGGTTGTTTCCTGAATTTTAGCATCTGTCTCATATTGTGGAAGGGAGGTCCACAGGTTATTCACTGCATGGTAATTATTTCGTTTTTCAGATTTTCACCTGTTAGTTTCATTTCTTACTCTTGAATCTGATTCTGGAGGGAAAAGTATCAGTTCTCATGCACTACATCTGTGTTAATCATTAGTTTTAGACTGCTGATGCATCCCTTCTTCAACTGTCTTTTTTTCAGCCATGAAGACTCATATTCTATGCGATCATTCTTTTACTGAAGTTCTTGCATACCTCTGATTAATCTGTTTTCAGACCTACTCTATTTTTTCTGAGATGTTAAGCAGACTCAGGATACAGGAACATGCATTTTTTTAAAGGGGAGTGATGATGTCCCCTATTCCATTTTAAACCACTGGTAAGATCTGATTTACTTTTTGACTGACAAATTCAGGTTTCTCCTAGACCCAAGAACTCATTTCTGAGTGAGTGGAGGCAGCTCAAAGCCATTGCTTTCTAAGTGGGTATTTCTTCCATCACGCCTGATCCTTTGACGAATATTCAATGGGAACCTCCCAGGTTCTTCCACAGGGAATAAAAAGTAACTGTTTAAGCTGGATACTCCTCTATGGGTTTATATTCTTGGAATGTTTCTTCTTGGTTGTCTCTGTTCCCACAGATTTTCTGGCAGTCTTCTTACATGTGAGAAGAAAGATTTATTAGAAGTTACTGCCTATGGTAATTTGTTCCTCAAGCTCTTGTCTTGCCTACCTTGTCAATTTTACTTTTAACTTGTCATGCTTTATGATCCTCGTTTGGACATAAGAAGTGCTTACACATCACCAGACAGTGTGTCTAACAATTATTTTTTAATTAACAGGGTATTTTTACAAGGCACATTATAATTGCCAGTAAGACAGATTACTTTTTATGTTGCCATTAATTTTATGTGTTTGCTTAGCACTGATGAATAAGAAACACGGCAGCTAAACTGGCTTTCTAATGTCTTTACCTTTTTGTTGAACATAGTGTTAAAATATAACTTCAGTGAAATAAATCTACCAGCTCTACTGTAGGTCATATTGGATTAAATTAACTTTATAAGAATTTGTCTATCAGTGATAATAACTTAGAATAGTTTGGGATTTTTTTTTTAAGAGGATTTATAGAAGATATGTTAACTGCCTATTAAAAGACACAAACCTTGGCATACTGTGAAGTAGTTCTTTTCCATCACTTCTTTGCTGAGGTGCATAAATGTAATTATGTGAAGCTTGATATAACTGTATTTATTTTTAGATTTCAGAATTTCAAGAAAAATATCGTAAGCGTTTGTTAACATATCACAAACAAAAGGTAACTCTAATTATGATCTTCTAGGGTTTTGTTTATGTTTGCCTTGTTACTTCGGTTTATTTTCAGAAACTATATTAATCTTTTACTGGAATATTTAGAATAATTGATCAGGATTGACTCATTACTGTCATTATAAATGCTGGTTTTTCATTGTTTAAAGCCTGTGAGGAGTCTATAAATTTTGGTGACTATTTTTAATAAAATATTCTAGTTGTGAGGTGGTTAAGGTTAAATGGAGAATCAAAGGACACGGGAGGGTAGAAACTAGTTCACTGTAGGGAGAAAATGGAAGAGGTGGTGAGAGAATGGTGCTGGAAGATAAGCCCAGAGGAAAAGAAGATTAGGGCTGACAAAATAAATGAGAAGCTTGAGCAATGGGAAACAAAACTAAGGGCTAATACCCTGAATTTAGGATAGCTCAGTGTGAAGGACAGAATTAATTGTTCTGTGGAGGACAGGTGCTGCATTTGTGACTGTGCTTCTTCCTTTGTAGGTTGGAAGGCAGATTTCTTTTTCATTTGTCAGCTACTTGTAAATATTTGACTTAAGAGTTGAATGTTTCTTTTATTTCTAAGGACATGGGATGTTGCTTAAAGCTACCTTGCAGTATTGGTGACTTGACCCATGAGTGGTTGCCCCACGTATGAAATGACAGAGAAAAGGTCATGTAGCTGCCCAGTTGGCCATTTCATGTGTGAGGAGAGTTTTTGGTATGATTGTTGTGGATAGAAACCTTGGAAAATTAGGTGCTCTGTGGCCCATTCTTCCCTCATCTCCATGAATGCATTTTGGGATCCCTCGTAGTGTACTGGGATGTGTGTAGTTTTTTAGAGTCCTGTCTTTCTGCTTTCAAAGCCAGGCCAGGGAGGAATCCTGATTTCATCCCCCTTCAAATCCATTGTACCAACTCCTGAAACCTGTAGACAAAGTAAACCAAGTATCTTAATAGAATTCAGCACAAATAGAGGTGCTATCTCCAAAGAGTCTGTGGAGAGTTTTGATACTTTAATGGTAATTTTTTAAGTTGTTTACTGTTGAGACATTCATTCAGCGGTGTTTGTAAACCAAAGATGGTGCTTGACCTAAGGAAGGTGTTCAGGTGACAGTACCAAAACAGCTGAAAAGATGCTGGTGGCTGCTTCAATGGCGCAGTTTTTTTGGGTGGGTTTGGTGTTTTTGGCCATTCTGTGTATTGTTAGTATGTTAAAACTGCTTGCACTGGATCAAGGTCGGGAGAGGCTGCTTGTATTAAACACCATTCTGGTTTCTTATGCTTGGCTGTCTTATTTCAGGTCCCCTTCCTTATTTCTAGTTTGTCATCCTTGTCACTGGCAACCAACAAGATCTCACGGTCTTCATTAAACTGCTTTGTTGATGGTTTTGTGAGTTGTGCAGACACTGGGGTGTAGGTGTTGGTGGGCACTTGCTGTTCATATTCCTGGCAGGTCTCAATGCCCTGTTATGCTAGGATCCCAAAATATTGAAAATCAAATAGTTACTCACCTTCTTTAAGCTACTTTGGTTTTAAAATTCCCCAGTCCTACGGAGCAACAGGGTAAAGTACCTGACTGGTCCCTTTTGTAACCAAACCTAGCTCTCATTAGGAAGAAGGAAACAGAATACCAAAAACCAGATCTTACATAAATTACATTTTTTCTTTAATCTGTTTGCAGAGTTTTGCATCTGCAAAAAGAGCATAGTATCTCCCACAAACAATATGATTTTATAAATCAGGTAATTTTATTAAAGGACTCAAATAGTAGTTTGAGAAACATGAAAAGTTAACAAGCAAATTCATCATTTGTCTTCAAATCAAAATATGACCAGTGTGAAGGGGTAAGGTCACATGATGGAAATTAAGGATAAATTATAGATGCAGTATTGAAACTATTGAGTAAATTTTTACATCCTTCATAAAATAAATATAATATATGTTCACATATTAAAAGACTGTAAAAAATACACATACTGGGGAGCTGACCTAGTGTTCTTGACCTTAATATTCTTCAATTTTGCCAGCTCATAACATTCTTTAATGGAGATATTTTTAGTTGTGTCTCTAATGTAGTAGGAAATACTTTTCACTTAAGCTTATTTCAAATAGATACAGCAGTGAACTGAATACATTTTGGATCTGAAATGAGAAATATGGGAACATGGTATTTTGTACATTTATTGGTAACTTTTTCAGATAACTCCATATTAATCATAACAAAGCTTTTGTATCAGATATAGAAAATAGGAAGCAAAAGAGAAGAAAACTACTTTTAAGCACTTTTTCTAGTATTCATTTATCCAATATTATCAGCACACTTAAGAAAAGGTAATCAAACTAAGTCTCAAATGGCCAAGAAGAAGCATCTCTCTTCCAGACTGACTGTTTAATGGGTCCATAACACAGCCATAACAGCTCCAATAAATCTGAAATAGCAATGATGTCTTAAGATTAAAACCAATAGAAAGCAGCCTTTCAATACTTTAGAATACTAGTTGGATGAAAATGAAGCTGTATATCACACAAATAGACTTTGTTTAAATCTGATTATCTGACAGATAGCAAAGCTGGAGGAGTCTCTCAAGAAAGTAACACAACAAATGCAACAGATACAATGGTAAGAGGTCTAATGCAACAAAAGTAAATACGATCAGACAACAGTAAGTTTAATTGATAAAACAATACAAATTTCATGTTTTGTTTGCCTTCCTCCTATTTTTATTACAGAAATAAATGTGTAGTGATTTCTGAGATCAGATCCATTTTTATTCACAATAATCAATCCCGTCAAGAAGAGATACTCTTATTTTAAAATACAAGTCAGTAGCTAACTCTGAAAATTAACTTTTAATAAAGTCTACCACATAGATACTCAGTTTTAAATTTTTATTTGCAGTTACATAATTATGTTTGTGTATTTTGTTAGTCGACTTTACAGTAATCAGCCTGGAAGGTACTACAATGCCTTTCCTGAGATCTTAACCCATTTACAAAGTTACCAGACTTTTGTAACATGGTTCTCATAGTTTCTGTTTCTAGTCAAAATTAAATTGTTGTCTCATCTTGAATTAGTCTTTTTTCTCAAAATGTTTCAAAGTGGAAGCTAAGAGGTCGCTCATCGTTATCCCCCTGCACAATGACTGATACACCTTCATCTTTTCATCTTACTTATTTCCAACATAAAGCCATAAGTGTTATTTAAATCTCCTTTATAAACCAGTTCATGAAACCAGCATTTTAATTGCACAGATTTGATCTTTAATTGATCTTTCGTTCCTGTGGGGTTTTTTTTGTTTGTTTTTTTTTTTTAAGTACAGATTTTCCCTTGACTCTTAAATCCACGTAATACTGTATATTGCTCTCTCAGGCTGCTTGGTGTAATGTAACAGAAAGGAAAACCAGTATAAAGGAAACTCTGTGTGTGGTGGATTATTGCAATTTATATATTTTTATTCACCACCGCCTTTTTCTTGTCTGCATCTCAAATAAATAGCATCTTGGCTATATCAAATACAGAGTTCTTACTGAATTTTAGATTTTTTTTTTTCTTCTGAGTTCTACCGAGAGAATAGTGTCCCAGGGCCTTTCCTTGCTCGCTTAGTAAACATATTCCTCCTATTTATAGTTCTTGTCAAAGGTACCAGTTTTATGAAGTTACTGTTGAATAGCATGAAAATGCCAACGTTTCATTTGACAACTACATTATTTAAGTTTCATAAATGTATAATTTCATGAAATGAAATGAATTCTGTGCTTAGCTGTAGTTAATCATTGTATTTTAACATCTTTTGTTCTCTTAAGTACTTTGCCGTAATGTTGTGCTAAATTTGATATTGTGGAGTATGTAATGAGCACTGCAGATATTATGATGTAAAGAGCAAGTTCGTAGCTTTACCAAGTAAATTCTTACTTCACTTCATGGCAAATCGTGTTATGTTAAATCCTACTACTGATGGATAAAGTGCCTTGATTTTATATTTTATTGACCAGTTAGACACGTGAATTAATCAAACCAGCTTTTAATTTATGTCTGTTGTTTCTTCTTTCTACTTTAGTAGGAAACCTCCTGAAAAAACTACACCACTGCCATTTTCCAGTACGAGCAGAAATCCATTTTCCAGTAAGAAGTGTTGGTTTAAAATATTAGCTGTGGAATACCTGTCCCTGGACATAGCTGTGTTCTAATATTAAATTTCTTAATGACTTCAGTTCCTTCAAGAAAACAGAACGTTTATTCTTCATATTCTCTTCATTCCAGTCGTCCTTCCACTTCTGACACGTGGGTACAAATTTGTTAATTTTCAATTAAAAGTCTTAACTAATATTTTATACAGAAAGTAGCCTTTTTTAGTGAGTTTAAAATATTTTCTGATTTTGTGTTTTGTTTTTGCAAACTGTTCAAATATGAAAGAACTGAGGACAGTCTTATCTATCCAAGTGTACATTACAGTTGTATGGATGATGGTTACTGGAAAGAAATCTAAGGCGTGATGCACCTTGTTCCAAAGAACTTTGGGATGACTAGATAGATAGATGAATGGATAGATTACTGAGACACTCTCCATTTACCATAGAGAAAAACTAAATTTATTGTACAGGCACCTATATGGACACTGTAGTTGTCTCAGGTTAGATGGGATGAGCCAGTCCAGTATGGCTCATTTAATTTTAAGTAAAATGAATATACAGCTTGCTCAAGCTAAAATATTTCTATGCTTTTGACAATGACTTTTTTCTACAACAAACCCAGAGCTCCAGAGTGCCCTCGTTGCAGATAAAAATGATAAATACATAAATATGCACATTTTTTCAGACAAATAGAAGAATAATGATGCTAATCATAAAATAACTTTTTCTGTAAATGTCTAAACCAAAGCTCAGAATCAATGAATAGATTTTTCTTACTGCTAGTGAGTTTTGGAATAAGCCCTAAATACTTATGTGTCTTATGCATTATGTATTATGCTTTTCCATTGTTAGTCAAATTTAACATTAGAATCTAACATAATTTTAGTCTTTATAATGAAACTGTTATTTTTATTACGATGTCATTCTTACTTTGACCTTTCTTGCAAGGACGGAGGCAATGGAGGTTGATCCTGTACCTTCACCACTGAGGAAAGTAAGTGTTTTTTAAAAATATTTTTTATGTGTAGTTACACACATAGATCCTTTTGATTTTGATCCCACTCTGTTAATGCTGCAAAAAATAGGATTCTCCCCCCATCCCATTCAAAACCGTTCTGATGTGCATAATGTTTTCAGATATGCTTGGTGCAGGGTAGAAGTCAGATGCTCCCCAAAAGAAACCATAATCAAATAAACATAACATGAATTTCTGGAATTATATTCTCTACATGCCATATACAGGCTTTTAAACTTGTGATACCAAAGTAAATGGCAAATTCTTAAAATCCCAATACCACAAAAAGGTCAGTGATCTGAAAGCACCATTTAGACTGATACCTGAGTAGGAAATTGCAGGTTTGGAGTGATATTGCTAACATGAGAATGAAGGCAGGAGCTTTTCATGGTGTTGGTATCCTGGGCAGGAGAGGTAACATACAGGAGCAGCTGCTAGCTTGCAAATGGAATTTCAGCACGGAAAACAGTGAGAGTGTGTCATAACACTTCTTATCTGAATGTGATAGGTGATAGTAAAGCTAAAATACATGTATTGCCCACCTGCCTATAGATCTTTAAAAACAGTAACTTAATTCTTAGCTTTTGCATTTCAATGCTGTGAACAAAACTGACAGCAGAGAGTTCTGGAAATCTGCAGGCTCTGTAGACCTCAAAAATATAACACTATTGCTTAAAATGTCTTAATAATTAATATGCTTCTTACACTGTGGCTAATGACTTGCCATTCATTTAGCTGGAGACACCAACTGGTCCAACAAGATTGTCAGTAATAACTCCACCACAGGATGGACATATGGGTAAGTAAAAGTAAACTTTGTAACTCAATAACATTCCTGTTACATTAGGAGGATGAATAAATTAAAATCCATACATTAGCAATTTACTAAAAATTTTTGAATTGTGTTGAGGTGTGAGGAATTTACCATGTGGACTTGAATCCAGCAGCTGGAAAATGGTTAAAAGGAAGTATGAAATGTTTTCCTAGTGCTTACCTCTTCTGTTCAGTAAATGATTACTTGTAACCAAACCAATTTTTACCAAATCAACAGTTGGAAAGAAAAAACTGTAACTATATGTGTGATTGAACAGGAATACTTGCAATACATATTGTTGACCCTCTGTTAAACTTCATAATTTCATTTATTTGTGGCTAACAGAGAGTAACATTGTCCACAATGTCATATTAAATATCACATGAAGGAAAGGGGGCAAACTAAATGGAAGTTTTTAAAAAAAATGCTTTATAACAGTAGTGAGGTAGTTGAGATCAAGAATTTCTTCCAAAAGGTGATTATTTTTTTCACCTTGTGACTGTTATAGGGTATAAGACATTTTACCTGCCACTACTTTCTTTCATTCCTTCATACTCTGAGGAATGGGTAACACTCAGATGTAAATAAAACATGAGTAACAGCCTACTGAAATTGGTGCAGTCTCTTGAGAACTGCTTATTTGTGAGGAGTTTCCCAGAATTCCTAATGCTTTGCAGGCCTACTATTTGTGTGTCTCTCCCATTCTTGATTTTACATTCAGCATGTTTCTGCAGCAGTCCATGCTCAGGCAGGCTTTCACCTGGCTTCAGCAGTTCATAGAATCCATCTGCAGCCACATAAAGAACTTCTACCACTCCTGTGCTTTTACATGGTGTAAAGTGTCCCGAAACAAAGACAAAGGCAATTGCAAGGCAGTTTCAATGAGAGGAAAAATTGCTTTTTCTGTGTTATGTCTGATTTATAGGCTCAGACCCTTCCTAGATATATGGTTACCTATAAATTTAGACATAACAAGATAAAGAGAGCTGAGGTTAACTTTTTTTTTTATTGTGTCTAAATACAAATAGATATTTATTAGACAGTAAAATTTTATGTAGAACAGTTGTGTGTTCAGCAGATTTCAGAACCTTCACATAAAGTTTTGCAGTGGACAATGCTGAGGGAATAAAGTTTATGTGCAAAAGTAAGGGTAAATGAAAACAATGATTTAATGGTGCACGAAGGACAGTTTCCTTCTCAGAGATGGATGGGGCAAAAAAAGATCAGCTGAAGAACTGGAGCACTTCAGCTCAGCTGTCTTGATAGTCTAATAATCTAATAAATGAAAGAAGGTGAAAGAAACAACACATGTTGAACTGGAACAAGATTTACAGGGATGGCACAATATGATGTTTTTGTGACAGTTGAGCTTTCTCAATGACTGTTGTAACTGTGCACCATTTTTAGTTCTTGAATGAATCAATCATGAATTTGTCCCAAATCATGCAAAAAAAGTACTAATCTCAGTTTCCAAAGTTCTCTCTTAAGTAAAATGGGTAATTTACATTGGTCCTGTGTTGCCCTGATTTCTTCAGCCTTCTGATGTGTTTCACAGTTCTAATGTTTTCACAGTTCTCAGTTTCCTTCTCACACACAGGTGTTATAAATAGAAGCAATGTTTATGTTAGGTGAGGTTGTTTTACATTCCTTCTCTTGGAATAAGGGACAACTGATGGACAGTTGTCTTGACCGATGGGATGGGAGAGGTGTCAACCGTCTCCTCCAATACCTGCTCTGTGTAGAAATACTATAAATATGGAGTCAGATGTTTTAATAAATAGTTTATGCCTTTTCACCAAACAGTGTGTATGTGTGTGTGATTGTGTGTCCAACAATGACAGTCCTGTTTTCAAAAATATCATTCCAACAGGCAGCGTATCCTACAGAAGTTCTCAGACAGCTGTAATAACGCCAAGGCTGAATTTTGGAGCAGAATCTACAAGGTAATTCAACACTTTTTCAAGAGGTTACCATCTCCTATAAGAGATCAAAATTTCCCCTCTGGCCTGTATTAAACTGTATGTTCAAAAGTTGTATTCTAGATCTGAAGAAATGTTATTGTGCAGCCTGGCTATCATGTACATGAATGTTTGGTTTCAGGGGAAAGTTTTATTTTGAGATCACATTTTTCAAAAATGTGCGATGTCGCCCTGATTTTGCAGCCTTCTCTTGGGTCTCACAGTTTTCATAGTTTAGGTTGTTTCTCACACACGAATGTTATAAACAAAAGCAATGTTTTCCTTAAATCAAGGTAGTTTACATTCTTTGTCTTAGAGATACGGACAGATGATGGATAATTGTCTTGACCAATGGGATGGGGAGAAGTGTCAACCTTCTCCCGCCATCCCTGGCCTTTGTAGAAACACTATAAAAGTGGAGTCAGATCATTTAATAAACAATTCATGCCTTCTCACCAAAGTGAGTCTATGTGTGTGTGTGTGTCCAACAACGACAGTGCAGATATAATCTGTGCTTCTGTAGCTGTTGCCATCTACAGTCATGGTGCTCGTATAAAAAGGGTTGGTAATTTTTTAATGTAGAAGTTTAGGGTCTCTGCTGTATCATTCTTATAAAAATCAGAGATGAAAGCACAATATCTGCACAAGGACTGTTCTCTGAATAACCTGAACTCCTCATGCAGCCTGCAACAACTGTTTCTTGCTCATTTAAAGATTGAAAATGTCTTAAACTGTGAGAATTACCAACATCAATAAATAACTTTAAATCGTTCCAGAAAAATTAAACTCTTGTTCTTTATAATCATTTAGCCAAATTTATCTTCCTAGCAGAAATTTAAAATGTGTGTAACAAAGTAGTTCTTTTTTCCACCTCTGATTCCGTAACTTTTTTGTCTGCTTTTTGAAGCATGTAAAAATCTTAAATAAGTAAAAATACAGAATTTCTAACATTTTCCTTTATAATATTGCACAACGAATTGTAGTAATTTTGAAATCTTTTGTATGGTTAAAGAAGAAGTGTCCAATCACATGCATGAATTAATTTCATTAACAGATCCACCCCTGTAAGATTACCACATAGTGCGTGGCCATCCTCATCTGGATCCCAAAGCAGTCAGAGGGGATCATGGGCTAATTCTGATCTCAGAACTCCTCAGCTGTACCCATTTGTATCACCTTCCCCACAGCTGTCTCTATCAAGGCAGCCAATCACCATCTCTGGACTTCTGCAAAGACAACAAGGCAAGTATATTTATAGAATAATGTTTACCACTTCCTCAAAGTTTTCAGCATAGCAGCTTAAATAAATTAACCAAAATAAAAATGTTATTTTAGAATTGGAAGTAGGCTCTCAGTAAAATAGGAAAGATGTTGGTGTTTATGTTTGTATTTTGCCTTTGGTCTTATGTGCAGGATGATAGCTGCTGTGAAAATGTGTTCTTGCTTCACTTCAGAATTAGATTTTAACAGAGATTTAAATCTGATAATGTCCAAATTTTCTGTCTCAACTGCACATTTCATTAAGATCTGCCTATCATGACATGCATGTAAATGTCCACAGATCACAGTAAAAACGGAGCTAGTCCAGGGTGTTATTTGTTGAGTGCAACATCAAACTAGCAAAAGCAGCTGCATAAACATCAGCCCAAGGGGGGTGGATGAGAGTAGGAAGTGTGCTGGAGCAGATTAATTAATAAAATCTCAGAATCAGAGTCACAGAACGATAGAACAGCCCTGGTCAGAAGGCACCTTGAATGGTCCAGCCCTTTTTGGGAAAGAACCTAAATGGGATCATGTAGCACCCTGACCAATCACATCTTGCAAACTGAATTCTCCTTATTGCTGAGTTTGCATCACAAGTGAAATATTCTTTTATTATATTAAAAATGTGATTCATCTCTAAAGCATTTTTAGTCCATTGTAATAAATGTGACCTTCCTGCACATCTCAAGTAGTTTTAAATTCATGAGACCAAAAAAAAATATTTTATGAAATGAAGGTTTATAGCTTGTAAAAGCTTACATCACAATTGTTTTAATTGTGAAATTTCTGGACATGATACAATATGTGAAATAATGCATGAACCTTATAGGATCTCTAGATAATGTAGGAAAAATTGATCTTATAAAAAAAGTAGCTGTATTGAACTTTAGTAATAGATGCCATTTGGCTATATGATTGCAATTAATTTCAGTTCGCATACGGATTAATACTTTGGAGATTCACTTGTGTAGCTAAAATTGGAATATGGCAAAAATGCTTTTATGGAAATACAGAGGAGCACATTTATATTTATGAAAATGGCAATAGAGGAGTTTTCATCTATAGTATAGGTTGCATTTTTAATTTTTGATTGTTTTGCTTTTCCTTATATAAACTCCCCCAATAATTTACATGAATAAAATTTTGGTTTTACCAGTTTTTTTTTTTCATTTGTACCTGTATTTTTCTTCTAGGATCGACTAATTTGGGAGGACATTCAACAGAGAGATGAGCAAACATCTGTGAATTGTTATAGTTTAGAAGCATCTGGAGAAGCACTGCATAGTCTCTAGATATCAAAGTATTTGTAACTTCCATAAGATGTCAAATTGGCATAAACCAGCAAATTGTTCAGCATGAATACTGTATTTAAAACATCACTGGTCTTTCTGATTAACATCTACTGAACTTTTAGATGGAAGTACAAAATTTTCTTGTTTTTCAAAATTCTGGTTTCAAAAATATAGCATAAATAAAAGTCCTTTATTACCTAAGTGTTAAGGCAAAACATGATTATTTGTTGAATGAGCATTTTTTGCTGTGAGTGCACTGAGCTGCAGGGTAATAAATTGTGCCTGTACAGTATTACAGATAGACTGCAATCCTAAAAAAAGAAATCTATTTATAGATTTTTGATTACAGAATTCCAAAGTTTGGTTCTTACTCACTGCATCTCCTTTTGTTTGCACTCTTGAAAAAGGGGTAAGTTTTGAGGGATATTACATTCTAGCAGGCTCTGCTGAGCTCAGAACACAGTATCTGTTCCACACTTGTGAAAGTTCACCATTTGATTTAGGTAACAATGATTTCTTCCCAAAATGGAATGAAATGGGGGAACTGGGATGAAGAGACAAAACACAGCAAAGACTACTTTTACTTTTGCCCAGGAACAGCAACTGGAGACTCAGAATGAGGGGTGCCAGAAGGGGCCTTTTCCTTCTGAGAACAACTCTGAAATTCATTTTCCCAAAAATTTTGGTATGGCGGAGTCATTAAATGCCTTTGTTTTGTGTTGACCCTAACTTTACCTGGACTATTTAAAGTATAATAAAACTAAAAGCTGGTGTGTTTTTTTGAGATAAAGTTCCCTGAATATATGATAAATTCCTTTTGAGTTGAAATGTTTTACTTTTCACATCACAAGTGGATGGGAGAGAAAACTTAACGAAAGATTCAGGAGTTGAGGTGAGAACTGGAAGAGGTCATTCACCAAATACCATCATGGGCAAACCAGGCTCAACTTTAGGATAGTATTTGAATTTATTACTAAGAAAATCACAGCAGGATAATGAGAAGTAAAATAAATCTTAAAAAGCCTCCCCCCCCCCACCTCTCCCTCCTTTCCATCTTTATGTCCTCCCCTAGAAGTGCCTGGAGACAAAGAAAGGGAGTTACAATCAGTTCATCACGTTTCTTCCACTGCTCAGGGAGAGGAGTCCTTGCCCTGCTCCAGCATGGGAATTTTCAACTTCTTGTTTGCCTTATTTTAATGTATATTAAAATATACATTTTAATATGCTGCCTTTACTTTTTTTTTACCATGGGAAAATTCGTGGGTTTTCACCTCCTCAGTATTTTTATTCTTCAGAGTTTAGCTGGGATCTCAAAGTTGACTTCCTTCTAAAGCAAGCTTCCAGTCAAAAGATTTAATTTTACAGTGCCACAGACATGTTCAAATAAAGGTGTGTGGTGTGACTCTTAAAAAATTTCAACTCTCCTTTAGTTCTGGATGAGCTTCAACAGCTTGGAAGGTGAGGCTGGTAAAACATGATTGTCAGCTTTGACATCATTGCCCCGGTGGTTTTCTGTTTGGATCCCAAGGAGGGATCCTCTCTAGTCCCTGTTTCATCACTCTGCAGACATCATCCAAGGCCGTGAAGTCGTACTATAGCTTTTATAATTGCTGGAAGTTGCATTCTGCAGTCAGGTGGAATACTTTGGTTTTATTGGTTTTGTTTCTCTTTCATCCCACTCCACAAGCCCTCATCAACTGCAGAATTGAGCTTTGTGCAGTTGAAAGTTTGTGTCTATAAATGGGCCCCATCTGAAAGGATTTGTGTAGGAAAGAGTCATACATGCTCGATCTGTGTCAGTCACAATAACAGAGATACTTTGTCATTCAGAGATAAATATTCACAGAGAATGGAATGATTGCTGTTTCCTGCTCACCACAGTGGTTTCCACTCACATTCAGTAACAATCTTTATGGTTTAGGTAATAATCAGTTTACCTTTTCTGCGGTGAACATTGGACACAGGCAGACTGTGTTTTGTAGCTGTAGGCTGAGAAGAGAGCTTGGGACTTCACATCAGTAAAGAAAAGAACTGTAGTATGAAAATGGATATTTATATTTTATTGCTGCTTTGAACTACTTATTAGTGTCTGGTAGTACCTTCTACTTAACATGTATTGCCTGATCTATTTGAGCCTACAGTTTAACCCTGAAGGGAAAAAAAAAAAATCTAGCAACCTCGTCTTCAGAAAGATTACAGCTTTGAAATGCGCTTTGATGAGAAACAATGTAATTTGAGAAAGAAAGCAAAGGCACTGGAGCTCTCCATGCTGAGCAGAAACACTTCAGAATGACATCCTCTTGCTTCCCAGTTCAGAAAATAAATGAAAAAAAAAGTTAATTAACTGAATATAATGTGATTTTTTAAGAACTTACATCTACATGGCTCATATATAAATTAAAATAATAGGTAGGAAAAAATAATTTTAAAGTTTAAAACAGTTTGAGGAATGTCATTTGCCAAGTTCAATGCTTCTATCATTTGTTCAAAAAAGTTGAAAATACTATATTCGGTATTTCATTCTTTAAAAAGAAAATAAGGGGGAAAGGCAAGTTTTTTTCTATCTTCCAGTAAGCATGGAAGTTCCTATATCACTCTCTTAGGCATCTGTCTCCACAGAATTTTTCTGGCTTTTGCGAGGAATTGGTCCTTTTCGTGCCAGGAAATTTGCAGTTCGCTGAGGATACAGCAGAGGGTGCTGAGCTACCTCTAAACAAATTCACTGCTCACTGCTCTTTGGCTAAGGGGACTGAAATCGGGTCTGTGGCCTTTTCGGTACGGAACTTAAATGGAAAAGCTACAGACGGTGAGCGGAAGAGCAAGGATGTGATGCAGAGTCGGAATGTGAAACAGCAGAAAAGGTGAACAGCAAATGTGAGCGACTACATAAGGTCACTGGAAGCTAAAACTTACGCAGATACAGGAGTCCTCAGGGGTGTGAAAGGTAAAAATGGAAGCAGGGGTCAGTCATGCTGGGGGTGGGGTGAGCAGTAGTGGTCTGAAGGAATAAATTATTTAATTTTGAAAATTTCTGAAGAGAGGACTTTGGCAATGCACAGTGGGTATTCAAGAATTCAGCGTTAAGAAGCAGCAGCTGAAGCTGTGCTGTCTAAGTGAGAAACAGACTGAACTGACCTCCAATTCTTTTCTGTTTCTGTCTGCAGCTTTCTGGCCTTAGGGCATAAGAGGGCACTAATTTATCTTTTCCAGTTTTCTGGGAGAGAACACGAGTATATATTTCACTACAAGGGTGTTTTATGCACACACAAACAATAGCAGTGGATTTTATTACGAGTCAGAATCGTGCTATTCATGCAATGGGGCCAGCACTCATGCTGAAGGTATCCTCTTGTTTTCATTATCGTTGCCAACTTCAGCTTCATTTCACAGTCATCACATCTCCCTCACAAGGTGATGCTTATGCCATATAAAGCAGCATCATGTCTATTTATTCCTGTGTGACACAAAGGAAGTCTGTTGCAGACTAATGCTTGGTCTGTTAGACATAATACCTGATACTTGCCAAGGAGCATTTTCTACAATTGTGCCAATTAAAATGTGAAATTGCTACCACTTATTTTTGAACTCTCTTGTTCTGGCAGTCAGGAAAGAATGCCATAACTCATCAAGATGCAGCACTGTCGGTTTATCTATGATAGTCCTATATTCCCTCTAGAATTTAACCTGCTCCTGACCTGAGGAAATGCAATTTGATAATTCTCTCCTTCTGTGGTCTCTCTGTCAAAAATGCCGACATGCTTCGGTGTGTAGATCAGCTTTGTGTGCCTTTGGAGCACATGCTGCTTCTGATGGTCCAACAAGTGCTGCTGTGCCAGACTCTTCCTGCAATGCTCTTCTGTGCAGATAAAAACTGCTGTGCAAATAGGAGAACACGGCCCACATCCATGCTGTCGTGTCTGGAGTTCTCCCACATTGTGCCTTTAGGATTGCAGGGTATCCCATTGGCTCCAGAAAGATTTAGCACTATGCAGTCACTAAATCATCTGCATCACTGAACCCCTGACCGCAGCAACACTTTGCAGGGAAACTTGCCTTTGACAACAAAAGGATTGACTTTCTGAGTGTCTCCCTAGAGAAGGTTAGTGATGTTCTGCCCTGAGGATCCTTTGTCTTGTGTATCACATGAGCTTTGGGCAACTCTTCCCTTGATTATGTCCAAAGCCCTGATAATTTGCGCCTTGAAATAGTATTAAATATTTGTCCTGAACTCTAATATTAAAGTGCCGTGAGGGACTAAGGTGCTAGCTGGGCATCTGGTATCGAGAGGGATAAGGAAAGAACTTTCTTGGATCAAAATGGTAAATTTGGTAAATTTGTGTGGTGACAAGGTGGGTAAGGACATGACTCTGAGAGTGAAGTGTGAAAAGCTTTTCAGTGCTGGGAGACAGTGAACAAGCTCTGTTAGCAAGTTACTCACAATTTGCCACCAGCAAAAGAGGAAAAAATCTTTCTGTTCTGCAAGTGAAAGTGTTGCTTTCCTTTTTGACACAGAGGACATGGGGAAGATCCCTCACAGCCCTGCCCCCAGCAAGCAGCAGTCCCCTGACTTTGCTGCTATAGAACTATTCAGAACCCACCAAATCTAGAAAAGATTGACTGCTCTACACCTTGCAAAACTCTAAAACCAGGCATTGGTGCTGCCAAGGCCCACATATAAAAAAGTTCTGCAGAAAATGAGCAGTGCTGAGAGATTCCAGGTTACTCCTTGCACTCCAGGGAATCTCTGCACCGGCAATATTTTGTCCTGACCAACCCAGGGCCTCCCAGATAAACAACACATTTCCCATCAGGGCAGTCTCCACAACAAGATCAAGGGCTGTCTATCCCCATGTTAAGGCATCTGGAGGGAAAAACACAAAAGAGAGGGGGAAATCAGTCCCACTAGACATTCCTAAAAGCTTTTTCTGGCCCCTGCCTTAACCGAGCACACATTTTAGCCATGTTTCACATCCTTGCCTAGCTCAGTGTTGAGCCAAACAGAAGCTGACTTTGGAGATGGTCGAAGTACATCTGTGTCTTTATGTATTTGGCTGTGCAGAATACGGTAAAAAAAATAATATTTCAGCCATCTCCAGCTCCTCTGAGCTCAACCAATTTGAAACAGGCAGGACAGAGCTCCAAGAGTCATTGTGGGTGACGACAGGCAAGGCTTGGTGTGATGGGAGTGAGGAACAGATGGGCCATTTGGGACTACCCAGGCCAGTTTCAACTATATTTTTGACCTAAGTCTGAGCACAGGACCCAGCCTGGGAGCAGTCAGCTCTCAGGGGGTCACCTGTTATGCTACCTGTCACCTGTAACATGGGAACATTATCAAGCAGGATAGTGCAGGGGGGAGGAAGAAAAACCTGGCTGGGAGATAGAGGATGTGATAAAGGAAGGAAGAGCAAAAAGCCAGGAGTAACAAGGAATGTTTTCAATGTAAACTACATCCTTCTAGTCTTGCTCCTTGTGTGTACTCAGATGTTCATGCATGTTCTCCTTTTTGCTGTTGCCCCTACAATGTTAGCAGTAGAAGGTGTTTAAAGCAAAGAGAGAGTGGAATACTTAAATGAGAGTTGTTTAAATGCACCTGGTCAAGACTTCTACTGTTCTGTGCTCTGGTATCATTCTTGGAATAGATATGCAGACCTGGTTTGCCTTACTTGTTTCTTTCATTGTAAGCTCTGCAATTGGCATTTCCAGCTTTTTAAATGTATTTATTTATCTTTTTATTAGAATCTCTGCAGTTCTTAGTAATGGCAGGTCATTTAGAAATGATGCAGTTTTTCTAACTAAAAAAAGAAATAGATAAATTGATAGGAAACAAGGCAAATGACCTTTAAAATGTAGAGGACTTGCATTTTCCACAAGCGTAGTGCAGTTACTGTTTCTTCTGACAGCGTTTCACAGCTTAACAGTAAAGTCTATGGAGTGTGTGGGTAAAAATAACACAGCCTAGCAATGTTACAACCCCATACATTAGATCTTTGCATAAGAATTAAAAATAGAGCTCCCATTTGCCTATGTGAAATTACCAAGTTTGCAGATTATTAGCATGAATGTAAAAGGCTTCTAGCACAGCATACGGCAAATACATTAGTGCTATATTCCAGAAATCATCGTTTTCCCAAGCTATAGTTCTTGCTGACATATGTGGTAGAAAGGCTAGTCCTGCCAACTGTCTGCTTCCTTCATATCCTCTGATTTTAGTGCAAGCTTAAAGCAATATGCTTAATAGCCCCAGTCTCATACTTTGAAAAATTGCAATACTATCTATCTGTGTGGAAAGTCACATATCAATGACATTTGGTTGGCACAGTGGGTTTGGAAAAAAATGGCAAAGAAAACAGTTGGCATTGAGTTTTGAGGAAAAAAAGTCAGAAAATGTGAGTCTGTATGCTGTAAACCCAAGTTTTTATTTGCTCATATATCACTTTGTCAGGGTTTTCAATAGTTCTTGTGGAAAATGTGTAACTGAAATATAAAGAGGCTTTTACATCTAGTAAGGATTTTCCCTTTAACCTAATTAGTGTTCTCCCAGCCTATGCCATACCCAATATGCTGGGTAGTACAACATTATCCTCCTAAAAGAACTACATGAGCCCTCAAGTAATTCGTCTGTTAAAGAGTGCATCCATGCGCATTTTTCAGGACTCTGTGAGGCTGGAGGGGGTGTGTATGCACAGGCTGGATGACTGCTACTCTGCCATGGATGCACAGGGAGCTGTATCTTCACATACTCATGTCAATTTTGATGCCATGGCTGTAGATTTAGAGGAGAGCTGCTGTAAATTTCCAGTTCAACTCCAACTGGAAACTGGCAAACCACAGTCCCTCCCCTTCACACCCTAAATCAGAGACGGCTCATAATAATTAGTGCTAAGGCATCAGCCTTTTTGCACACTGGATGAGGCAGCAGCCCCTTGGGATTCAGAAGTAAGGAGTTCTGAGTCTCTGCTGGGCTGAAATGGGCAGCTTCTGGCAGCCTTTGTAGGAGTGTGTGTTTGGATGGGACAGCAAGTCACCTCTGCGCCAGCACAGGGAAGCCTCTTTGGAGTCCTTGCATGGTAGTGGCCCTGCAGTTCCCCTCGCAGAACACTCAGAGTGATTTTCCTACGGCTTGTGATTAATCATTGTAACACTTCAGAAGTGAAATCTGTTCCCTGCATCCTGGCTCAGTAGCTCAGACCAAGGACTGACTTCATAGGTATTTTTCATGTGCGCAAACATTTTATTGCCTCATGCAAGCCCTCTTTCTTGGAGGCAATCATTGTTTCAAACTACTGTTCCCTTAAAACTCTTACCTCGGTTGTTGACAATGGGGCTGCAAGTATTACCATAAAGAGAGGAGCTGAAAAATAAATGTCACAAATAGACATAGACTGTGTGTAAAGCGTACACACGTTGAAAGCCTTCCTGTTGTTTGCAATGGTTAATTCCTGCAGTGTTCCTTGGGAATCAGTTGAGAAAGATATAAATCAGAAAGTAGCTCCTGACAATACACTGTTGGGATAAGTGCAAATTTTCAACACGGATTATTAATATGGCAACAGAGTGTTTGAAGGAGCAAAATAAATAGTTGGAGGGAAGGGAATAGCTCCTGTAAGATTCAGCTATGCCTGTTCGGACTGTTAAAAGAGTCACAGTTTTTGCTAGGCTGTAAACTGGAATCCCCACTGTGCTTCACTAAGTTTCCAAAATTCATAAATGCAGCCCGTTTCCAAAAAATTAATTAGCTTATGAGCAAGAAAAAAAAACCATAGAAATTTGTGTGGAGTGCTTTAGAGCTTTCCTGTGATATGCTAATATATGTTTTATTTTACTTAATTGCCGTTCAACAGTATTGAACTTTTTGAATACTCCATATGTAGGGTCACATACTGCAGTCACATTTAATGAAATACTGCTGTACTAGCTTTGTATTTCCCCAACTTTATGAAGTGTTTAATCAACGTTCTTTATACCCCAAGACAGTGAAAACTGTGACTCTCCAGAGAATACAAATATCTTTCATCTTTCTTTTAAGCAGTGATAAGCAGATCCTGAAGGAATACATCAACACAGCACAGATAAAGCCAGGTCAGTGGGCACAGGGCAGACTTTGCCATCACAGAGCCTGGTGTCCAGCAGTGAATTCACTCCAGCAGAGACTGTCAGCAAACAGCTTATGAGCCACTCCCACTCACACCCCAAAACCACAGCCAAGCAGGGCAGAAGCAATTCATGAGCCCAAACATCTGAGCAAGTGGGAATTTTATTCTTTGGGAAGTCTTTCAGGCAGGGGAGGCTTGGATACAACTACCTGCTGCCAACAGTCAGTTTTGAAATGGAGAAACATCTCTCTTTTATACTGAAAGGTGAGAAAACATTTCTCAGGAAGTCAGACAGGGGTGAAACACTGCTAGCCACACTCAGAGTTCCTGCCCACGTCCAAGGTTTTGTGAAGGGATACACGAATGTAATTTGCAACACATTTCCTAAGTAGCCAAACTTCTCACAATCAGATCATTATTACTGGGAAGGCAACAAATACAAAGGTTTGCTCAACATTTGGTTGGTGTTATGTGTGAATTCTTTTCTGTAAACCTGATACTATTTCTTTGGCAGTACCAAATGTATCTTTAACTTCTGATTATTTAGTCTAACAATAAATATTTTTAAGAGAACAACAAAAAAATACAACTCCCTTAAACTTTACAATTTATTTAGAGAAGTCAGACAAAAAAAGCTATACTAAATAGGTACTATTTGCTAAACTATGTAAATACATAATAGCTACATATATCCATTCTTGGGGTCCCAGCTATGCCTTGTTATGCTGTTCAGACATAAATATTTATGTGACATGTAACTCTGATTTTTAACAGAGTTCTCAATGATTTTCCAGCAAACATTATGTGCAAACTGGGAGGGGAGGAACAGCACTTATTAGTTCACCAATGAAGGAGAGACACCACCTGGATGCAATAGTGTTCAGGCATGTAAAAATCCACACCAGTGCAGCTCACTCGTATCAGACATGCAAGAATCCCCCTCACCATCAAGGTTGCTTTGCTGTGAGCAGCCTGAGATCTCTAATTAGCTGTGAACTCTCTCTGAACTTTTGCTTGAGCTTAATGCTACATTGTGTAGCCTTCCTGGTGTCTAATAAGGGTGAAATTGCATTTCAGCACTAATCTAATTCAGGTAAAAACAAACAAAACATGAGATGGTGGCCGGCTAGAGGCCAGCCTTTCATTAATTCCTGTGCCCAAAGTGGTTCTTGCCTTTTTAATCCAAAATAGCCTTTTTCTCTAGTACTTGTTTTAAAAAATAAGCAGCAAATGATTTGTGGTAATGAGCTGGGACATTAGGTGTGTGCAGGCCCCATGCCTAGAAACAGTGCTGGTCTTCAGAGGCTTTTCAGCAGGAGGACTGGTTTTCAGTGAAAAGATGTGTGTTTTCTAAGATTGGTGATTTTCTTAACATTCATATCCATTGAAAAATATATGTAGGTTTTTCATATCTTTCCTTTGTCAACCAAGAATAAAACCTGTCATAAACCCAGTGTGTTTTACCTGAAATAGTACATCCTTACTCAGAGGACAGGTAAATCAGTATCCTGGCCGCCTCCTCTCCTATCCCTTTCTTCATGGGAGAGCAAGTGGGGCTGAAAAAGCCAGGATGTCACATAGCAAAACCTGGGCAAAGAACTATTCAGCCTGCTGCAGGATCTGAGGCAGGATCCCAGTTTCCAGGAAGCTAAGGTGGCATCTTTTCATCTGGCAGAATTCTCTTTTCCTTCCAAGGATGTTCATTGAACACAAATAGGGAAAAGGATCCAACCAGTTGTTTCCAGAGGCAAAGAAAAACTTGTGGCTTCTGCATCCATGAAATCATGGTAGGATCAAATTAAACCAACATAAAGGAAAAATAAAAATGGGGGTTTTATTAACCCTATCTGTTTTCTGGACTGATTTTCGTATATAATCAGCTGTTAAACTTACCCAATCCATGGGCCTGTTTCTGTACAGCACAATGTGAGTTCTTAGGGTCTGAAGTGGAATAACCAAGGAATTTACTTCATTGCTGATGAATGAATGAATGAATGAATGAATGAAATCCTGTGAAATTTCCAATATCCAGCACAGCAGAACAGAACTAGTGTGAAACCAGGTGAAACATCCCCCAGATCCTTTACACAGCACAAAAGATGAATGTGCAGCCTGGTGCAAATCTGAATGCAGCTTGGAAATCCTGCAATGAATGGGAGCAGCATTTCCATGTGGCAGTGGGAGAGATAACAGGATTGAGTGGATATGGAAGCAAAAGGCACTCTGAATAATGAACTGCTGAATGAGAGTGGAGTCCAGATTGCAGTCCATACCTTATGGCTATCAGCAAGCAATACAGTGAGTGGAAATGGGCTCTGAAAAACACATTCAATCAGGGAAATTGCCCCGCCTGCAGCTCATTAACAGGATTAAGTCCTGATACAAAGTGACAGTCAGTATTATTTGTGTAGGCAAAAAGCTTGCTCCCCTTTGTAGTTTTTGGCATATCCAGCTGGCTTTAACAATATGGATCTGAGACAGCTAGTGTAGCTTTAATGTTAAATTAGCCAGGGTTAAAAGCTTGCCAAGGCCAGACAGGAACAAAGTGTTCTTTTTTGCAAAGCTGGCACGTGGGGCCAGTTTCATTTCAGTAGCACCCATGTGGTAGCTGCTCCATTTCCCACATCCACGGCAGCGTTTTTCCAGGAATTGGATGTCGTTTTGTCACCAGAGCTCCGCACTGTTGCAGCACGAGGGAGATCCGGCTCCCCAGGATGAGCAAACCCTGAACCCAAAAGATCAGCCCTTTATTTCGAGCAGACTCAAGCTGCTGAAACCTGAGGTCTGAAGTCTAGACAAGAGATAAAGGCTCAGGTCCTCAGCTGGTAAAAATTAGTGCAGCCACTGTGAACTTCTGGAGCTGCCGCAGTTGCGTTTCTCGTGAGGCAGCTGGAGCGTGGTTGTTCCAGCTCCCAAGGAACCAGCTCTGGAGAGGCAGCTCATGCCCCAGAGCTTCCTGGATTTAACTGGTGGTCTGGATAAAAAAAAAAGTGTGTATCCAGGCTATTACAGCAGTTATTAAATTGCTGTTTTAAAATCAGATTGTGGTTTATCTCTCTTTTTTATATTTGGAGGATAAGTCTGTGTTTATGGATGTTAGACAGCTGAGGTTTAGTCAATGTATTTAGAGGAATTATTTGGGTATTCCTGTACAGCAGCATAGCATCCAAAGCAGGGGAATGTGCTGTTGCTAGAAATCAATGGTTTCCTTTCTAAATGCAATTACTGCATGATGTTCCCTTGCCCCTCTTGCTGGCACCCCACTACCACACTGCCCAGGTCATCACAAACCTCTTCTTGCACTAAAGAAAATAATTTGAATCTAAAAAAAAAAAATTAAAATTACATTTTTAATTCTCCATAATTACTTGTTATGTTGCTTTTTCAGAGGTTAATCAAGTGCCTAGGCCTAGGAGGTTAGGAATAAATTTTCTCTGGAGTTTACCCTAAATCTGCTCATTTGCACCATTTTATCCCCAGCAGCTGATGTAAGAGCCAGAAGTGCTTTTCTCACAGTGCTGTGGTACTTATACCCTTGGGATCATCCATCCCAGTGATGCTTTAGGTAATTTGGGTTCGAGAACTTTGCAGTTTATTGTGTTTAAGGGAAACCAACACTAAACCCTATAACATTCTGGAGTGTCAGAACATGATGTGCTAATATATTCAATAAAATGTGAAATACACTTGGTGATTTAAAATAATTGAAGTACTGTGACCTTTGGCATTAAGGGGGCAGAAGATGATGGAAAAGTTAGCTCATGTCACAGCTTGGTGAAATCTTAATGATTAAGAACCAGGCATGCAAGATAAAAGGAGTAGTGTTGAAAAAAGAAGACTGATATCTTAAAAAAGTTAGATTGAAAAGCAGAATATGTGGCTCAAGCTGTACCAAACCTTTAGAAAAGAGATTTGTTTGTGCCTATTGTTCTAGCACTGAAAATAAATGGCCAATATAACTATATAAGGCACTAGAATCTGTCATCACTTACGGCCAGAACAAGGCCATGGATAATGGACTGTAATGCAATATAAGTAGCACTGCCATGAAACCAGAGTAATTTAATTTAGATCAGAGGATTCAGTTTGTGTGGTATAGACTTATGAATGTAATAATTCTTAGCCATGACAGATTATCCTGCCAATGTACTACAGCACTCTGGGCTTTTACAGAAATACCAGCCTCAGCTGCACTTCTTTTTTTTTTTTTTTTTTTGTCTTTGCCCAGTGATATGTATTAGATTTGTGGTATATATGAGCCCCTAAAGACCAAATTGAAATCCCTAAATCCAGTATAGTCTCAGAGATCATAACATAAGCTGAAAACAACAAGAAAAAATTGTACCATTAACTCAGAGGATGTAGGTGATCATAAGTGGTTTTTTGAACAAGTAAGAAATAAATTCATGAGACGCCCAGGGAAGAATTATCCCTATTGCAGGACAATGTCTATAATCAGCCAAGGAAACTGGCATCTTGCTTATAGTAAATCATGTTTAAAAGTGTTGGAGAATAGTGATTGCCCACATGTTTTTTCTTATGTGTGGGAAACAAGCAGGAAACCAGGAAAATTAGTTTCTCCATCTACTAGAAATGTCTTATTCCAGATCTTTCAGGTATTAAACAGCCTACAGCTTTTCTTCTTTTGCTTTGTTTATTTCTATTTTTTGTAAACATTTGTTAAGCAGCAGGTAGACATTGTTTGTCCATCTCCTTTTGTGTGAGGACAATCTCATACCTTTAAAAATGAGATAAATTATTCCTCTTTTTAGGTTTAAATATCCCAAGAGGAAGGATGTGTGTTACCAACCATGGAAGACAGTGCTGGTTGTTCCTCACAAGCTCACATCACCCCCACCTGAAAACCTCCACCTTTGCCTTGCATGATCTTCAAGAAGTTTTTAAGCAAAAAATGTGAAGAGCTGTCTTTGATTAACAGCTGGACTCATTGATCTAAAGGGTCTTTTCCAACCTAAACAATTAGTTCTATGGTTTTCCATTACTTTAGACTGCAGGTCAACTGTACTCCAAAGCACCTCCACAATCGTGGCTCTGACCAGGGCAGGGATCTTGGTGGATCTTACTCTGATTTCCTTTCAATCCATGTGACAGCATCCCAGAGGTTAGAAAATGAGGGCCAGCTGAGGGAGGTGGAATAAGGAGATGGGGAGTGGGAATTTATTCCAGCAGAAGTCCCTGTGTGGCGGCTGAGATGTAACTGGAGCTCAGCCTCAGAATCAGAGCCCAAGAATTGCTCCAGGTTCCTGCAATTCGCTCTCAGCCCTGGTTACTCCAATTGTTGTGTGTAGACAGAGATATCACAAAATGCAAGCTGACATTTCTCTGCAGTAGCTTTCTCTGGAGTGTCAAATCAATTAATGATTTTAAGTTTTGCCCTGAAATAAAAGACACTAATGCCCATATCCATGTTTTATCATTACAATTGTCCAAAGGTTTTATAACTGCATAAAATAAGTGGAAAAAGGGATCTTGAGGGACCTAGGGTATGCATAGAAAATAAGCCAGTTGGATTTATTTAGCTACTTCATGTTGGATCATTGAATAGAAACTTGATAGTAGCACAGGAACATAGTAACATCTTTTAACTTGTTTTTATTCCACCTATTTTAACTTCACAAAGATTCAGAAAACAGACACTGTGACCCACACGTGTACTTAGTTCTCAGCTTGTAATGCATACGTGAAGAAAGCATTTGTCTGCTTAGCCAAGGTTCACTTGCATTCATGGCATATGGAGCTGAACCATTCCTGGTGTCTCTTCTGGCCAAAAAAGCATTGGATCAAACTTACATCTGGTGCAAGAATGCTGATTTCAGTTACTTCGGCAGTGAATAAGACCCATAGCTTATTTTTAGGCCAGATAATGATCCCAGTAAAACAATACTGATGACTATAAGTTTGGCTCACATTAATAGATTAAATGTGGGTAGATGCAAACAGATGGCATTGGTTGCTTTGTTGCTTCCTGGCAGAACTGGCCTCATTAAAACAGCAATTTTGCTGAAGCTTTTGTGGCTGTGATTAAAGTTGCCAAAACTTTTCAATAGGCAGAGTTTCAAAGTGATAGTTGGGATGTTTTCCAAATGTATCTGGCATAGTGCAGCGCTCCACATTAGACTTGTAAAGCTGGATGTTTTTGAGAATAGAGGAGATCTTTAATTTACCCAATAGGCTCTTTTATAATTTCATGTGTCTTCTGCTGTGTTTGTAAGAATGTTTGTTTCCCTCCAAAGAAAACAGCCAGTGGGATGCAGTGAAGGATTATTTAGTAAACAGTTGCTGGATTGCTGCGGTAACACTGACACCTCTTCTCTGAGCTTTGTCAGGAAGGGAACAGGGTGAAAAGGTTTGCACAAATGATAATTCACAAATGACTGTGGGCCAGAGGGAGAGAGGAGGGTTTGGAATCTCAGGTGCCACGCTCTCTGTGCTGTAAAGGCAGAGGGTGACAAATGCCTGTTCTTACTCAAACTGCGATTTGCTTCTTTTGCACTGGGAGGTGGTGCTGCTGGCAGGAAGAGCAACATTGCTCTCAGGTTGGATTCATGGATATTTGCAAAAACTTTGGTATCTATTGATCAAGGGAAGGGTGGCTTTCAGTACTGCCCTGGTGCTTCAGCCTTACCCACAGAGCCGCAGTGCAACCATGAGCAAACCATTTAACCTTTCTATCCCCTAAGTTTTTCACTGTCAAGGTGGGTTTGTTCTTTTTTATGGGGAAGGCAAGGATATAAAATTGTCTGAAGATTAATTGCTGAAGAATGCTAAGAAACCTACCTGCTAGTGTCTGTCAAAGGGATAGATGTAAGGGCAGAGGAGAGTAGAAGTGGTCTGCCATTTCTGAGTTGAGGCCAGAGCTGGAAGATATTATATTAGCAGAAAATATTTTATCTACCTGTAATTTTCATGGAATTATAGAATTGTTAAAGTTGGAAAAGACCTTTAAGATCATCAACTCCACTTGTCAGCCTAGTACCACCGCCATGTTCACCATTAAGCCACGTACTCAAATGCCATACCCACATGTCTTTTTGTACACTTCCAGGGGTGGTGACTCCACCACTTCCCTGAAGAGCCTCTTCCAATGCTTAACAACCCTTTTTGTGAGGTATTTTTTTCCTAATATCCAAGGTTAACCCTACCTGCTGCAATCTGAGGCCATTTCCTCTTGTTCTGTCACTTGTTACCTGGGAAAAGAGAATGATCCCCACCTGGCTACAAACTCCTGTCAGGGAGACAATAAAGTCTCCCCTGAACTGCCTTTTCTCCAGGCAGGTTAAAAATAAAAGTATCTATTTTTGCTGGTAATTAGCAGGTTAAGTCTTGGAGCTAATGGTGGGAGATACTGAGTGAAAACTCACATGAATCTGATGAGTGGAAAACATATTTGACATTTGGAAAAATTAACCCAGTATTTTATAGGTCTCAAATATACAGCAGTCATTTTCACTCCCTAGGTTCCAAGAATATTACAAACAGGCCTCATAGAAAACCCTGAAGTTTGATATAGAGTATCTGGCTTTAGGAAGGAGATTATGTTTGCACATGTGCAAGTCTATTGTAGTTAATGATATATGAGAAACACAGTTTTAATGGGTTCGCGTATTATTTATTATGGGAGCAGAACATCATAAATTTGATAACCAGATCCTACTAATTTGCCAAAATATGTAAGAAACACAGTGGCATAATTGTGTTTGTACTGTATTCACTTGTGTGGAGTAGTTTAATTTATATTCATGGGAAATTTCTATTCAAAGGCAAATAATGCAACAGTATTTGCTTCTGTGCATACTTGTATAAGATCTTACACAAACATACAAAATTCTACTACAAAATACTGGTATCTCCAGAAAAAAGAAAAATTATTTTACAATTACAAAATAGATACTTCTTGTAATCTATTACTTTGGCAAATCTCTGAAAGAAGAGTTTTGAACATTTTGAACATGTGCAAATTAACAGAAAAATATTGTCCCAGTAATAAAAGTAGAAATTAACTAAACATCTAATGAGAATCTTTTCCACTCATTTATTAACTCAAGTCTGAAGACATGAAGATCAGTCTGTGAGATATAATTCTGTACCATTACACTGTTTGACCCATCTTCTAAGGCAGAAGTCAAGAGCAGCTGAGCTTGAGAGAGCTTCTATGCACTCTGTGAAACTTTCCTATCTTTTAAAATCAGAGGCTGATTCTAACTATAGTATGAAAGGGACCAGTAGTGTTGCTGAAAGGTAGATGGGAACTGAAGTGACACATTCCCACCACACTGTGTTTTTATAACAAATACAAAATCCTTCACGAGTGACAAAACCATTTCCCCTTTTAAAGTGAAAGCAAGAATCGCATTAAAAGTAGTGTAATGAACTGTCACTAACAGATATTCTCAAGAGATTATCATTTAACTCTTCTCAGGAGGATCTGGAAGGAGAAGGGGATGAAGGAAGGAACTCAACCAAGGTCCGCAAATCTTCTTATTTCCATGCAATGAGTGATTCTTCCATCTGACTCATTCCTGCTTGTGCAAAGGAAGTTGAAAATTATTTGATTTGGACATGTAGTTTAAGAAAAAACTCTGGTGCCTACAGGAAAGATCTCCTACTCCCCTCAGGAGGGACATTATTTCCTTTCACTCCCTCAGAGCAATTTAACTGGCTTACTGAATGTGAGCTGCGCAGAGCAGTGCCGTGCAGGGTGTTTTCCCCAAGAGAGGAACTCATTTTAATGGGACAGTGTATAATCCCTCTCACTACTCATGAATTCCCAGCTCTTTTCCATGGCTGATTTTCACGATCAGGCACAGTGATTTCCCCTTTGTTCCCATGAGGAATTTGCAGTATTTTCTCTCTGAGGAGGAAAAGGAGGAACTCAGCTAGATTCAGATGGTTCAGTGAACTCAGGTGAAGGTGTGATCAGCCATTTCCAGGTTTTGCAGGGGCAGAAGAGTTGGTTTTGTTCCTCAAAAGCCAAAAGGCTGCCTCCAGCAGCAGTGCAGCTCTGAGTGATGTGACTCCAGGTAGCTGGCACGGCAGGGTCTGTGTGAAGCCCTGGCTTTGGGTCCCAGGCTTGGTCTTGCAACAAGAAGGTGACAGGTTGCAGGGTGGAGATGATCTGCTCATCTTTTCACAGAGCTTTCTTGAAGATTATGCACTGGATAAAAGCCACACAGAACAGTCTGAAGGGTTGTAAGAGATGAGAGATGAGATATGGTTTCCTTACTTTTTGGCTCCAAAATCTATGAAAGTACTCTTAATTAGGGACCTGACCTGCCATCTCTGAGGGCTGCATGGAAAGAAGGACCAGGCACGTGGTAGCACTTCTCAAAGGTCACTGGAAACAATAAGCCCTGCCACAAAATTTTAACACCTGAAGGACTCCTTTGAATATTAAGGCTGAAATCCTTGCTACCCTCTTTGTACTTACACGTGCACAAAAATATGGATGTCTGTTTCCAGACTTCTGAATGCCAGTTTGTCATCGGTCTTGAACAACTGTTAAGCCTATTCCATGTGAAAGTATGAATTGAGAATTAGTAGAAAGAAGGATATAGTTCTGCCAATAACTGCAAATAAAAAATTGATCAGAAAGGAGACAAAGAGAAGCTGAAAGACCATTTTCAGTGCTCTTTCAGGCCTTAAGAGTCCCTCAGTTAAGGAAGCCTGTGATTCCTTTAGGCTTTAACAGCAAATGTCCCTTGATCATAGTGGTGTTTTGTTAAGCTGTTATTTTAGACATATAGTATTCCAGGAGAAAGAGTGGTCCCATAACCCAACTTCTTACATCCTCTTTCCTAGAAAATACAATGGTTCATTTGACACATGGTTGTACTTACCAGCTGCTGTTTTACACTGGTTTTATTGACTGCATTTTGAAATGATTGACTTCAGAATAAGCCTCTGTGTTCTTCCTCCTTGCAAATAGAGAAGTTAAAACCCGTGCAAGTAGATTCAATATTTAAACTCTTTCTTATCTGATTTTGTCCCTCAAAAGCCATATGTCAGCTAATGCTCAATAGGTGATATTGGTTTATCTCAGTAATGGGCTGCCTGGAGTGCAGCGTGGGAGCAGCAGGGACTGCTGCCTGCCAGTGGCCTTTCAGAGCTGTTAAAAGATAGTCACATAAGGGATGGGCTGTGTCTCCTCCTTTCTTTGACCAGGCTAACCCATGGCCTGCCAAACAAACACAAATAAGGCATTGTAGTCTGCCTGAAGTAAAAACATTTGCTAATGGGGAAATAGAGCCCTCAGTGGAAAAATGAGACTCAGAAGCAGCAGTCAACTGTATAAAAGCTTTAATCCATCACTCTTGTGGTGTGACAGGGTGCCAGGTCAAAGAGGCAGGTGGGATATTTGTTGTTTGGAAATGCCATCCCTCTAGTGACTTGCTGTTTTCTACGGAACAAAAAACAACTTTAGTCCACCCCCCAAACCCCCTTTTTTGTAAGTATATCAGTCAGAAGTTTGCATAATTTTTTGATATTGTTTTGCCTTTGAAGAAGAGTGGGGAGTAAACAAAAGCCCACCTTGGAGGGTTACAGCAGTGCAGTTTCTCCACACTTCATCCTAAAATGGAGAGGAAAGGAGTGACCAACTCAAGGAAGCCACAGCTGGTCTAAATTAGCTCCCACCACTGGTACAGCAAGGGACAGATACAGTGGACTGGTCCACCTGCTCTACACTGCTGTTCCAGTGATCCTAAACCATGTATTTTTAAGCTAGCAGAAGCATGTTGCGTCACCACAGCATTATAAAGCCACTAGTGTGCCCCACTGAATAGGAAATCCACCTCCTGAACACCTAGAGACTTAGTTTATTCAGAGAAATCCCTGCCTTGGGCAGTATTTCTCTTTATGAGGATTCCTGACTAGGTGGGTTGACTTTCACAGGAAGTGAAACATTTTTTCCAGATCCACTTCCATTTACGTCTGTGTAGGGGTGAGGGCATCCAAAGCAACCTTACAGTAACGTGCATACTAAACCCTTGTTCTTACAAAGGGCCTTATACACACTGGGAGAAGTCTAAAGGGCTAGAAATGGATGTAATTCCTCTCTAAATTGGCAGAACGGTCCAAAGGGCCTCCTGAGTGGAAATAAAATTTGGGGCATAGCTGACAAAGTTGTGTTTCAAGATGATCCTTCCCAGAAGCCCTTGGTCCTCTGAAAGCACCAGAAGAGGGGAGCTTGGAAGAGAATCAAGAGGGCAAAGAAGGGAGAAGAAAAGAAACATTTTATAGATCAATATCCCTGTCAAAGGCGAATATTTTCTCCTGTTTTGTCTGGCACAGACAGTTTTGGAGGGGATATTTTTAGAATACGCTACATGAATTTCTGATTACCTTAAGAGATTTATTTTCTGCCAAAACAAAGGCATCGTATTTCTCTAACCAGAGTGTGGCACTTACTCTGAGGACAGCCAAATCTTGCACATAATCATGGAGGTCATAAAGCACCATACTTCGTGCAAATTCCCATTTTAGCTAGTCTTACAATATTTCTCATTTATAATAGTGTAACTATTTTATGAAAAGCTCTCTGGGACCAGTCTATTAAAATGTAACTAGCCTGTTTTCCTTCAGCTCCTGCTGAGGAACTGCCTTCAAGGAATATTTTGAGATGTAAAAATTAAGAAAAAGAGATTAAAACACTTTTTAGCAGCTTAGTTTGAACTCATCGTTTAACTGCAGCAATATCTGTAATATCTTGTCCATCTGCTGCTGCTGTGGTCCAGCAGTGATGGTGTCAATGGGGTGGGAAACATGGGAGGAGGTCCCTGTGCTGGTTCTTCCTGTCCTTCGAGACACTAAACACTACCCTGTGCTGCAAAAAATGGGGCGCACAGCCCTGCTGATCCCTCAGTACAGCCACTGCTTTTCTGTACTCACTGTTTCATCACTCCCCATTCCCTCCTTCCTCTCCTCTCTCCTGCCCCAGCCTTCATTGAATTTCCCTTTTTTGTCTTTTCTCTGCAGAAAACATTTGCCTGGCATGATGAAAGGCTCATGGGAAGTGCATTGTCCCGTGTGCTCCTGCCTGAGGAGGCCAAGCAGGGGCTGCTGCACTACAACAGTATTTCTCTTCTGTGAGTACTATAATCAGCGTATGGCATGTAACACTTACAGGATATTCCAAATCCACTGCTCATCTAAAAGGAATTAGTATCAGGTCTGAGGTCACTCAGGTTATTGTCCCTGCTGACTTTTTTCTGCAAATACACGATACGAAGCTGCCTGCTGTTCTTCTGAGCCATCTTGTTCTGGCCACTTACCGACAAAAGAAAGTACTGCAATGGGGAAAATAAACCCATCTTTTTTGTGTCATTTTAAGCAAATGATTGCCTGTTTTAAACCTGTACCCAAGATAGCTCTTTTTTTTCTTTCTTCCTTTCTTTCTTTTTTTTGTTTGTTTTTTTTTTTCCTTTTCCGTGCATAAAAGGGTTAGGTGAGAGCGATGGGAAGATTTTGAACACTTGGCCTTGTAGTATGGATTTTCTGCCCTTCCTTTCTGTGCAAAATCTTGTAAATGTTTTTTTAGCCACCCACTATCTCTGCTTTGTCTTTTAGATGCTATTTCCACCATCCCCTCTTTGGAATTATCTTCCCACCTGTACCCCTCTCTTGCCTTGGGTCTCACCAAATTGCAGACTCTTGTTTAAGACATACTCTTCCTCCAGTGTTGAACCTGGTCCTTTTTCCTTATCTGAACGACAGAGCTCAGAAAATTATTTTTCACGTCAGCTTGCACAGGCTGCCAGCTTTTCCAGTTATCACTGGCCTCCTGTTTCAACAGAACTGACAATACAGAAGTTCTATCTGTTTCACTGCAATTGATAAAAATCTTCATTTCAGGGGTAACAGTAAGAAAACTGCCAAGTGAAGTCAAACACTTCCAGGAGAGTGAAAAGAAACCCTCTCTGAATGGCTGGAATGACAGATCCACTTTCTTCATGAGATAGATAAAACATATCATGCCAGTGCCATCTGGAAACTGCTCAAAATCACCAGCCCTGGTGCAAGACCTTCCTCCCTTGTTCCCATCCCTCCTCACACACACAGTGGTCATGGAGGTGGCAGGAATTGTTTTGTATAGACATTATGGTAGTCACTTCTGTCATGCTCTGTGAGCAATTTATGGCTTGTTTTCCTGACATGATCTGAAAGCAAAGACAGCTGAGCCCTCTCCTTGGAACAAACCCTCTATCACTGATCATAGAACGGAACTGAATGGAATGGGACGGGATGGAATGGAATGGAATGGAATGGAATGGGATGGATTATTTCTCTTGGAAGAGTGACTCAGTTTGTCATACACACACAACCACACACTTTGATTAGAAGGCATGAACTAAAACTAATATATTTTAAAGTTTGACTCCATTTTATAGTATTTCTACAAAGGCCAGGGACTGGGGGAGAAGGATGACACCTCTCCCCAACGCATTGGTCAAGACAACTGTCCATCAGCTGTCCATATCTCTAAGAACAGGAATGAAAGCTTTCCTTGAAACTACAATAACATTGGCTGTGTTTACAGACCAGAGCATGAGAAAGAACTCAAAACATGAAACTGTGAAACAGAAGAGAAGGCTGAAAAAATCAGGGTGACAGAAGGGACCATTTCTCTTGGAATGACCATTTTGCACAACTTCCTGACCTATTAAGGGCTGACCAAACGTTTAAGCATATTATTAAGATCACTGTCCAAATACCTCCTAAATACTGACAATTTTGTTGCATGCACTGTCATTTTCTGTCTCACCCTCTTTCTGTTTTTCTTGCTTCCCAGACGGAGACAGTGTGGCATCTGAGAGGATCTTTATTACCTTCCCCTAAGTGCAGCCGTTTTGCCCAAGGGACAAGGAATGAAGGGACAAAGGTTTTCCTTGTGTGCAGCAGCAGACAGCCGCATCCTACTGATGTGGGATTACAGACCTCTTCCACAATGGTAATAAATTCTCCAAGTCAATGGGATGAAGAGAGCACCTGAACGTGATAGTGGCACATGGTGCTAGCACAGAGCCCTGGAGCCTCACGACACACATGTCCAGTGTGTTTCCAGTCATCAGATCCCATACTTATGTCACCCACTTACTTTGTTAATGATAATGAAGGAAAAGGACCCTCTCCCTGTGCAAGGTTTCCTTTCACTCCCTCTCCACATTTGCATTCAGACACTGCCTGATTTCAGCTTGTAATAGATACCAAATTGTCTAAATGAATCTTCACTACAAAGCCACTCTCTAACTTCTGTTTCTCAAGCATTTCTTTCCCTTACTGACTGCCGTCAGAACTGTTCTTTGCCCAAAAGGAAAGAAATTAGCATTGATTTTCAGAAGTCGGACACAAGCACCAGCACAGAAGCAGAGCATTATTTACAAACCCAAGGAGTGCAAACTGTTTATGTTTGAACCAGTGGTTAAATTCTTCAGGGAAGTTTAGAACAAAATTACACCCTCAAAGCAGAATGTTTACATTTTCCACAGAAAGGCTTTGACTCTCTATGACATTGTGTTGTTTTGCAGAATAATTTCTATGAACTATTTTATTTAGTTCCCTATTTAGTTCTGAAATTCTTTGATGTAACTATTAGGACTCCTAAGTGGTCCCAAGAATGCTGCTGAGCTTCTTTGAGGACATGTCAAAGTGAGTCTCTGAAGATGCAGGTTGTCACTGCTCTACCTCAAGTAAGATGAGAATATCACATTGTGGATTCATCTGTGGCTGCTCCTGGGCTGTTTCTAAACACCTGAACATCACTTTTATTTTCTATAGGCCTTCACAATGTTGTTGTCACAGAAAGGTAGCTCTAAACATATGTCCTCCAAAAAAGAAAATGATGTTTTTCTATTAATTCTCTGTGATGTCTCTGTGTTGTTTCTTCCTTGAACAGAATGGCTCCAGAGGCTTTAGAAGGATACAAAATACAGCCTTCTGTCCAGCTGATTAGTTATATCTCCTCTTCTTTACATTTCCAGCTGTTGTAGACAGAGAAGGATTCCTTGGCTTCAAAAGAAGCTGATCAAATTCCAGTTTTCAGAATTACAAGCCACTGCAGTATTCCTCTGGAGTATCAAATTCTCATGATCTGAAATAATTAAGCCTCCACATTTTACCAGCCTTTCCTTCTGGGAGGAAGAGCTTCACAGGAAGGTACTATCTCCTCTTGTCTCCTTTAAAGGATCAGAGTCCATCTCTATTTTCCATTGCCCCATATGACTTCTCCAGCCTCATACAGTTGGCCCAGGCATTTCCAATAAATGTGACTAATAACTAAATTAATTGTCTGAATTTTCTTTCTCATGGAAGATTGGAAGGTTTTCTTCTAGGTGTATATCCATTCTCTGAGTTGTTCCTTATCCAGTTTCAGGTGGGTTTTAAAAGTTCTCTTTGTCTGGGCATTGCAGGCCCCATACTCTCTAATCTTTCTAGGTACTTTGGGTATTGGGGTGGTTAAATGTGTAGAGATATATATATATATATATAATTCTTTTTCTTTGGCCCCAAAAATATCATCCAAAATACAAATGTTGCAGTTTTTTATAAGTTGATTCTTTACTCAGGAAAATGTCTCTCATTTTCTAAGGATGAAGAAGTTATTTGTCCCACTCACATTTTATTTCTTTTTTGGAACTGTTTTCTTTTAGAAATAGTGTGGCTGACGTGTGCTATTTGCAATTCATTTATTATCCTGTGAAAGCCATTCTTCCAGTTTATTATTGTTGTTTCCCTCCTTGTTGCTCACAGATGCCCCTTTGTAGAGCGCGTATAATAAGTTTTGGCAAAACTCTGACTTTTTTCTTTTTTAAGTGAATTCTGTTACTTATTCTTTTTCAAAGACACTCCCAAACTTACTGCCATGTCAGCTGGACGAGGTGATGCTGATTAGCAGTGACTGGTGTAATGTTCCTGCTCTTCCATTTCTGCATATTTGGTGTGTGACGTGACCTCTCCATCCTTTTCCTTGCAAAAGGTCTCTTGTTCCCCAAACTTCTTCCTTGGGGTAGGAAAATGGAATATTCCCTCCTATGAGCTCTCCGGCAGATGCCTGTTCATGGAAGCTCTCATTTGAGGCAGGAAAAGTGTCTTTGGCACATTTTTGTGGTGTTACATCCAGGTTTAGGTACTGATGTGGTTCCTGAGATGGAGAGGAGCTTTCTGCTTTCATAAAACCAAATTAGGAGCTCTGCGGTGAGTCTGGTGCTGACCCGCTGGTACCTGCCTGTCTTCATGCCTTCTGCACAGCTACAGCCCTTTGGGAGTGTGAAATGTGATAAAACCTCCTCGTAAAGCACAGGTTGAAGAATCCATTTATGAAGAAACTATTGGAAAGACTAAAAAAAAATCACCTCCCAAGTATTTAGTATTTCCCAAAAGGTTAGAGTGAATTTTTTAATGGAATAATTTATTTATTTAAAAAAATGCAATTTAGCTGGCCAAAAATAACTTAGATATTTCGGCTAAATTCATCAAGGGATTGCAACTGGTAGTATTTGGGGAATTATTTTCAACATGCAAGCATTCTGATGAAGTGATTAATTCCGTCCTAAGTATAAAGCCTACATTTGCTTAGCTGAAACTTAACCTAAACCTGCCTATTGTTCCCCTCTGACTCTCGAGGAAACTTAAGTGAGTAGCTCAGGTGTCGACACTGACTGTGTAGATGTCTGTGGTTACAGGAATAAATCCCAGCTGAGTCAGTCAATGGGAAAATAGGTCCCTTTTGTTTAGCAGCACATAACAAGATCCCAAGAGCTTACACGTTTTGTTGAAAAAAGTCACAGGATGAGACAGATTGGGACAGATGAGGTTAAAAAAATTATTCAAGGTCATTTAGCAACTTAATGGCAGGGCTGAGAATGGAGCAAGGTCAGTGATTCATTCTCCAAGCCAAATTTCATCCCCTAATTATTTAGGAAGTTTCTTGGCTTGGGCACGGCTGAGAGAGGGAAAAGGCAGCCCCACTGCAAGGGGTTGAACACCGAAGAGACAGGGTGCATGACAGCATCAAAGTGAATGACTTCATGGTGTTCTTTTGGCCCATTATTTCTCTTTGTGGGCATTTTGAAAGGAGTGATTTATTAAAGGGGACTTGAACAAGGCAGAGATGTAAACAGGGGAACTGGCAGGATGCTTTAGACACAGAAGAAACAGGGAAAAGAGACATAAAAAGGCAAAGAGAGCAGCAATCTGGACCATGAAGAAAGGAGTGGAAGGAGAGGATGATAATGAATTTGGAAGGGAATGGTAGCAGCCCAAATACATACAGCAAAGACAGGGAAAGAATTAAAAAGGCCATTTGGTAATTGAGCATTTTCTTTGTTAAAAAGAGTTAAGATCCTGGAGACTGGAGAAAGCTACAGCTGTAAGCAGTTCTTTGGAGTGTCCTTCGAAGGTATAGCCCTTGCAATTCCTGCAGGCTAGGAGCCAACCTTCCACCTGTGCAAGGACATGGAGCCAAGACTGTGCTTTGGGCTGTGGTTTCACCTTCAGACTGGCCAGTACCTCTGCATGACCTACGTCTGGCCTTCCTGAATGTTTACATTGAGTACTTAGTATGTTTAATTCTTATTCAAGATTATTTTCTGCAGGATGGTTGGAAAGAAAATGCATCTGCAAATGAGAATTCTGCAAATTCCTACTATGAGGAGCACTGTCAGGAAAGAAGAGGAGAGAGTGGGACCCCATGACATGATTTTGAAACTGAAATATAGGAATCAAAAATCATCTACAAGAGAATTTATGGGAGAATTCGGGATTCACACCCAGCAGCCACAATTACACACACAGAAAGTGATTATATATTTCCTTCTCCCTCTCCAGGAGGCTGGCACTTGGCTTTTTTGTGTGATTTCCTGGCACCTTCTCACCAGAAGGAGGACTGGCCCAGGTTTAACACTAGTGAAGCTTTCTATAGAGCAGCAAGTAACTCAAATATGAACTCAGAAAAAAAACTGATTAAAAATATATCCTAAAATGTAAAACAGGAAGAGAAGGAAAGGCCCTTTATATCACTGAAATGCCTGTTTTCAGATGATTTTATAGACATCAAAATATTTTTTAAGCCTCTTACTGACTGCTACTTGAGTAGTGGAAACTTATTATCTGTGTCTGCCATTCTCTTTTGTTAGTTGTACTCACAATTACAGGGACTGGACCTGCAGGAGGGAAAAAGTCTTCCAATCTAATTCCCAAAAATATGCACTATCTGCCTGCATGTAAATAATGACCCAGTTTTAAAGAAAAAAAAAAAAAAAAAAAAAAAGAGCATTTTCTGATCTGCAAGGGGATGCAAGACAGGAACACAGGTGACAGGCAGCTTGTCCTTTCTGCTCTGGGCTTGGGTACCTGGGTGAGCAGAAGGGCAGAGGAACACATCTAACAGCACAGGGCAGCCTGTCTCTCTTTCCCCTCAAGCTTCTCTCTTTCCCCTCAAGCTTTGGCCTTGTTCTCCAGCTTAACAGCTTCAGTCCATGATCATTCCTGAGCCTGGCATCCAAAACAGTTTCACTGCTCTACACTCGGTTCTTGTCCCTGAGGAGGTGCAACCTGAGCAGGAAAGAGAGGAGGTCACGATTCAGATCAAACACTGTGGAAATTAGATGGTAGCAGGTGAAAAAGCTCTTCAAAGCTGTGATATTAACAGCAAGGGGTTAGCTGCCTGTGAAGTGTGTGGTCCCAGTGCTGGTACCTTGCTTGGATTTCACCCAACTCTGTACGAGCTGGAAGGTTAGATGAGAAACGGAGAGAGCAGTGTAACCCAAAGTCTTGGCTAAGGCAAGAACAACCCTAAACTTTGGATCAATTCTGAGCCATAAGTCCTGTCTTAATCCAAGGTGTTTGAGAAAATAAAATGAGGTATTTGGAGACAATGTTGGAAGATGTTTCACAGAAGTGTTTTAACCTACAACTCTTCAATTCCTCTAAGGCAGGATCAGTTGTTCTCATGGACACTTAAATCATTCCTGTCTCAGCTGTTTATGAGACCCTCCTGTGGTACAAGTTTCACAGATTCTTGAACAAGATTTCCTGGCAGAAAATTAATCACTTCAGAAGTCTCCCAGGGTAGCCAACCTGAAGTTCTCTTAGTGGTGTTGAAACCAATTACTCCTTGTCCTATCATCAGTGCACATGAGAAGCTGTTTGTCTTTCTCTCATCTGCAGCTGCTTTGTAAGTCTCTACTGCTCCATTTCAGTCCTCTTATGTGAAGACTAAATAAACCATATTTCTGCACATCTTGTTTACTACAGCTCTGACTGTGCTTTATATGTCCTTTTCTGAATACCCACAACTGGTCCAGTTGTTAAAGCTGATTTAGAAAAGAGGAGAAGGCAAATAATACATTGATATCCTCTTAGGACCAAAATGGATTGAAGGGAAAAATGGACAGTGAATTTAAGAAGTCAATAGCAGGCCCCCCTCACTGGCCACCATTTCTCCTGCCCAGACATGCTATGTACACCCATGCAGCTCCTTCTCCTTTTACTCCAGCAGCTGTGGGGTTTGTCAGCCCTTTTGTGGCAATTACTTTAATTCTCTGAAATCAAAGCACCTGCCAGAGAAGTGGCTTGTTTTACAAAACCAAGGCCTAATGAAACATTTTAAGGGAAACAGTTGTTTCATTCTCTAAAGATACAGATCTTCTCCTGAGTCAAGGAGAGAAGATAAAGGGGGAAAGTTTGACATTTGACTTCACTCTGGAATGCAGGTAAAGGCTTGAAATATAAACTCTGAGATGAACAGGCTTGATTAAGATATCATTTTAAACTACTGTCCTTTTCCTTATTTATTTGTAACTTTGAAAGAAAGACAAATAGCCTTATCTTTGTCATTGGACAAAAAAAAATGCAAGCTGGCAGCTTTCACTGAGAAAGTTTGAGTGACTTTGATGGCTACCATGAAAGTACCATGATCTGTTTGATCTTTTGTTGACTAACTGCAGGTTTGGGGATGTTACAATGCATGTTTACATAACGCAGGCTAGCTGCAAAGCCTCACTTCTGCTGAAAAGACACAGCTGGTTTCAAAAGCAAGCTAGGCCAGGATATAAAGAAAAAGAAGTTACACAACACGTTATGAAATTTCAAAGGTAATGCATGAGCTGTACAGCCAGCATAAAAAGATCCTACACTACCAGAAAGGAGTGCAAATAGACTGGGATTTTGTGGGATCTCTTGTAGTTCAAAGCCAACTTAGTGTTCAGAATAGAGCCAAGACCTATTCCCTTTGAGTGTTATTTGTTAAAGCTAATTCAAACATCATCACCAAAGTCCCACACTAATCCTCCTCCTCCTCCTCCTCAGGAAAATTTGCAGTTCCTTTCTTATTGCAGTGTCCCAGATCCAAGCTGCTCCCACCAGCCAGATTTTCTAATGCTGATGCTGAGAGTGAAACCATTTGTGTCACAGGGTGTAACCAGCTCATGCCCAGCATCTGTCCCCTGAATCATTCCATTCCAGTGTCCAGCCACCCTGTGCCACTGCTGTGCTCAGCTGTGAGCAGCAATGTGGTAACACATGGATTTAGAGCTGGTGAACAATTGGTGCTTTTGCTGCCTCAGGGGGCTTAGACTCCTGGCCTGAGGCACAGGGACCTGTAGGGAGCTAAGAGCAGGATCACAAGAGCCAGAAACAAAACTGAAGTAAAACTTCTGCCAGGAGAAAGTGGTAAGGACAGAGCTAGACCTTCAGCCTTGCCCGCAGTAGTCTGTGACTAATGCAAAGGGACAAAGCCCTTAATTAAGTCCTACAAGATTGTTCCTACAATAACTTAGCAGAAATGGGTTGGTTTAGTATCTCCAAGGGGTTGCTGCTGAGGTCCTGACATCCACACATGACGTGGTTCAAGGGGGTTATTTCCACTGATATGTAGTGTGGTTTCCTGCACAGAAAGGTGCTGTCAGGAACATGGGTTGGAGTGGAGTCCAGAGGCTGTAGTCTGGGAGCCTCACATCCCTGTGGGAGAACATCTGGGGTGTGCTGTAACAGAGGGTTTGATTTTGTCTCCCACAAAAGGAATCTAAGACCACTGTGTGAACTGAGGAGCCTCTGTGAACTCTGTGGTAAAGGGAGCGATGAGGGGTTGCTTCCGAAGTGCACAACTGTTCCAAACCAAAATACTCATCTAACGTGGCCAGCACTTACAGAAAGGGAGAGGGGACAGCCCACTTCTCTTCAAAACACTGAATGTCCCTTGAAACCACAGTGGTGAGGTTTCTTGCCAAAGCCTATGAGTTTAGGTTTTCCCCCCGGCCTGCAGTATGTTGGACTTGATTTTCCTTGTGAGTCGATTCCAATTCAGATATTCTGAGATTCTATGATCTTGGTATCAAACTGCACTGGAGGTAAGCATTGTTATCTCTATGCATTGGTCTATGGCTGGAAGCTGTGGAAGTCAGCTCATGCCATTCTACTTCCCATCAGTTTTACTGCATTTTTATTATTTCTTAAACAGCTGGTGCCAGAGAAGAGCCCCTAACAGGCCACTGGGTCTTCTTGATGGTTTTGAAATACTCACATCCTTTTAATTCTGAAGATATAAACTTTTCCACTGACTTTAGAAGGCTGTGGGATTTGGGTTTCCCTCACTGAAATAACCAAGAGAAGATACTCCGATTTTTGCAGCATTGATTATAAGTCACAGCTGTTTATTCCTTGAAATCTTATCATAACTGGTAAAATCTTGGGTGTCAGTGTCCTTGTGCTTCATTGAATATTGTCTGGATATAAGCTGCCTGTTGGTCTGTTCTTAAAAACAACAAATAAATTTAGCTGTGTTCTTTAGAGGGAAAGTGAAATTTCAGAGACATCATATGGTTTGTCCGTGATTCATCCTGAAAACTTGGTATGCAAGTGGTGACAAATTGGGCTGGTAAACAGAGGGAACAATTTCCCAGTTTTGATGTGGGTTATTTTCAAATTTACTGTATGAAGATGAACCCACTGCTCTTAGCTCAGTGGAGAGGGTTCCCCTCCAGCTGAAACATTCATTAAGCTCCATATGGACACTGCCTTGTTTGGGCTTGGAGAAAACCATCTGGGAACTCATCAGAATGAAAGCTACACAGTTCCTACTAAAATTTCGGCTTGACCCATGGGCTAGTACAGGGTATCCCTTTTCAGAGTGCTCTCTTTAAAGTCAGGTGTTTTAATCTTTTTGTTGAACCTCAAAGGAGGCAGCCTGACAGCAAAAGCTCCCACAAAGTCTGTTATGGAAGCACTTGCGCTTCAGCCTTGGAGGCAGGTGGTGTGGAAAAATGGGGATGTGCACACAGTTTGGTATTCCCGACATTCCTGACAGCAAAGGCTGAGCATGGAGGGTTTTGGGGGACAGGTGAGAGCAGGAAATCTGGGAACACTTTTTAATGAGTGTTGGTTCTTGTTTCCCTGGTGGACTGAGTTTAAATGTTGCTCAGTCAATTTTTTTGCATGATAGTTATCATTTTGAGTAAGGACTTGGTTAAAACAAAAGGATTCACCTGAAATCCCTGTGAGAGGTCTCAGTGGTCACAGCAGACAAGTTGAAGAGCAAGCACAAAATGAACGCTCAGCAAAAACCTTGACTTTATTTAGTTAAACTAATTGATAGAGGTATTTGAAATTAAAGAATGAGTAGAAATTCCCAGAAAACTTTAAGTAATGAGGGAACAGACAAGGGAACTTTGTTGAATAAGATAATTCCTTACCTTTACCAAAATTTATTTAGTATAAACTCAACAGTGTTGTAACTATCTGTGAGACATTTCTGAGTGCCTTGGCTCTGCTTTCCCATTGCTACGCCTGGCTGAATGTGGAAAAATACATTGGGAGCAAGGATTTCTCTGAATAAACACATTTGTGTGAATTTGCTCCCATCTATAACTAGCTTTCCCAGTGAAAATTGAATTATTTTTCATGAAACAAAGTCTTGTTGCCTCGGGGATAAAGGCAGTTTTCAGATTGCATTTCATAATTCAGTCTGCAGTAGACTGGGTTTGACCACGAGGACCCTCCTGGGGACCATTTTCATCTTCATAGCCTGTGGGCTCTCTTCTCTGGGCAGAAATTATTTATTCAGTTTCTGAAATGAGTGAGGAAAGAAGGGATGGGACCAGTGTCGCTGAGCTGAAAATGCCCGACTGATGGATTTTGAACACGAGAACTAATTTCTGCACACTGCTCTCACTGGATTCCCAGCAGGCTGCCTTGCCTGAAATGTAAAACAGTCGTAACAATTGTAAAAAAGCGTGTCAGAAAACACCATTTAAATTAGGCTCAGTTATGGCTTTGAAAACAAAACACATCTTGCGGCAGTTCCTAGGTAGCCTCCTGTTCTTTGCAAAGTACAGGCTGTGCGAGGGCTCTGATATTCAGGGTTTTACAGCAGATTTGCCCCCAAAGCCTCCCTCTAATTTTGGTAGATTTACTGTGCTGTGCATCTGCTCCAATGGCCTGAGCCAAAGCCTGTTGGAATCAATGAGGAGCCTCTCCTGCCTTCAGTCAGCTCTGGTAGAAAGCCGAAGAGAGACATCATGGGAGTTCCTGAGCATTTTAGGTGTTATTTACAGTGGTCTGCTGCTGGGGGAGTGCTAAATCATGGAGTTATTCATCTGCAGGGGAATTTAAATGGCATCCTGCTCTGCTGCTCACTCAGCTACAATACCTTTCCTGTTGCAATGATTCATGACAGGTCAAGGGAGCATATGCAGTGGAAATACATTTCATTGTGTTTTATCACTTGTCAGGTCTTATAAATACAGGTCTGGGGTTTTTTTCTTATTTTGGAGTATTCTCATTTTATTTTGGCTGATCGCTGTGTGGAGAACCAGAGTGTGTCTTCTTGTAAAAAAATAGTGCTGGATGCTCTTTTCATTTTAAAATTTAGTCTATTTTTCATTTGAAGGCTGTTCCTGCTTATCTCTCTGAGCCCTGGTCTCTGTGGGAATTATGCTTGAGAAAGGAATGCAGCACAGACCTTTTCAGGTCCCAGTGGCCAAACTGCCATGGAATGGGAAAGGGACAGTCAGCTTTGCCAAAGAATTTGTTTAACTTTAAAAAAAGGGCCAGATTTAGGCTCCAAGAGCAGAAATCTTCCATCCATGGGGTGTTTCCACAACTCCCGCGGTGCTGCTTGTCCCTTGAGCTGTTTCCAGTGCTTCCAAAGTAGTTTTTCACTCCTGACTCCTACCTTTGGACAGCTTCCTGATCCTGTGCTGACAGTTGCCTTTCCCCAGGGAGAAAGGTCACCACAGGCTGTTCCTCAGGCAGGATTTGCTTGGTCTTTCATCACCTGCTTAACCTGGATGGGCGCACAGTACAGTGCTGTCCCCTGGGCTAGGAACTGATGTGATGCACATCATTGTCTGGGAACCTGGTGGAAAAAGGCAGCAAGACGACACATCTTGTTTGCCAGGAGCAGGGTGGCTGGGAGGATCTCCACATGCTCTGCAGGGCACTGCTGTGAACCAGCTTCACCAGCTTCACCGGCTTCACATTCTTCTTGATAAGCAGCAGCCCACGGCTGTCTCTCCTGAGATTCCCATATAGCACCACGAGCTGCAGCACAGTTCATGTGTCACCAGCTACAAATTGTGCTGCACCTTGGGGTCTGTTCAAGCACAAAGTACCACTTGATGATAAAACTGTTGTCAGACATCCTCAGCACAGGAACTGGGTTGAACTCAATGCCAGACTTTATTCTGTAGTCACCCTACAAAGCTGGAGCCCTTTAGGAATTCAAGCAATGCAGCAAAAAGCCACAATCATTTTCTTCAAAATTTTGGTTTTTTTCCAGAAAGTTTACTGTCAATCTCCAGTATATATGGAAGAATTCAGACATAAGGGTTCTTCTTAAACTGATTTGTTTTCACCTGCATCACATCATCTATTCTTCCCCAGTTTTATGAAAAACATGTTTCATATATTTCTAAAATGGGAGTGGAGAGGGGAAAGAAAGCTAGACCCAATGGGTTGTTAGGAGCCTTGTGGCTGCCAGACTCAGCCAGAGGATTGTCGGCTCCCTCTCGTGGTAGTGGAGCACTGAGCAGAGCTGGCTGGGGTTTCTGAGGCAGCCGCAGTCCCAAATCATCACTTATTTATTGTGCAATGTTTTGTCTCTGTGTGACAGCACCCACAGAGCAGGGGGACTGGAGATACCTGTGAGCACAGGCGTTTGTGCTGACTTGCACATGCTTGTGCACAGTCACATCCACAACTATATCCTGGTGGGCAAGGCCAGCAAAGCTCAGTTCTCAGCTGGACCATAGGTCTCTTCCACCCTTCCGGCTTTGGGCTATCGTCATAGCTTGCTTTTGGAGCTCATCTCAGGGATGGAACGGTGGAGCAGCACTGCCCTGGCTGCTGCAGCCTTCACCAGAATATCTGTCGTAATTCCTACAGCATCTCAGAAGCAAGGAACACTTTTTGCGTTGAGAAACATGGGGATAAGCAGAGAGTTCAAGGATGAGGAGGATGGAGCCTTAAATTCCCTACCACCTCACGTTAGATAAGGTGAAAATTATTACAGCTCACAATATTAACTCGCTGTATTGGTTTAGCATAAATGGTAAAAAAAAAAACCCAATTGTTAATCCATTTTGGAACTAACAGCTAAGCTGGCCAATCAGGTAAAAGGGGTACACCCTCTGGGACACCGCTTAAAAAACAGGAATCTTGGGAGACCCGCCCTCTTTCCGGGACTCCGCGCCATGAGGTAATATCGCAGCTGGGCTGGGAGGGCCCCGGGCCCAGGGGCCGGCTGGCCCTGGGAGGCCCCGGGAGCCACGGCCGTGCCGAGGCCGGCGCTGCGGAAGCTGAGCCGAGCCGGGCTGGGCCAGGGCGGCCGTGCCGAGGCCGGCCCTGAGGGAGCTGAGCCAAGCCGGGCTGGGCTGGGTCTCTGAGCCTCAGCAGCCCGCGGCGGCCACGGAAGGAGAGCGAAAAGATGCCGCCGAAAGAGATGGCCCCGGCCCTCCTCCCTCCAGCCCCCGGGTCCCCGGAGAGCAGCACCGAGCCCAGGCTGAGTTAAAAACGCACCCCATAAGACCGAGGGGTGGAAAAGAAGAAAAGACCTGGGCTGCCGTTTCTAAGCTTTTTCTACAGCACATAGATCTGCNGTTGGTTTTTTTTGTTTGTTTACCTTTACTGTATGTTAATAAATCTAACTGTTTCTATTTTGAATTGAACCTGTTTTGCTTTTCTTTTAATCCTATTCCACTAAAATGAAAATTAGGCGAATGTGATAACCACTACATCTTTTAGTGTTTCCGCCCGGTTGTTGAATTTTAACCCATTACACTCGCAGACTCACAAAAGTTGTAACACCTGAAATATCAATGGACCTAAAATAGAGTTTTGTTGAATGAACTTTTACCAGAAATGCTTTGATTTTTCTTCCTCTTCGAGCCAGGTGGTAAATTTGGGGGTAAGCATCAAAAAAGAGCTGCAGAGACTCTCTTAAATGCTCTCAACTTCTAATTGCATAAGGGGAAATCAGGAGGCAGAGTAGAGTGTCGGAGGTGCAAAAGATTTTTCAGCAGGTTTGGGTGAAGAAGTGGAAAATGCTCTTTTGAAAATCACAGTCAAATATAAAAGGGTTTCAAGGTCCATGGACCTTCATTGTTATAATGTGAATTTATGCCCAAAGCCTGTGTTTGTTCATGATGCCAGCTCTTAAGTTAGGCAAGGAACGTGGTGCAGATGCTAATGACATATTTCTACTGAAGCAAAACTTAGATATATAATGTTTCCCTGACAGGCGGTCAAAACATCTCAATGACTATCAAACCCCGTTTCCTATTGTCAGAAGGAACAGCCTTATCTAGACTGGGAGCTATTAACACAATGTTATTGCACTGCCATTCACAGAGCCCAAGGGAGGATGTAGGGTTTTTTCCCCTTAAATTGCAATCCATCAGGTGTGAATGAAGATCTTTATCGGCTGAAAGATAACAGCTGATGTCTTCCCTCCTGCTCTCAGACAGGGAAAGTAATATCTTACATAATGGAACAAGGGAGCTGTAGTAGCTCCGGTGAGAAAAAAAAGAGAGAAGGGAGTGGATTGTGTTTCAGGTGTAAGTGTAGAGCTATTATGTTTCACGGAATAATGATGTCCTACCCTGTAAGACAGAGTAGAAAGAGGTTTTTTATTCCGCCCTGGGGGCACGGCGGGGCTGTAATGACATTCCCATTGTGTGGGGGGAACAGGGGATGCAGAAGCCACAATCTGTTTTCCTGCTTCAGCTTATCTACGAGAAGGGGAAAAGTTAACACTCCGATAGTCAAGAGGAGCCTCTTTGAACGTGGAATTGTTTTGGCTGGGAGAAGTAGCCCAGTTAACTAAAATGACAGAGTTATTAGAGAGCCACAGGAATGGGGTGGGCAGGGCATGCCTTACTTCAGTCAAGGCTGATCTTTGAATAACCAGCTCCTGTAGTGCTTATGGAGCTGTCTTGAGTTTCCTGGCTGAGTGCAGGCTGGGCATTCGCTGCAAGAGCTGCTGTGAAAGGTACCGGCACCGTTTGGCTCCCCATATCCCCAGCCCGGGACACAGTCCCACAACCCTGCTGCTGAACTCATTGTCTTCCTAGCAGTCATGGGGAAGCTGAAGGAACTGTGAATCTGGAGCATAAACTCAGCAGCAGGGGCCCTGCTTTGATCACAGCACGCAGAGATGCGTGTGGGGAGGCTTTGGAGTAGCTCAGGTGTCCTAGGAGTGTCACCACAGCAGGCTGGGGAACTGGGAGTTTGCAGCCTTGCTGTCCTGTTTCTTAATTATGCTTTGGCGCCTTTCCCGAGGTGTCTTATGTTGTTGCTCCATGGCCAAGGAAGACAAGTCAGCAGCAATGCAGTGGATGCATGCAGCTGGTGTCACAAAAGTGACAGACTGGTGAAGGAGGGAAGTGTGAGTAACCTGGGTTATCAGAACTAACTGTAGTGTTTTCAGTATATTTTTCCACTGTTCCTCTCTGAATCTTGCCAGATGCCAAAAATGCAAGAAATCACTGCAGAGGCACCATTTGTGTGTTCACACTCCAAAATCAGGTTGTATCTGTGCAACGACTAAAAATTGTTTTTGTAGTTATTTCTTGCCCTGCCTCTGGTACCTCTAGTGAATTCTTTCATTGAATAGATATCAAAGAGGAGGTTGTGTTTTTCCTCACAAAGGAAGTGACACAAGAATGAAAATTTGTTCTGCTCTTCCCCACACGATGAAAGGCTGAAGTCAGTTTAGTGCATTACTTGAAAATAGAAAGCTTTCTTTTTGTTTTCTGAAAGACTTGACAATTACCTTTTGCTGTAATTTACCTGTAGAGGTACCTTTACCCGTAACTTGAGACTCTTGTTCACCTACCTTGTTCACTTACTGAAATGAGGTGCAGTTAAATGCCTTTCTGAACTGGAACACAAAAATGCATTTCTCTGAAACTGAGAGAGTGAAGAAGTTCAAGGTCACCAAGTGGGTGGGAACACTGATATCCTGCTTTGCAGGCTTTGGCCTTTCACCCACCTTTAACAAAGACCTCGGAAAAACTGATTTACGTGCTAAATGTGACCTGAAGTAGATGTGGGAGAAATGCACATCCAGGGAGCAATTTCTTTCATGGGGCTCTGGATGTCACATTCTCTATGCAACTTTCTCTCCAAGCTACTTTCTATCAGAGTAGGTTTAGAGTAGATATTAGCAAGAAATTCTTTCCTATGAGGGTGGTGAGCCCCTGCACAAGTTGCCCAGAGAAGCTGTGGGTGCCCCATCCCTGAAAGTGCTCAAAGTTAGACAGGGCTCTGAGCAAGTGGAAGATGTCCCTGTCTGTGGCAGAGAGGTTGGATCAAGAAGATCTTTAAGATCCCTTCCAAACCAAACCATTCTATGATTCTATCATACTTCAGGGTGTCCTTTTCCATCAGAGCATCCTGAGATTATCCAGTAAAAAGGGATTGCATCCATCATGGTCTCTGCAAGATGGGTGCTCTCAGACAATCACCTGGTGGTGCCTTCAGCCTTTTTGCACAAAAGTAAATGAGCCAGGATGGGAATGTTGGTAACTGCAAGTGCCATGTGGTTCAGTGGTCTTTATTTTTTGTGCCGTGTTGCTCTCACATGTATTATAGTCTATAGTGTAAAAAAGAAATCTATTTATGTTTAAAACTCCATCACCTTGACACTTTAGCAGATGGTTTTGGAGGCTGCCTTTTCTACTATGCTTCTTAAAACTTGTCAGATGCTGCCTCTTCAGTTTCAACCTTCCCACCCTGCTTTCTATCTCCCATTTACTATCATTAACTTTGTAGCTGAATTGCCAGACATATAAATCCTATTTTCCATTAAGGTTGCCACATTACCAAATAAGTGCAAGCTTTAAGGAGGGACATGAATTTAATTAATGAATCCCAGTGAGACAGATGTTACTCTTATGAGGAATTAGCACTCAGGGCTTCCTTTCTCTTAAAACAAATAGCGGTGTTACTGGCATTCTTCTGTAATTAGTAAGTATCTGCTTGCTCTGTACATTCTTTCTGCTGAAAGTTTTACACATTAGGGACTCTGTCGTTTTTGTGTTTTGGAGCACTGTTTAATAGAGGAGTTAGCTTGCCAATAACTGCTTGTAATTTCTTAAATAAATAAATTAAATTAATTTTTAAATAAATTCTGTGCTGTTCTAAATGGGGCAAAAAACTCTTCTGAATCCAAAGCATTAAATGATCTAAGGTCTGTGTGGCTGGAGGAGTCTGCAGAGCTTTTCAGCTGGCAGATGTAGCCATCTGCTCCAGGGCATCTGAATCACTTGCCTGCTCCTTTGACTGTGCTGATGGCACCTCTGCCTGGCCTGCAAAGGCCGCCTGGACTCTTGATTCACTCTGCACTGCACATCTAAACTAGGTACAACAGCTAAATTCTCCCTTAGTGGAATTACTTGGCTGTTTCAGTGAAGGACTTCTGTCCTTCCAGTGCAGTGGGGTGCTGAGACCACGCAGGACTAGTGAAGGTGGCAAGGGATGTCCTGGAGACCAGCTGGGCACTGCAGGAGCCTCTCAAGTGACATAAATGCCGATGTTTGGCAGGGGAATGGAGTGACAGGTGTCTACTGTCAGTGGGAAAAATTATGCTCTAGAGATGCCTCTCTCTGTTGGCCAGAGTTTAAAAGGCCAGCTTTTATTAGACTTCCAGCTTTTAGCTGGTGAAATGTATCATCACACTTAATGAAAAATTGGAGTACTAATGGATCAAGTGTAATTTGCATTGGAGAGACACTTAGCAGCCCAGCCAAGACAGCTTTGTTTTACAGGGGCTCCCACAAATGAAAAAAAAGAAGACCAAACCCTTCATCTAAACAAAAGCTCTAATACATTTTTATATGCATTTGCACACTCAAGAAAAGTGAGGAACCATTTTAGTCTTCATCCTAGAGATTCAGAGTTGAAAGAGAGGTGTGCAGTGATTTGTCTAGAGTGATATAGAAAATTTTGGACAGAACCAAAAACTTCATCTGGATTTCCTGTCCTTGATTCTATGTCTTAATCTCAAAAATGTGTTTTCCTTTCTTCAAAGAACAGAGTTCTTAAAGCAAAATTGGCATATAAATTTTCTGTGAGTAAATGCATGTTCTCTACAAACAATATTCAACCACCCATGTTAGGCTTCTAAGAATAGATGGGTAACAAGGGAGAATTTTCCTTTACTGGCATTATATGCAACATGGAAAATGCAAAATTGTGCAGAAGTTACATGTATTTGACCCTGGATTTCAACTGAATGGTTTAGTTCTAAGGAAGAAGAGTCTGACCCCACATATATGTGCAGTGCCATGACAATCCATGATAGACAGATTGTATGCAGTGACTAACCTCAAATAACATGCCCTGGATATCTTTTGTGATGGTTCTGTCAGGAGGCTGTACACAGGCTGACCCAAGGTTTTTGAACATTATGTGCAAAGGTGACCCTGAAAATGTGCTGGGTTAATATCTGTTTATTGCAGTAAATAGTCAGGCCCTGTTCCTTGAGGCGCTCGTGAATTTTAAGGTGCCTTTCATTTGAATTCATGTGAATTTTTTGTGATATACTGAGGCATCAGAAAACCTCTCTCTCTAAACCTACAAGCTCTACTCTGCTAAAATCTGAGTAAGAAAGTTTCAGGCTTGTGAGATCGTGGAGTTTTCTATCCAGGGGCACAGCCTTCCTATGATATCTTAATGGATTTTTTAGTACTTTGTCCACCAGGTTGTATTTATGTTCAGAAACACCTTGGGAAGAGATCTGCAATTAGAAACAACCTGGCTAAGACTGAAAGATTTTTCCAAGTCTGGAATTGATTGTAATAGACTTAACCCTAATTATTTGAAATTCTGATGTTAAACCTGAGGTTTACAAAATTCAGTGTCAGAGGACCATTGATATTTGTGAGGCTTTTTTTTTTTTTTTTTTTTAATTATTATTATTATTCCAGGACTCTCAGGGGAATAATTTCCCCAGTATTATTTGTGGTTCTGTCAATGATGTGATTGATGTCTGTGTTATATGTGCATGTGTGGGCAGCCCAAAACTACCCAGACCTGAATTCTTGTTGACTTGCTTGTTATTACCCCCTTTGTCTCTCTTCCCTTGGTTGCTTTCCTGCTTTCTCTGTTCTACTGCTTTAACTTTAAAAACTGTGGGGAATTGCCTCATTTCACTAAAAAACCAAGCATGGCATGAAAGTGTTGCTTTAAGAAGATATAATGTTCTCTAGCACATAAAACCCCCTAATGTGCCCTATTTTTAAAATACTGGCATGTACTGCTAAAGGGATCTTACAATATATCCTGGCATGCAGTGGATGCTTAACACTCATTTCCTCTCATGAATCTAAGTATCAAACCCAGATGATGAAAGCTTAATCCTTTGGCCCAGGTACTGCACATTGCATCTTTCAACAATAGAGCCCATTTTCTATGGAGAAGAGGCAGTGAAAAGTGCCTTGCAGAGGGCTTCAGTTCAGGATCTTGGGTTAGAAAAGGTGCAGTTTTGGCAAATAAAGTCCATTTCCAAGGTACACATCCAGCAGGCCAAGGCATTTCTTAGCAAAAGCACTACAGTGCCTTAAAGCCATCTGTACAATTTCCTAAAGCTTCACTTCCCTGATGAATAACAGATGGAGGAGAAAAATTGTAAGTAAAAGATTAGAGTAACTCTGTTTATAAACAGGAGTACTAATCACTCTGCCTTTGCTCTGGAGACCAGATTTAATCCTGAGGTTTAACTTAATGCAACTGTCTTGTTTCTGCTGCCAACTGAGAACATTCAAACACTGCCATGAGAGGAGATACTTTGGGATGATACAAAGGTAAACATTGCTTGGAAACTGATGACCCAGCATTTGATCAGTGATTACTCTCAACAGAACATGGTGAAGTAATGGACTGGGTAATCTGTGCCTTTAACATTTGTCATCTCCCAGTGTTTAAATCTATTTACTCAGAAGTTCTCCATTACATTTAGGCTACGTCAGTAGCACCTGCACTTTGAACCCTCACCTGATGGTTGTATTCAGCACGCACTGGAATGAAAAGTGAAATGATGCCTCCAAACCTTCAAAACTTGTAAGGGCTACAAGAGAGCCAGAGAGGGGCTTTTGACAAGGGCAAGGGGGAACAGCTTTAAACTGAGAGTATAGATGTAGAGTGGACATTAAGAAGAAATTCTTTACTCCGAGGCCCTGGAAGAGAAGCTGTGGATGCTCCAACCCTGGAATTATTCAAGGCCAGGTTGGATGAAGTTTTGAGCAATCTGGTCTAATGGGTAGAATCCCTGCCCACGGCAGAAAGGTTGGAACTGGATGATCTTTAAAGTTCCTTCCAAGCCAAACTATTCTGTGATTCTATGAATAAGTCACAGGGCTGTAGATTTGCAGCATAACTTATTGGGTAGCAGATTTTCCACTCTCCATTTTCTATTTTTATACCCCAGTTTCTGTGCTGTGTTCTGGAGTGTTGGTTAAAAGAACACAGACAGGGCAATTAAGCCTATGATGAGTATTGATTTTTCAATTTGCTGCCTGAAGTGGAAATTAAAAAGGAAAATTGTCCCAGTCTGACCTGAAATGAAAACATATTAATTTCTCTCATGGAAAAGAAATCAACCACTGTGCCTGCTGCACCCCTGTTAAAACAAAGTACCTCCAGCCTAAACAGAAGAATTTCATTCAGACTGGAATTTTTTTGGTCTGCAATTGCGTGTTTGAGCAATTGGTGAGACATGCATTTAAGAAATCTGAACCTTTCTATTCTCCCTAGAAATGGTATTCCTGTTCAATTGATCAAAAGAAAAATAATTAGTGCAGGTTAGTTTGTGTATGGATAACAACATGCTGCTAGTTTTCTTTTTTTGTTGTTCTTGTTTGTTTGTTTATTTGCTTATTGAAGAAGCAAAGGTTTAGAGATCATCCAGGATGGTATGAGAATGTGGGCATTTAAGTCTTTATAAGGTCATTTGTCTAAGACCAAAAGGAGTAGAAACAGAGTTCTCTGTATTGTGAAAATAGCTGTCCCAGGACAGGATGTAACAGAGGGACCGGCTGCAATGTGAGCACGTTCTTTTACATTTTGCACAACAGGGTTTACATATTTTGGAAAAAAACCTCACCACAAAGTGTCAGTAAGACTGCGAATACTATTTGACGACTGAAAATCCAAATCCAAGGCGCAAAATAGTGAGAAAGCAGATAGCAGTAGCTGTGTTGCTCATAGTTGTGTTACTTTAAATGAGATTTGGAACATAATAGTGGGTCTTGCTTGATTTTTGGAGATTGGCAACACTTGACTGATGGAGAATGGTTCATTAGTTATGCTATCCCCTGGTGTTGACAAACCTTTAAACCTTTATCTGTTTGCTTGTTTTTTTTTCTTAAAGGATGGTTTCAGAATAGTCTGGGATCTCTATGAAAGTAAAAGGCAAGGAAAATCAGATTAAATCTCCATGTTACAAAGCCGCAGTATAATCTAGGTTGCCTGGATTAAAGCAGATGTGTTCCTCCTTGTAAGCAGGAAGTTAATGAGCATGTCCCTGAGACCTTTTTCTCAAGAAAAATGATGCAATTTCAGCAATTAATACATTAATAGTAAGCGCATATCTCACTGCTAAGGATTTCAAATGTCTCTTTATCAAGTAAGCTTTCACATCCAGTGAAGGGAACCTTTGAGATTTTTCTTTGTTGGAAGAATGGAAGTGTATATTAATGTATATTAATACATCTGACTAAAAATATTTCCTTTCTAGACTTGGGAATAAAAAAAGGAAAAAATTCCCCCAAAACCCAAGTATGTCTTTGATAATCATGTTTATACAGAGTGTGAACAGTAGTAATTTTGTAAGAGAGATTTTCTTTTACTGGACTTTTTCTGTCTTGCACATTTTCTCCTTTTATGAAGTGTTTCTCTTTTAGACATCCTGGTCTCATAAAAGCAGCTTATTTAGAACAGACCTGGCCATCTGGGACTGCTTTGCTATAGGCTAAGCTTAACTTATTAGGTATTGTCATCCAAAGAAAAACAAAGAGGCTACTAATGAATTTTTCATCTATCCTGTGTATTTCATATTCTCTGAGCAATAAAAAAATGGAAGGAAGGAAGGATGGAAAGACATAAAATTGGAATGAGTGGTCTGGAATTTCCCCACTTCAGGATGAGCTAAATTCGGTCTTTGGAGCTGCTCAGCTTCGTTTGCCTGCTGAAGGGGAAAAGGAAAAGGGAGACGAAATGTAAAGTGTTTGCTGAAAGCTCACCCAAAATTGTGTTGCCTGTGAGTACCAAAAGGATGAGATACCACATCTGCTGAGGCATGTTTGACTTAAGAATTACTTCCCAGCATCTGGAGCAGTAATGGCTGTTTAAAGGAAGCTGTGATGTCAGTTTCAGACCGAAAGCAAATTCTCTTCAGTGCTGCAGCATTTGGATGACATGGAGAAGTGATTGCTACTGGAGTTTAAACAGCACTTTCCTGGATATTATTGTAATTCTTGGGGAGCTAGCTGGTTTTTTTTTATGAGTTTCTTGCTTCGGATTGCTTTCCATCACCTTGTCCTCTCTGCAAGATCAATAACAGAGATTTAAAACCCAAACACGAGAGAAAACACCTAGGTGATTTTTCCTAGAGATCCTGGGCAGCCACTACAGACCCTGCTGGCAAAGCCACGGGCAGAGATGGGGACCAATCACATCAGTTCATTTTTTCTTCTCTTCTGTGCAGGACAAGAGTTGTATCCATCTTTCTCAATGTGCAAGCACTATTTTAGACATTATATCATCTAGAAACTCAGTTATTTCAACAAAGCAGGAGGTATCAGGTTATTTGAGCGGGACTTACCTGTCACTGAGCTGTGCTGGCTGGGCCTGATGTCCTGGGTGTCCTCTCCGTGCTGTGGGGTCACACTCCAGATGATCTGCCCCATGACCTTTCCTGGCACATCAAGGTCACACTGACAGGCCTGTAGTTCCTCAGATCAGTTCTCTTCTCCTTCAGGCCCTTCTGGCAGCTGGGTGTCACATTTGGTGATCTCCAGTCCCCTGGGGCCTCCCTGGGGAGCCAGGACTGCTGGTAAATGACAGAGTGGCTCAGTGAGCCCATCCATGAACTCCCTCAGTCCTCTTGGGTGGATCCCATCCAGCCCCACAGACCTGAGTGTGTCTAAGTGATGTAGCAAATCTCTGACCATTTCCCCTTGGATTATGGGGGCTTCATTCTGCTCCCCATCCCTGTCTTCCACCTCAGGGAGCTGAGTACCCAGGGAACAACTGGTCTTACTGCTAAAGACTGAGGCAAAGAAGGCATTAAATACCTCACTCTTTTCTTCATCCTGTGTCACTGTGACTCCCCCCCATCCAATAAAGTATGGAGAGTCTTCTTCACTCTTCTTTTCTTGCCGATGTATTTATAGAATTAGGGGGTTTTGATGTCTTATTGCACACAGGTAACGTGCTTATTACAAGAGGTTTTTTTCCTCTCTTGAAACAGTCAGTAGTTCCTTAGGTTAAACCTGTGAGACTTTAGAGCTTTTTATTTTTTTATTTTTTTTTTGCTAACAAAATGGCCTAAGTAGATATTGTCCAGCAAACCACCCAACTTGTTCAGCTCTTTACTTTATAACAGAATTTTGGCCTTTGATGTACTAAAAGCAATTATGATTCACACTAGGGACATGGGAGACATTTTAGATGTGTAAAATTTAATGTATTTATAAGGCTATCTGCATTCAGGCACTTTGTAGAAACATGGATGTGAGAATCCAGTCTGAAATATATTTTCCCCTGAATCTTATCAGAATCTCAGACATAAAATTCCTTCATTTCTACTGGGACCTCTGTACTTCTCAGTGCTCTCCCACACTCCCCTGGAATCATTTCCCAGTGGTTCAGAAACAAGGTACCATTTCCTGCAAAACTGACCTTGGTAAAAAAATACCTTCTGAGAAAAATTAGTTGCTTATCCCTGATGAACCCCCTGGTCTGAACATTCATTGCCTTTAGGAAGTGGGAGGATTGTTGAAGGAAAATATCTGCTCTTGATGTGTGGTTGCAGCTTAACATGCTATGCCTGAAATAAAACACTGAGGGAAGGTTTCTCTCTGCTTTCTCATTGGGGAGGAAAAGTTTTTGAGAAAGTTAAAGACAATACTGAGATTAGGCTGCTGTTGTTTCAGCTCAGTGGCAGACGTTGAAGCTTTGGCTGAAAGCCCATCGACAGGACCAGATGTTTTAGTCTTGCATTTCCTTTGCAATGGGAAATAATGAAAACTGAGCCTTGTAAATGAAACGGGACTTTGCTGATTCAATTCGTTTGTCGTGTCATTGTGATTCATATCATTAGAAAATCTCCCTGCCAGGGGTTCAGACCCGCAAAACAGGAGCTCATAAGGGAGCTGTTAATGGGGTTTCACAGGTGCCTTCTCATCTTCTTTTCAGTTCTCCAATGTCATCTTTAGTAGCTCTCACCCTGAGAAACCTGTGGGAATCTATCCATTTTACAAAGGTAATTGCTTTCTGGGAGTTCATTTGGTGTGGTGTGTAAGACACAACCCCTTCCAAGAGTTCACAGAGGACTGGAATTCAAAGCACAATGCTCAGAGAAGCTGATGACCTTTCCAGCGCTCTGCCCTGGGTGTGATGTGGAACATCACTGTGCTACCTGGATGACCTGGGTCACTCTTCACTTATTTTAGCTACCAGAGCATCTTCAGTGCACAGTGCAGAGGAAGATGCCTCCAGGTGTGATTTAGATGTTTCTTGTAGGGAAATCCTCTTTTGGAAGTGTCTGTCTCTGTGTTGGCTGTGTAAAGAGTGTGGGCAGCTCAGAGCATAGTGGGATGAACTCAAGGCCAACAGTTCTCAACAAAACACAAGGATTCTTTTTTCCCCAGTTCTGCCCTGCATCTGAATATATATACCTTTCTTCCTCTGGCAGACTGTGCTTTCACACACTGGACTTTTTCATTAAGTAACTTAATTTCATTAAGTATGAGAAGTTGTGCAGTGGGCTTAAGCACCTTTCTTTTCAAACACAACCGAACCAAGGAGGTACCTAGGATGGTTTGAAACAGAGTTGGCAGTGCAAAAATCCCTGAATTTCTCCCTCAGAACAATGTTTGTAATCTGTCATGACTTCCAGAGCTTTGTTGAAGCTACAAGTAGAAAGAGCCATCACAACCACCTGGTTAGATCCCTCTGCTTTCAGTTTTGCCCAGAGGCTTCTGCTCTGAAACATTTCCCTACTGGGAGCATCAGCAATGCTGCTTCCATAACCTTGGTCCCACCAGCCTGAGGCTGTCTGTGATCACCAGTGCTGATGGTCCCCACAAACCCATAAATTCAGCACAAAAACCTCGTTCACACTAGAGCAATAGCAGCAAAGGTGACAGAGATAAGGCCATTGTAAAAGGCAACCTAAAAGAAACAGATGAAAGAAACTTCATATTTTGCAGCAGGCAAGTATATTTCCTTTAAAAAATCAGCATTGGAAACAAGATGGAATTATATATATAGTTTTATCTCTAAGAAAGACAACTCGATTTTTTTTTGTTTGATGTTTTAATGATCCATATGTAGTTTTACCTCTATTTCACTGTAGTAAAACCATTTCAGCAACAATGCATTCCTTAGAAAGCCAGACTTTTGCAAGTTGTACTGTCATAACAGAATAAAAAATTACAGCATTTCACTCCTATTAAACAGTTAGAAATATGTATCTATTTCATAAAGTGAAGTAATATGCTAAAAATATGCCTCAGAATACCCAAATTGCTAAAATCTTGAAATAGAGGCAATAAAATGTAACAGATTTGAAAGAGGGAAAAGGCTGTAAATGAAAACCAGAGAAGAAGGCCTGCAATAAGAGTATATGAGCATCCCCAAAGCCAAGCTCTGGCAAATGTTAACCAGTTCAGTCTAACAGGCTGTCTCTTGTGATCCTAAGCTCAGTAGCTTAGATGAGTTGTTGGAGGGCGTGCTCTGATTAGGGTCTGTTTTGTGGCAGATATGAAGAATGGGATTTTTAGCAGTCCTTTAGCTCCCTTCCCTGAAAACCTTCAACTGGCTTCAGTAGCTGCAGTGTTCAGTGGAGGCTGAGGCTTTTATTGTCTACCCATATTTGGTCACAATGGGGTTTTTTAGGAGAGGATGCTAAGGACAATCAATTACTGACGCTTTGGAGTTCCCCTATTCTACACATAACAGGGGGACAGGTTCACATTAAATTCAGCGAATAGTCCTTAGGGTAAAAGGAGGGTGGGATGTAAATACTTCCATTGGCTCTGTGTTTGATGATTATATCACTAATTTTATTTGCCTGCTTTCCACTTATTTCTGCTTGGAATTTGCGTGCGGGACACTCAGATTCTCTGTGGCATCCCATGAGATCCAGTGGCAAGTAACACAGCTGAAGAGGGTTTTTCTCCTGGATGTGAACACAGGGGCCTGTAGAGAGAGGCAATTTGGTTGTCCAAAGGTTAGCATATTGTGTCCTGCACTTAAGCCACTATCATAATAAAAATTAAATAGCAATGAAGAGCAGCACAGGGCTTGGTCATCAGCACTGCCAATTTCCCAGGGTATTTTTGGGGAAGGAGGGTGGAGAACAGAGATTGATCAGCTGTGCAGTTATGTATTTTAAGGAGGAAAAGATTCAGATTTATTTCTCCTCTGACCTTTGTCATGACAAAGACATCGTGTTAAACTCAGTAACTTCTACTCACATCCAAGTGCCTTGTTTCCATGAAGATTGCAACATCTTGGGGACTCTTCAGGAGTTGGGAACTCACCATTTCCCTTTGCAATTCTTTTCCTCAGGCTCACTCACTCTGTTAGATGATTGTGGCATATTTGTTGTTGGGATGTCTTTGTCTAACTTTCAGTCATTCTATATTATGTTAAAAAGTCTTTTGATATCTGATATATACTGTCTTTAAAGAAAATGTTTAGTCTTTTTGACACAGAAATCACATCTCCCCCCCCCCCCCCCCTCCCCCTTTTTCTTCATTTCGCAGACTCTGAGANNNTCTTTTTGAGGACTTCAGAAGAGTGAGTGCCTGACATTTCTCTGGAAGGCACATTTTCCAAGCTCTCCAACCATCAAGATTTGTGTGTGTATCTATGCTCTGAATTTTTGTGAGTGTGGTATTGAAAACATGTGCCCAGGATTTGGTATTATATTTTGCACAATAATTGTATTTCTGTACATGCATATGTAGAAAAATAGAAAGCTAAGACACAATATGTGTTAGGGACATGAAGATGAAAGGAACATCTTTGTACTTATTGTACATAAACTCCTAAGTCTTAGAAGATTTTTTCACCCATCTAAATCTTGTAGTGCTGGATAAAAAGGCATCAGGCACTGTTCATTTTCAAAGAAATAAGGAAAGCAATACTTTTGTCACATTCTTTTCCCACAGAAGTTTTGATGTTTTATGGCTTGCATCTTTCCACTCTTCTTTCCCCCGAGCAATTTGCTTAAATGATGTTTTGGCAGCTTGTGGTATAATCAAATGTTTTATTCCAATGGCTGACAAACAGTTGGGAGAAAATGGGCCATTGTGATATTTTACATGGTAATGTTTTCCTGAAGAGCTGGGCACCTGCCTGCTGGAGCTCTCTGCAATTCCCAGGGGAAGGCCACAGAAACAGGAGTCAGACTGCTGATCAAGCGACATTTAAATAACAGAAATAAAATCCTCACATTTTCGCATTGCATTTCAAAGAAATAAAGAAGGCCATAAAACTGTCCTCATCGCAGTGAGCTAACCCCATGTGTGGGAACATTACTCTGTTTCTTACAATTTGGGTTAGAACATTATTGAAAATTGCAAAGCCATTTACATCCTGTCTGGCAAAAAAAAAAAAAAAAAAAAAAAGAAAAAAAAAAAAGCTGCATTTTTCTCCTTAATGTAATCCAAAACATTCCAAACCACAGACAAATATAATGGCAACACTGACAAGCATTTACTCACAGTGTCACTGGGACATCATTGATGATTTAACTACAGCTAGAAGTGATTAGATATGCCGCTTCTAATAATTTCTCAGGGTATGGTGGCTCTATAATATTGCACACAGGGACATTTCAACATATGTAAAATCTATTCCATACTAAGGGCATGTCAAGGTGAAAGTGATTTCTTCTATACAGTGCTGTAAGAGATGTGATTCTGCTTGGCAAACAGGAGAAGCAAGACTGAGTAGGGGATGGTGAATTTACCTCCATTAAATGCTTTAATTAGTACAGACCCTGGAATGCTGTGTCTGTACTATCCATGTTTTAGTAGAGATATTAGGAGATGGGAGAGAGGTCAAGGGAAAAAAAATAGACAATGTCTAATTGCAGAGAAATGTTTTTCACAGCCAAAGAAAATAATTTGTAATGAGAGATTTATGAAGCAAGTTCTTAGGTTATCAGAAGAAGACTGAAAACAAAGTTCAGGACATGAAGTCATTTCTGCTTCTATGTTCCTTCACACAGAAAAGTACTGAGATCGATCCACTCTTACGGACAGAGACCTGACCCAGTTGAAGTCAGACATATTTTTAAACAAGGACAATTAACCTTTGTGAAAATTTCCCATTCAAAATGAATGGTTTCTCCACCTCTTGACATTCCTGCGAAGTGACTTAAGCCAGTGCATGCTGGAAGACCTGGAGTGAGCAAAGATATCACCCGGATCTACTTGTGGGTCAAGAGAGCAAGTGTCTGTGTCATATGGACGCACTGATACAATGATGTTCTGCTCTCAAAGCCCACAGACGAAAAATGAACTGCAAACTTACTGCCTCTGCAGAGATCCAGCACTTTCAAGTCGTGAGGGTGACTCCAGTGTGGTGGTCAAATCCATCTTGGGTCTAGGCTCATTCCCTTTTGGGAGGAACTGCATGTGTCTCTCATCACTGCAATGGAATCCAGTGTTTTAATATAGAGACCAAGCAAATCTCAAGAGAACTTTCCTGAATACAAAACTTACACATGTATCCCACTCCTTCATGCATTTATGGATTAACTTCAACATGGGGCAAAGGCGCTACATTTCATTTGTCACCTCTTTACTGATCAAGGGCATCCCACACCCAAGGAATATGACTTAATTCTTGACCTAAGGACTTCTGCAGTGGCTGAGGCAATGGAAGAGAGAAGTCCATAATGACCTGTTTATTCAGTAGAAGAACAGTAGTTTCTTTCTGTCAGCAACAGAAACAGAAAATCTTTGTAAGTATACACGTATACAAGGCGACTGCTTCCAACTGAACAATGTGACTGCCAATATTTAAAGATGGGACACAGGACTGCCTTTTATTAGTCTGTTAAAACACCAATGCAGCTCCTAAATAAGACTGTTATTTTGGCTATGACATCTAACCACAGAAATTGCCTGTGCAATGAATATGATACCCATCCAATTTCTACATATGAATAGGGAGTAACTATAGCTCAGAAGGAAAACATCCACGTAAGGGTCTGAACTTTGCTAGTGCCTATTTTATTTAAATATTTATAGTACTTTGAAAAGTGTTGGACCAGTGTGACACAAGCAGTTTTCCATGTGTCTGCCGGGGATGTTTCTAGACTTCACAATGTCAAGCAAAAAAAGAATGCTGAAAACTAGATCCTTATTCACTTTCCCCTCTGTTGGAAAAAAATATTAAATAATCTGAAGCAGACTTTTAAATGACAAATGAGATCTTCTCAAGCAGACTGTAATATCTCCTTTTCAGTGTTGCAGTCTGAGATCAACAGAAGCTCCTCAGCCCTAGAAAAACATACGGCTTGTAGCACAAGCACACCAGCAAGACACCAAAATGTGCAGCTGCTAAGCTGGATTTTTAAATTAAAAGGTAAGACAAGCTGTTTGGAGAGGAGTGATAGCTTTGTGTTTTATGGTTGAGAACTGAGGCAGTGAGAATGGTTTGTCCCAGGTGATGGCAAAAGGCTGTGACAAATCTGGGGTGCAAATACAAACCAGAGCTGGGTGCCTGCGATGTGTGCCTCGTGGGCTTCTAGCCTTGTCTCCCCTCAGGCTCCATCTGCAGTGTGAAAATGTTGTTCAGGTTTGTTGTGTCATTCTTGCCTCTCATCCCGCCCCACCACTGGAGAGGGGCAGCTCACCCAGCTCCTCATATGTGAATGATGAAGATGATGAAGACCCCATCCAGTGCCTTCTCTTAAGGTTAAATTTAGGATTTTCTGGGTCCCAGATCATGGGGTGCCCCTGCTCTAGTACTGTACACTGTGGAGCTCCAGTGCAGGAGAAGGTGTGCATGGATCCACACAGAGTTTGCATTGACAGTGCCTTGTACAGCTGTGCTGGTATGACACTGAGAAATGGTTGGAACAAATCATGTTATCAATATGAAGAGATGTCCTGGGCAGGTATATCTTGGAGGTGTTGCCCTGTGATCTAGACTCAGCCTGCATTTGCTCTGACGTCATGTGGAGGAGGGAAAACACCCAGTTAAATTACCTTAAAACCTCACAAGTCCTTAAAAGTCCTGTCATTTTAATTTGAAATACTTCGTAGAATTAGGATCTGAGCTTTTGATGTTGGCATTCAAACTCTGTGCACATCAGTGTTATTCATGCACAGTGATCCTGAGTTTGGGGTGGAAAGTTGCACAAATATGTTCTTATTACAAATTTGATATGCAGTGCAGCCCACAGCAAAAAGTACACAGCTTGAGAGACTCTTTGAAAATGTGGGCACATGTGTATAACTTGGCTGAAAGATCACGAAGGTGTTGGTACAATAACTACTATAAATATTTGAAAGGTGTCAACATCAAGGTCTTGATTTTACACACAGATGTCAGCACAATGTTTCCATTGATTAGGTGTTCTGTAATATAAGCCTGTGTATGGAAAACGTATGCTAAAAAGAGTCTTATACAGATCATGCCAGGATTTCACTTCCCCTGCTTTTGTTGTATCAGTTTGAGCTGACTAAATCCAGTGGAAGCTCACAGATATTTTTATTGCAATTTAAAATCAGGAGCTTGCTAAATAAAATAAAATAAAATAATGAAATAAAATAAAATAAATTCTCAGCTGACTGAGGCTCAGAACATGATCATTTGGGCCATTATTTCCTGGATAATATTCACTTTTGATTAACAAATCAGCAGGCAGATTAAACTAACCCAACACTATTCAGGGTGTTAATATGCCTCATATGCGGATCCTGAACTGGAGTCTGTTCTGTCTAGAGAGCTACTTGCATTGCGTAGGTGTGCTCAGACCTCTTAGGAAAACTTAGGAATTTCAGATCTTGGTTATTGTTCATGTATTTGAGCTTCATTTGATGCTGCCCATCTTTGTAACACCCATAGGTACAAAAAGCCACCTGTCACATTTATGGTCAAGGCAGGAGCACAGATCAGATCTTCTGAGACTGTGTTTTTGTGCTCCAACTCTATAAAGCAGTTCACACGTGCTGCCTTGTTGGTGGTGGAAAGGGTCCTGTTAGTCCCATTAACTTTGTGAAGTTCTCTGTTTGAAGTGAGCCAAGTGCCATATCTAATGCTGTCCCTAATGGAAACAGGTCTTCACCTGTGCTGCAAATTATTTTCAGCCTGTGATGTTCACACATATCCTCACCATCAATAAAAAGCATTTTTAATGGAAAATGCTTTCCACATGCCCATAATTAGTGTTCCCTTTATTATAAAAGGATTGGTCAGAGAAATTTGGAAAGGAGAAAATTAGGTTGAAAAAGATGACTAAATCAGCACATTTCATAAAAGGTGATCAATTATTTGTCTATCAGAAAAAGAAATCATTAAAATAGTACAAAAGAATTAAAACTTTCCATTTGTATATTTAGAACTTGAGCCTACTCTCCTTCCATTTTAAACCATCTTCAAATTTTCAATTTTTTTACTTTGTGTACAATAGCCTTTAAAAGTTGAAATTAAATGAAGTTTTCTAAAAAATATTTTGGTCAAAAAAAAAAGATAATTTTTGAGATAATTTTTCACTCACATAAAATCTTGTAATATTTGGGGGTTTGCTCTGATTTGGGCAGAAGCATGTCTGGAATTTCCAAACTGCTTCACAAAGTGGAAGTTAGGAGCCTCTGTTTCCATGCAGCTTTATTACAAAATTACTGAGTAAAGCCCAGAGAGAGGAATCAATGCATTTTTCAGCTTAGTTTCCACTTGAATTGAGCCATGACTGAAGCTGTTCCAGGACAAATTGAAGAGAACTTCATAATAATGATTTTAGTTAAGAAAAAAAAAATTAGATATGCAAACTTTTTTACAAGTCTCATCTCTAAAAGACAGAAAACCCCCCTTACAAGTCATTTTAGTGCTATCAACCAACAATGATCTCCATCTAGTGTTATGAAACTGTAGATGAGGTTGAACTAAGCTCAGTCAGTTTAATCTATTCAGCATTGAAATTATGTCCTTGAAATAAAAATATTAAAGAACTAGTTATTTTGGGCTGGTTTTCTTTGTTTTATTTTATCTAACAGTAGTTAATACACCCACAGGTTTGAACCCAACAGAAATGGCATCCAGGTTTTACACACGCAGGGGAAATATTCAATAAAAGCATTTAATTAAGTTGCAAATAGTCCAAGGGTTGTTAATATTTACCCTGTAGAAGATGGGCTTCCTTTGTTTGCAGACCTTGATGTGAAAATTATTTTGACCTCACTGGGAATAATGGGGGTGATATTTGGTTAATGGTGTTGGCACAGGGACATAACACAGCTACCCTTTTACTGAGCTGGTGCCTGACAGGGTGACGTGCTGAGGGTGACTTGTCCTGGAGAGCATCAGGCTCTGTGTGTGGGATGAGGAATCCAGAGACAGCCACAGGCAGATGCTTTGCAGCTGCAGACTGCAAACCTGCTTGGATCACAGTAGCAGGCTTTAATTTAATAGACTTTTTTGAGGAATGTTATTTGTCTGTTAGTAAGAACATTCTCAGCTGGCCTCCAGGTGAGACCACATTGTGCCACAGCAGGGAAACCCCAGGTAGGTCCCCAGTGGCCTCTGTATTTTGAGGCACAGAAGACAAACTGAATTTGGCGTTTTTATATGTGTTGTGTGTTCTTTCAGGTTGTTTTATTACTCTTGGAAGTGCCTCACCTTCCCATAAAAAGCAGAACTCCCTGGGCTTTGTGCATGTGTTAGAGGAGAGGGAGAGTATCCCCATCAGGCACTTCTGCAGCCTCTGTGCCCAGCAAGGGGTTCCTCCCAGAACTGCAAGTTCTCAGAGCAGGGGGGACCATGCTCCTGGTCCCATCACATCACCATGCCCTGGGGGACTGTCCTACCACACATCTGGGCTGCCACACTCCCAGGCTGTTAATTCAGTGGGGCCTAAGGCAGTGTTGTAGTGCTGCAAATGATGTGTATACTCTGAGACTTGTGGAGAGATGGTCCCAGCCTCTGGTGTTCAGTCCAAAAGAGGCTGAAGACCTTTCCTGATCATCAGAGCAATAAGGATACCCTTCTAGTCAGGGTAAAATAGATAAAACAGTCTGCAAACGAGGCACAAGAGACAGTGGGAGATACTGTGCATGGCTCGGACCTGTGTCCAGAGGTGAATGGATAAATTCCCTCTTTTGCACAAGATGAGGATAACCAGGTGGATGTCTCTGATACAGCTGGCTGGAGAGATAGAAATCTCTGATGGCTGATGGCACTAAAGCTGAGATGATGCCACATCTAACCATGGCTGAGTGCAAACCCAAGTGTGGAACCAGAGTTTACTTTGCTGGTTTTTTGGGTTAGTTTTTTAGGTTTTTTTCAAAGCACTTGAACACTGTAATTTCGGTTTTCCTTCTAAATCTTCAAGATTGCTTTCTAAATCTCTACAAACTGCAGCAGGTACCTGAAAATGGTGCCAGTCACCATATAATATATGTAGCATTCACTCTATTGGAATCTGCTCAGAGCTTAGCCATTAGGCAAGGCAGACCTCAGAAACACTTTTAGAGTAGAATATTATCCTCTTTCCAAGATTAAATGTGCACTTAAAATGCTGTTCTCAGATGGTATTTTGTTCTGGGGTTGAATCCACAGTCGAATGTATTCTCTAAATAAGCATAAAGACTAGACAAACTTGTTCCGAGCAGTGATAAATCCTGGCAATAAATACTGTTCCTGAGGAGAAACCGAGACCTTGCTGTACTCCAAAGGAGCAGAAATAGCAGGTCTCTGGAAAATGTAGTAGGAGAAAATACATGGGCTGCCTTGGGGGAGAGGGGAAGGTGGCCCCTTAAATCCCTTCCTACTCTTTACTTCTGTGACTCATCCAGACCTGCCTGTAATGGGCTGTTGCACTGCCACATTGTTAGTTTAACTTCTTTGTATCCTGAACAGCCAGCAGGTTGGTAAAAGAAGCTCTTTGTGCCTTCGGTGGGAGAGAATGGCGCGAGGGTTGTTCTTGGAACAGGCCCAGGGAAAGTGTGGGGTGAGGAGGGAGAAGGGAGTAAAAGAAACTCCCCAGTAAAGGGAAAAGAAGGAAAAGAAATAAAAAAGGTGTCTGTTTCACAAGGCCTGACCTTCAGCAGAACTGCCATTTCCTGAGACTACACAAAACATACTGTTCTCCGGCCTGGCACGGAGGGATGGAGCCAGACATTGCCAGTGCCCCAGAGCTGCCCTCTCTCCCTCCTTCCCTCCCCAGGTCCCAGGATAAAGCTGAGGGACACCCAGGTCAGCGAGTCCGCATCCCGCTGTGCCCCCAGAGCCGTGTGAGCTGGGCAGCAGCGCTGGGCTCGGCTGGGAGTGGAAGGAGAAGCTGCAGGAACACTGCCTTTCACACGGCAGCGGGAAAGGGCAGCAGTCCCAGAGGCTGTGCTGTCCTTGAAACACGTTGCAAAGCAGCATGAGCAGCAATAGGACCTGAGCGACGGTGTGAAGCCCTGTCAGGGGAAGGTTTAGGCTGGATATCAGGAAAACGTTCTTTACCCAGAGGGTAGCTGGGCACTAGGACAGACTCCCCAGGGTAGTGGTCACAGCCTGAGAGAGCTTAAGGAGTATTTCAAGAATACCTTCGGGCACATTGTGGGGTTTTTGGGATTTTCCTGTGCAGGATCAGGGGTTGGACTCGATGATCCTTTTGTCCCTTCCAGCTTGGGATGTTCTATGATTCTGGTATTCTCTGGTGCTCCATGGGTGAATCTGCAGCAGAAAGAAGGAAAAAGGTTAAACTACTTGGAGTATAGAGGAGATCTGGGGCTATTCCAAGAGGAGCAGCCAAGTCAGATGAGGACCATCTTTCTGGTAATGCAGTCCAAGTGGTGAATAGTCAGGGAGGAGCCTTATCAGTTCAGAATAATTTCATTCTCCCTGCCTCGGGGAACAATGCATTTATTTGGGTCAGCAGCGATACTGCTAACACTGGGAAGGAAAGGTGGGAGGGAATGGCTATGTGCCATGTTCACAGCCCTTCTTCAGTGCCAGCAATGGACAATAGTGAATTTTTATCAGCAACATTTTTCCCAGAAAACTTCAAGGGATGTGTTTCATCCTAGATAGAAATGAGTCTTGAAGTGTTATAGAAATTGAAATTGTTGTGGTTGAGAGGGGATTGGGGGTTCTAATTATGGAACGAGCATTATCCCCAGAAAGACAATGGAGCCAGAAGCTGTTGCACCTTAGGGACAGCTGGGTCTGTGTTTTCTCCTTCAATCACTGGGTAAAATGATGTGCTTGAACAAGAGAATGGTTGAAATATCATTAGGAAGATATCTTCTTTCTTTCTCTGACTGTTTCACAGAAAAGTGATTCTTTTCTACAGTAAAGCAGGACATTTCTTTGAGGGAGGAACACAGGCCTCATCTTTCCTTGTGCCTGGAGATTCTGGATAGAGAGATCCCTCCAGAATGTGAGGTGTCTCTGTTCCAGTTCCAGCTCTGACTCAGAAAAAACAAATTCCTCATTGCTTGCAAGACAAAGCAAACAGAGAATAGTTCAAATGTCTTCCATGTTCCATATTTTTCGTTAGTGTGAATCTTGCATTTTTCCATAGCTCAAATTAATGGTGAACATCTGCTTGGCTAAGTTATCTGGGACACTGCATGAGAGAGGGAAACATCTTGAGAGGTGTCATAATCTACATCTATCATGTATGTAATGTTGCTATGTTGTAGTTTCATAGCTTTTGCCAAGCTTTTCACCAAAACCCAGAAACTGAATGGATACACCCAAACGGTGGGATCCTTTCCCAACTTCTGGATCTTAGGCTGCACTTACCACATCCTCATTATGCATTAAAAAGAGACATGTCTGATTGTCTGCTCTGGTTTCTGGATGAGGGTAATATGGATAGCTAGGCAATGGCAAATATCTCAGAATGGCAAAATGCTGTGGAGTTCACCCTCCCTGCAGCTGAGACACATCCAAAGTCAGCACAGACAGAGACTTGCAAATCGTCATTGGCACAGATATGCTAATTGTAATGAGCAGCAAAAAGTGGATATGTCTGTAAATGCCAGATGGGAATTTGCCTGATGCTTCCTCTGTTCCTCTCCTCAATTAGAGAGACTTCTCATTTAAAGACTTAATAGCTGTTTCTTGAGAGGAAAGGCTCTGTGTATGTGGATCTTTTTTTTTCATGACTCCAGGCCATCTGGACAAAGGAAGTTTGGTGAAAGCCAAGCTTATTTTGCTATTTGTTTTCGAAGTGTGTTGAGTTGCTAGTGCTGTGTTAGCAGCACGGTTGTTCAGTCAATCAGTCTGGGTGTCTTGGCTTTAGTCTGTCTGAAGAGTTCTGCAGTTACTAAGTCATGTCTCAAGTAAATGGTTTGACCAAAGCTCTTAGTGGCTTGACATATGTCTGGGATAAAGACTAAGGAAGGTGGGCAGCAACCTACAGCAAGGTACTCACATGGGATAGGGAAGACCTGATCTCCAGACCTTATTCTCTCCTTTGGCCATATAACTCTTTTCTGACAGGCTTTATTGCAGCACAGGTTTAATAGGACAGATAGAGCATGATCTTTTTTTTCCCTATCAGCCAGTCCATTCTGTGTCTTGACAGCTCCTGCCAAAATGAAAATAAATTATGGTTTGAGTTAATAAGTTTAGTGAGAAAACAAAATTTCATACAATGAAGCATGCATAGGTTGGGTGCTGGCTTTTTTCTTAGGGATGTTCAGGTGCTCACCTGGAGTTGTGCACAGAGCTTTTATTCCTAAGTCAGCAGAGATCACCCAGACCTTCAGCCAGCAGGGAGAGGGAGGAGTTCAAACATGTGAGTGTATTAAATACCTCCTAGGTTTCTTCCTGCTCTGCATGTCAGGCTTTTGGGATCCTAAATCCAAAGGCATCAGTGATTTTACTTGGAAGTGATCAGTGACATTCTGCTGTTCATTAATAGGGTTTCCATTACCCAAGTTTGAGTTTTGACACCCCTATTTTGCCATACCAGCTGATGTCCCAATGTCTATTCTGCTCAGGAACTCATGCAGGTGCTCTGAGCTGTGTTTTTGTCATTGCCGACTGTGCTTCCTTTGCCCAAACATTGGATTTCATCTGACGCTGATGCCAGCTAAACCAGAACAGAAGCATTCAGCTCAGTATCCTGGCTCTTAGTTTGGGTCTTTGGCACTCCTGTGCAATTGCACGCTAAGAAGAACCAGAGGCTGAGCAGAGCTGATCAGTCCTCATGCCTGACTGCAGCTCAGTCTGCTCTCACCTGTTTGCCCTCTTATGAACATCAATTATAACATCCCTGTTAAGTACTGTTAGGTTCAATGGTCAAAATGTAATAACTTGCAGACATTCTGTTATGCAAGACAGCAGTTTCCCACTGTGAAGAGCTGAAAATAACCTGGAACATAGTGGAAATATGTATTATATCAGTGTTACCTTCTGAGACAGATCTGACCAATATCTTAGGACATGCATCAGTTTGGTGTCAGCATCCAGAATTATGTTTCATGTCCAGAGTATTAAAACCAGGTGCTTTAGTATGTGAAACCTGAATTTGTGAGAAGACAATAATAATAATAATAATAATAATAATAAAACTATACAAGTAGAATAGATATTGCTCTTAATTTAACTTGGAATAACACACTGATTACATGATTTCATGCAGCCTTACGTGCCCTAAGTTGTTGCTCAGCACCAAAGGAAAGCTGTAACACCAGAGGGGTGAATGTAGCTGAAGAGCAGTGCTCAGCCTGGCCCTTCTGTGAGGCTGAACTCTGATCTAAGACAACTCAGGTCATTGCAGCACCATGTGCAGCAATATTCCTCAGAGAGGGAGAGACAAGGGATGCCTCTGAAACTAAAATAGACTTTTGATGCAACATGTCAAAACCCATCCTGAACAAAACCCCACAAACAAAGGGGGTTCAACACTTGCTGAACTGCAAAACGTTAGCCAGCTGGATTTAGCTCACTTCGGGCTGGCTGCTTTGAAAACCACGGCTGCTTTGATCCCAGTCCGAGCAATACTGTTGGACCTCTGCTGTACAATGAGCTCGAGGTCAGTAAAACATTTTTCAGTTGTGGTGGAAGCATTTAAGTTGGAATTTGTTAAATCAGGGGCACAATTCCATGGGTAGAAATTGAACTCTACGTGTGACATTTCTCTTCTTATTACACTTTAAAGTATTAAATCGTGCAGGTTTTTACTTCCATTAAAAACAAGTTGCCAGATTTAGCATTTTGTTACTTTGAAGTCCCTCTTTTATTCTTCCCCAAAGGGCTTTAACTTTCAGACATGGTTATCCTTAAAAATATATTTTAAATGTTGGTTTTGAAACCTTACAAAGGATATGGCATTGGAGAAATTCAGGATGGAATGACTTTCCAGGGGCAACAGTCAGGGAACAGCAAAATATCTCCATTTTTCTTCCACCCCCACATTTCCCTTCAGTTTCCAGTATATTTAATTGGCCGTCAGCTCTTTCTAACTCCTGTACAGAGTATAATGCTGAACTTTTAGATAAGCTTTTCTTAGGATCAGTTTCTACTGAAACTGGTTCCAGAGGATTTGCCCATTCCCAGCAGCAATCTGAGTTGCTGCTCCTTCACAAACAAAACCATAATTCATGTTAGAGCAATGTTCCTAAAACATTGTAATGCAAGCCAAACTCTTTAGATCAAAGTGTGATTTGTGATGGGTAAGAGTGGTGCAGGCTCACTCTAAGTGCAGAGAAATGTGAAGGACATAGCTACACCTGATTTGCCATGTCTAATCCTACTGTCCTCCTCTGCCCCCACCACACTGTGCCTTTGAACCTTATTCCAGCTTCTTCTACATTCTAGGAGGACACAAGACCAGGGATGGTCCTCACCTTGCTTGCTTTACCCTCTCTCTTCAGAGAAATGAGAAATCCTTCACTCTGTTTTTCTTACAGATTATCCTGGCTTAGCCCCAACTTTCTTGCTTCTGCTGGAAGTGTGAATATAACCTTCATGGAAGTGACTACCCCAAAAATCAACTGGAATATGTGTGTTTGTGAGCCAAAGCTTTCTACACAGTCTGAAAATCTCAAGTGCCTTCAATGACATGACCACAAAGCCAGTGAGAGGAGATAGGAAGTGCCATGCACCCCTGGAGTGTTTCACAGTGATCAGCTCCAAGCAAAGATTTCCCTTGCAGAGACCTCAGTGCTTGTGCCCACTGGAAGATGGCCTGGTAGAAAAATTAACTGAAAAATTCTTACTGTCACCTTCCTTCCCATTTCCTTTTTCCCAACAGCCCTTAAATCTTAGGGGGAAGGGGAAAAATTTGGAACTATCTACTCGGTGATGGGTAAAACACAGTCTCTTTGCAGTTACCCCTATAATTTTCTGTGCAATATTCATGAAAAAAAAATCCCACAAATAGTTTCTGATTACACCAAAACAGGAGAAGAAACATTTATAGAATCATAGAATGGTTTGGAGATGTGGATGCTACAGATAGAGTTAATTTATATTTATTAAGATATTTAAGATGAAATAAGGTTCTAGAGGTACATAATTTTAATTATTTTTAACTCCCCCAAGTAATATATAGAGGGAAATCACTCTGCTTGTTGCCAGGTCTCACTTGTGAAATGTCTTTACAGACTTACAGTGTATTACCATATTTTTGCTGTTTCAAAACTGACATTTTCCACTAGTTGAAACTAACCCCTAATTCAGAGAGCAACATCTCTGCTACTCAAACTTGCCAAATCAAATTCCTTTTGCAAACTCGAAAGAATTATGTAATCTCCTTCTATATCCAATTTTCCTTCCTCTTGCTAACGTCCTCAGTGAGGCTCTAACAATAAACCTTTCAGTGTTAATATTGGTTGACATGCACTGTGTGGCACATGCAGAACTGTCCCTTTTGCCTTGGCAGTCCTTCAAAGCCTGGGCTGTTCCATAATTTCATGTAAAGTTTAAGTCAAAAGTAAATATGCCACTAAGTGTGCTTCACCTGATGGGTTAATAGTTTTGGGGGGTGGAATTGTCCTTCTCATGGTGTTTTCTCTTGCTTGATCTCTGGTTCTGAGATGTCACAGATCTCAGAAGCCTTACTTAAATTTGAGTCTTTGAATTTGGCAAACTTACTGTGATACTAAATACGGCAAGAAGTGCTAAAGGAAGATTCAGGTTAAAACAGTGCTGAAGTAGTTCAGGAAAAAAGATAACATTATTCAGTTCGTGCTTTGTACCAAAAAAGAAAAAAAAAAAGGCTATCATAGGGGAGATGTGATTATTAACAATATTTTTCCTTGAATATCTGCAATGCATCTCCTGCTCAAGACAGCTTTTTACATACACAGGAAGTGGTGAGGTTGCTGAGCTCCTGGTTTGCTCACATACCTTTCTATTCTGGTGACAAATATTTTGGTCTGTCCTCGGTCTTTTTGAATTGACCCACCACAACTGTGCAAATGCCTGAAATGAGATTTTCATACTTAAGCAAGAATTTGAGTTACTGAGTGTTGTGGAAAATGAGAAGAGTAAGAGAACTGAGTTACATGGAGAGTGTACAAAAATATGAGCAAGAGTAAGAAGGTGAAATGTGGGTTTTTCAGAGATGGGAGAGTAAATAGAGAGCCTGAGGAAGAGTACCAAATGCCAGAATTTTGCACTTGGAAGAGAAGATAAAAAAACCCCATGGGAAGTAGTAAAGGAAGGAGATAGAGTTTGGGGAAGGTTAATTTTGCCTGAAGATTTGGAAGAGTTGTCCCAGGAGCAGATAGAGCCTTGGCCAAGAGAAAGGTTCTTGTACCAAATCAAAAGAAAAAGCCTTCTATCATTAATTAGGGACAGCCCATACTCCTTCAGGGACAATATGGTGCCATCTCACAGTAGAACTGAAGATGTGCTCTCCCTACTCTGAGAATGTCTCCTGCATATGAGCACATATAAACAGTGTTCTTCAACAAAATTGATCTTTGCCTGCTGCCCAAGGTGGTCAGGGGACCTTACAGAAATGTTGAATGAGTGTCCCTGATAGGAAAGGTAAATGCAATTATTGTTATGAAGAATTGCACCAGGATCCAACTGCAGTTGTTCAGCCTCAAGAAAACAACTCTGAATGAGGTCAGGGTTTTGCAGAATGACATGCTAGTCCTTATCATTCAGGATATTATCATCAGCCAAGGAAATAACAAGCTCCTTTATCTTCTTATGGACTCTGAAATTATGATTGTGTTGTTTGGATGGTTATCTAAGGAACAACAGTCAAGATTTCTTCTGCTCCTTAAGACTCAATCAATACAGAATTACTCCTGTGAATTTATAAGATGGTTGTGGAAAAAAAATTTCAACCCCAACCTAATTTGACTGTGTCCATTCTAGAGTCTCTGCATGCTTAAATATACACTCAGAACAACTGACTTAAAATGAAATTGCTTATGCCAAGCCTTTGACCGTGTAAGTCTGTCGCTGGCAAGAAGCATGGAAATGGCAATGTTGACCTTCTTCCCCGTGTCCTCAGTTACCATAATCTGCCATGCAGGGAGAATTCCATTTACAGTTGCTGAGAACAATCCCCATCAGATAGCAAGAACTGGCTAATGAGCTATTTAATAATCTCCTCATTTGCAGACACCATCCTAGGGAGTGTGAGGAAATGCTTCTGATACATTTTCATCCTCAAATGTATTGTTGATAAACACCTAATTGTACCTTGACACAAGACAGTTGATAAATGACAGTGGACACTTTCAGATGCTGTTTCCATTTTTCAACATGTTACTTTTGCACTTTTTCAAAGGAGCAACCAGGGACTTCCTAACCTTTGAAATGAAAAATACGGATACAGCAAAGTGGTGGATTTAACCTCTGCGCAAGTATGTGTTAATTTCAGTTCCTGAGAGTGTGCTGCATTAAACTGTTCCTGACAGATTTTAATAGGAATTTTGGACATTCTACATTAATAAATAAGTATTACCTTTGTTATTTCAAGTGCAGTGGTTTTCCTTAGTTGAGAAAGCCTGGCACTTTCATTTGATTTATATGATGCTATGTTAAAAAAAGGTAGTAATGATACGTGTGTTATTCATGTGCTTGGAAGTCTCAAAGGATTTTAAATATATCTTGACATGTATGCTCATAAATTCTATCTAAGGTAGACATTTTGGCAAACTAGATATGGAATTAACGTTCCTGAGACTTCCAAACACCATTGATCAAAAATACTTTCAAAATTCTCCAGAATGCCAAACTGATTTCTTTTGAACCCGTCTGTGTGGTCAGTGCACCATCTATCAAATTGTCTTCAGCTTGGAGTCATAGTCTGTGGGCCCAGACTGCATTTCACTGCAAATTCTTCACACCACAAGGGCTTGATTCCATCAGTTTGAGATGGAGCAGTTGAGTGTGAGTATCTAATGAAGGAGTGAAATGTGAGTACAGAGCTCTTTGTTCCAAATGTGCATCTGTTTATGAGTTTCTTAGGGGTGAGGTTTTACACTCAATCCAAAGTGTGAAATGTAAAAGCTTTTGCAAACAGTGTGTTTACTTTCAGCAGTGAGCCACACAGTCTTTGTGGGGTGGATTTGGACTTGAGACTATTTGGGAGAGGCAGAATCAAACACAGCAGTGTGCTGAGAGCAGGACTTTGGGTTTGCTTCCCCCTCTGTGTATGGGCTTAACTCCTCTAGGACTTTTGCAACAAATCTTCTGTAACTGTTAATACTATAGACTGCTTTGGGGACCAAGATTAATTTCTATTTACTATCTCCATGTGCTGACAGCTACAAATGTGGCCTTCAGGTAAGGGTGTGATTCCAATAAGCATTGCCTCATTCTGGTCTACACAGCTGGCCCAAGTGGGGCCCCCGAAGGTTATTCACCTCAAGAAAAACAGATGACAACCTAGTGCTTCTTTGGCAGAAAGAATAACTCTGGGTGCAGCAATAACAAAACAGAACTGAGTGGCTTGTAGTGCCAAGTCCTTGCCAGGCCTTTCTCCCTCCCAAAAGGTGCCCTTGATATCTCTCCAGGTGTGCTGCAAGGGCTTCCTCACCTGCTGCCTTTTTGGTGCTCTCTGCAGCTTTTGGAGACCAGTCTGTTACTGGCCCTGGCTCTCATGTCCAGACCACAGCATGTTGCCTCTGTAATTTAGGGATGATAGAGATTTAAATATTTATAATGTGTTTACTCAGACACACACCCCTCGAGGTCATTCTACCTCCCACTTATCTGGCTAAATATCATTCACACCTTCTTCTTGCCTGATTATCATTTTAACATGTGGAACGGGTCTTTCTGTCTCAGTGGATCTCCTTTGTTTCTCCAAAATCTGCTCATTTTGGTTCCTGGAGCCAGTTTCTCTCCAATAAAACTGTTTCAGTCTCTGAAATGATACTCTTGGCTCTTGTGGCAGAAACCTGAAATAGTGCTGTGACACTTTTTTTGGTGACCCCACAGCATTCAGAGCCATCTTCTAAACTTCATTCAGCCTGTTCTTCCTCATAACTCTGACCACACCAAGCAAAATACCTCTTCAAAAATTTCACTGTTTGAATGTGTGAGAAACCTTTTATAAACTGAAAATTTCTTCTTCAGCAGAAATGAGCATTTTTTTCAGTTTGGTCATGTAGAAGGCTTGTTCAAGATCCACACTTCTGTGTTTCTTTTCAGGAACCACATATGAGAATTTATGAAGGAACTGAGTTTACCCAGCACTTTGGAAAGTGTTATGATATATTTTACTGTCTTTTTAGAGTGTTGTTTTGGGTTTTTTTTTCTATTGGAAGGAATGGAATATCCTGTTCCCAGTCTTTTTGGGGAGGCTTCATGCACGTAACCAGATGAACTGCTATTGAACCTTACTATTACACAATCAGCTTGCTGGTACAGAGGCAAGCGGGGAATTTCTAGATACACAGAATTTAATGTGTAAAATCTGAACTCGATGAAACACCTATAATTCAAAGTTTAAAAGGCTCAGGGGCCATCTCCAATATTAGTGTACCTGTGTTTGCCTATTTCTTTCCAGAAGTATGCATGCTGGTGCTTACAGTGAGAAGACAGCATTAACATATGAACAAAAAGGATTCGAAGCCGAATTTGATTTTTTTCTGGAAATCTATTTCTCAAGGAGAGCTTGTTACTTTGCCAGGCAGGGCCAAAGTCTGTATCACATTTTCTCTATGATTTGTATGTAAAGTCAAAACCCTGTGTAAGCAAAAAACTCCATAGAAAACTGCGTTGAAAAACATTTGCAGAGCTGAATCTTCCATAGAACCTTTGCTTTCTTTCTGTAAGAGGAGACTTTTCCTTCCCATTGGGTTTCTTAGCAAATATCTTTTTAACCTAATTCACATTTCTTTCCTCTCACTTTCCTATTGACAAGCGCACTTGCTTGGCCATCAGAGAGCAGCAATGAAAATACAAGTTCTTCTTGAAGACTTAATGCTGGCAGGCTTAGCCATCCAAACCTGATCTCTGGGTCTCACACATGGGACATGCTCCTTCCCTCAGGGTTAAAAGTTGTCACTTCACTACAGGTCTTGTTCTGGTGTATTTTCGTCTTGTTTGGGGCATTTTCTGTTTTTAAGACCAACACAATACAACAGACAGGATGTCCCACATCGCTAAATGTGAACAGGAGTCCTGAACTGTTCCCTTAGGTGGACTGTCTGTGCTTCAGGCTGAGTTAAACTCTGATGCCTTTTCAAGCCAGCTCCTTCCTGAAATTTTGTTTTCCTCTGTCCAGCTCCCTGGGTAGAAGAGAAGCTGCTGCTGAAGACACACGATGCTTTGTCTGGCCAGCCAGAGATATATAATAGTCTTGGCCTTGAAACAAAGAAATTTCATAACAATAACTTTTATCTGGTCCGTTCTCTGAATTTGCTGTACTTGCCAGTTTTTCTCTTCTCTCCTTCTTTCTCTCACTTAAAAAAAAGGGGGGAAAAAAAAACCAACCCAGAACTGAGTTTCATTGTTTCCCTGTTAGCTCAGAAGAGCTGTGAGCCAAGTTAGAGTCCATTTGCTGTAGACATTCCAGGGATGGAGCATCAGGGCTTATGGATACCGTCATCCAGCCTCTTTGGTCTCTCCTCCTGCTAAGGGACTGTTGACTGGAAAGCAGGAGCACCACAGCAACTTCTTCCATGTCTTGAGGGGCATGGACCTTTTTTCTGATTTAAGAGACATGTTTGAGTTGAGGCAAGCATCCCTATGTCAGTCTTTCGTATCTTACAAGTCTTTGTCTGAATCCAAGCCCACGTAAATTGAGATTGCACAAGACTCTTTTGACATCTGTCCTGCTACTCAAGTTCTTCTCTCTTGCTCCCCATCCAGCTGTAACCTGTTACCTATCTTTTATGTCAAACAGATTCAGATGAACTTTCAGGTAAAAACAGTCACTTTGTGCAGCAACATTCAAAGTGGGATGATCAGACTTAAACCCCAACCGATCTTTTGGGATGTGAGCTAGGCTGAGGTATGTGTGCCTCCAGAAAAGCCTGACCCTGAGCTGACAGATGCCTTCTGTCTCATTTGATCTTCACAGATAGAAGCAGGAGTAGGAAGAGCCACCAGTGTCCTCTGTCCTTTACGTAATATAAGTCCACCTTTCACTTATTTAGACGGCTGGTTTTTATTTTTTGTTTTTTTCTTTTCAGCTCCTTTACCCCATGTGTCATCTGAAGTGCATCAATAAATTCCAGCAGAAAAAGGTCTCCCAGTTGTAATGAGAAGCCTTGTGAACCATCATCCCTCGTTGCTCAGTGTTTTGTCAACTCAAAAGTCCCTCAACAGCTGAGTGCCAGAATACATGGCAGCAGAGCAAAGAGAGAAGAATCATCTTACAGGGTTTTTTTTTTTTTCATTCTTCTGCCCTAAACTTCTAATACTGGCTGTAGTTAAAAAAAAGATGCAATTTTACAGTAATTATTGTTTTGTTTTAGTGCAGTTTTCTGCAGTTTTTTTTAATGTGCGGAACAAAATTTTATTTATGTTAGCAGGATTTTTCTGCTCAGACACATTTCATTCTGCCCCCAAAGACATGGTCAGATTTCTGCCTTTTCTGGGAAGCTATGGAATTTTGACTCATTCTTTATAGTGGGCTCCAGCAATTGTTTAGATCTTGTTTTAATTATTTTCTGGCCGTTGTTGAGCTTTGTGAGTACCTCCATTGTTTTTTCCAGTTTGATTGCAGATATCAGCTTATCTTTTCTCTTCTGGGAAACTTGATTCCTCTGGTGATATTTGCCTGCCTCATAGCCAATATTTCTGGTGTGCGAGATTGTTTTCACTGGAAGGAGAGATTGGTGACCTGTATTTCTTCAATGCAATCATGTTTCCTTGTGGAGAATGTTCACAGAGACCTGCAGCAATGAACTGGGAGTCACTGTCTTTGTTCATAAAGCCACGCTCCTTCTCAAGTAATTCCACTCCTTTTTGGTGGTTTTATTTTATAGGTGTTCTTTGTGGTGTTTTCTGCCTGTCACTGGTTGCTTCTGTCACTTGTGCAGGCACATTCAAGTCTGCCATGCCATTGGCAAAATTTAAAGTGTTCGTTCAGTTACCAGCCAAACCACCAAAGGCAGATCTATATGACATGTAAATTAGTTACACAAAGAGTAACTTCTGTTGTTAAACAGAAGAGCTTTTTTTCTCTCCCATTTAACTTGAATAAAATGTTGCGACCAAACCCATCATCTTCAGAGAGGTTTGGAAATATCCACATAGCAATGATAGTATCCTTTGAGACTGAATCCTTCAGCCAAATAATGAGATATTTTGACTCCATCACACAATAGTGCCTAAGGCTTAATATGCCTGATTTTCCCACTTTGAGAAACTGAAATAGCAGTAATTGATTATTCGACACTCATGAAACTATAGATACTAGTGTCCATGAAGTGTATTTGGGTCTTTCACTGTAATTAATCCAAACTACAAAACTAAATTAATTCATCAGAATGGTGACAGGCACACTTTTAAGGTTTTAAGCAAATATAAATCGATTTTTTTGTTTGTTTGTTTGTTTGTTTGTTTGAACTGGTGGAGGCCCTTCAGACTTCAGTGGTGGCCTCTTCTTTCTGAGCCTTTAAGTCCTTCCTCATTGAGCTCGTGGGAAATCTGTTTGTCCATTCATCTGGAAGAGAAATAGTCAAGGAAATCAGATTTCGGGGTCTGGTCCTTGAATGTCTTTCCCCCTTCCATAATGAACCGGTCTTCTCTGTTCAGGATATGTAGGATAATTATGCAGCTATCCAAGAGGACTCAGTTCAAACAATTTAGCCAGGCAACAGGTGAACAGCAGTGTCATTAAGTGAACAACTGGGGAAGTTTAGCATTTGAACACCTTTCCTTTAGTGCAAATGTGAGTGTCTGTTTGTGGGGTAGAGAAACCAGGGGCACTCCCTCAATAGTGTTTTCTCATAGGCCAGCACGAATACAAATAATTAATATATGGTTTATTTTCTCACGGCAACAGGAATTATGTAAAGATTTGCATCTCTGTGCTGACCTGGGGGCTTGGACAGCTGTCTGTTGTTCCTTGGCAGATCCTTGATATTGCAGAAAAGCTGTGGTGTGACTTCCCACTAGGTGGGTGGGGTGTCTGCTGTCAGTGCTCACTGGGGTCAGCACGACCTCGGCCATGGCTGCAGCAGCAGCTGCTGCACACCCCTGCCCATTGGCCACACACAGGCTCTTTGTCACTACAGCTGATGGGTTTTGTTCTGTTACCTGACAGGTATTTCTCATGATGAATCTCTCTAATCCTGACCCTTGTTTTCTGTCTAATCTGATCAGACATTTTTTTTGCTCAGCTAGAGAAATATGGAGGATGGTGTTTTGCCTCCAGTTCATTGATAGCTCTGGTTCCACCCTTAATACTCTGCTTGAGGGTCTAAACTTCTTCTCTAACCTCTCTCGGCTCTCCTGTGAGTATTTTAGATATACTTCCACTTGTTTTTGTCCCAGATTTTCAGCTTTATATCTTTTCCCTTTTTAGGATGCTCTTTTTCACTGACCTGAAAACCCCTTCTTTGCCTCTACTGTTCTCTGTTATTTCTTCAAGTTCACAAGGACTCACTCACTTATCTGTTACTGGGATGTTTCTGAAAAATCTTTCTTTCTCTAGAATTATCTTTGAAGGAAACTGGCTCTGAACTATCACTGACTTTTCCCAAGGGGCCAGGACACATCCCTGAATTTCAGTCCATTTACTGCTGTCTTTCAGTGACATTTTTTTTGTGCTAACATCTCCCAAAACACAGATAAGTTTTTCTAAACTGCCTTCCCTAATTGTTTTCAGATATAAATTTTACATCTTAAAACTCGCAAGTCATTATTAATTGAAGGAACTTTTGGCATGTAAAATATGATGTTTAAATGCTGAGAGGAATCTGGCAGAACATTACTGCCCTACCTTTCCAAATTATTGCAAGATATTCTTGGCACATAGCATATATAACAGAGTCTTTAAACACAGATTATCTTTAGAAAGAAAGTCAGTGATTATTGTCAAACCACAGTGATGAATTAGCTGAAGCTGATGAGATGCATTTGCAAAAGGAGCTGAGCAAGAGTAGTAAGAAGTAGTCAGCCTGTTTGGGGAATAACAATGTTCCTAAAGATAAGTAAACAATGCATGTGGTCCCACATTTATTGTTCTCTTGGAATGAATTTTCTGACTTCAGAGTAAACAGAAACTCTGTTTACATTATGGCTGTCTGCTTTTCATAGGGCTAACTGAGGACTTCTGCCTGCCAGTATAGCAAAGCAATTGGCCAAAACTGGGGCCATGGCAAGATAAAATCAGTTTTCTTTTGGAAGTCTTGCCATACAAGCAATTTCTGTCCAGTGGAATGAGTCTTGCTCATGTTTTTCTAGGACTCTTACTGGCATCAGAAGACCTGCCCTGGGAGCAAAGCTAAAGGAACAGACTTTTTATGCCTTGCTTTGCTCATGTATTTTAAATGGATGCTATCTCTGAGCACTAAGATTTTAGACTTTGAAACCATAAAGAATGTGTCTGAGATGAACATTCTTATGCTTTTGTAGGGATATTTGTGCACCTAAATCAGACTTAAAGAAAGTGTTTCAAACCTGTTAATACTTTCCCCAATTTCTTACTTTACTTTATCATGACAGTCTCATAATTTCTGGAAGGAGTAAATTACAGCCCACTTGTCTTGTGAATATTTAATAATTCTATGTTTTGTGAATATTTTATCTGCAGATTAAATACAAGTTCAGACAAAACTCCTGTTCCTGTTGGTGAGATTTTGCCCTGTTTGTAACTAGCAGCTTGCCAAAGAATGTGGTGGATTCTCAGTTGCTTGTAGTCTTTAAATCAGACTGAATATCTTTCCGAGAAAGATGCCCTGAGTCAACCACAATTTATTGGAAATAATTTAGGAATTGTTGGGCAGCCTCCTCTGGGCTAAGTTTGGCAGATGTCAGAGAAGGTGACTGCAAAGTTTCCATATGATCTTAAAATCTACAAATACATGGCTGATCTTTGAAATACCATGGTCTTAAAGAAATTTTTCTTTTTTTCATCTGGGATGTTTTAAGATCTTTGATGTGCTAATGATCCAAGTTGTCTGGCTAGATGATAAATCTCAGATGAAAGTAGATGGTGAGTTAAGACTTCTTTCTCACCTCTGCCTGGGAGCTATGGCACATCTTAGTAACTTCCTTAATGAACAGTATGTCTTTTCAAGGGATTGGGCATGGTTTTAATTGCAGGTTTGTAGGAAACTCTTTTTCTATTTCATGAAAGCTCTCTTGATTTTTCAAAATGTTCTCATCTCCGCATGGCTAAATTGTACTCACCTCACTCCCCCTCCCGACATAAAGATGAAGGTTTAAAGTTCTGGGATTATAATGCTGTGTCCCTGTTCTGGGTTAACAGAGCAGGAGACTTATATTTTGTCTTCCAAAACACTCTGAAAGAGTTTGGCTGGAGACTGTGGAGTCCATCTTCTTCCTGTTTTGAATGGTGGTTCAATCCTGGACCCTGACATTTTCCCTGGAGAAACTGACCAGTGCTTCCTGCTGAAAATATCATGTCTGATAATTTGATATTTCTTGGCAGGCACCTTCCTTCCAAATATTAAAGTATATTGTCAGGAAATTCATGCCAAATCTACTAGCAATGATTACAAATAAAGCTATGCTGGGATATAGAGATCGCTGAAAGCCATGGTGCTTCAAGAATCTCAAAAGCTTTGTGGACCACCAGAGATAACAAACCATAGCAACTCTGACGGCCAAGATGAAACCACAGCCAAATAGAATACAAATTGTGACTTCTCCTTTAAGTGTTCGGCAGTTTTTATATGAGTACATAATTTGAAATAAGGATTTTCTGTCAGTGCTAGTGTATACACAAGAGGGGGAAAAAAAGAAAAAAGAGCAAAACTTTTTCTTCTTAAAATCAGATTTATTAAGTGTAAACAAATTTCCTTCCCAGTCTGTCTGAAGCTGGCAGTGCTAAATTTTACCTTTGCAGAAAGTATTTAATGTAATGTGTGTAAATATTATGTTAAAGGATTCATGTCCTTTTTTAAACAGTGGCAAAAAAATTCCTTTCAGCCTTTAGGTTTTCCACTAATTTATTTCATATTAAATCACAACGGGCTAAAAAACTGCTGATCAGATCTTTACTGAGCTTTATTGTAATGTAGTTTAAGTGGATGCAGACGGCTGGTTTTTCTTTTTCTTTATTTCTTCTTTTTTTCCCCCCCTCCATGTCTGAAATAGTAGACAGGAGACTGAAGTTCTTGTGGCATTAATATGAGAGTCTCAAAATGGGCTGAAAAATAAATATTATAAAAATATGTCATCCAAATCAAATACTGTGTGAATAAGGGAAACTGGAGACGTTACAATTGTGGTTCAAAGTTTAACATGCAAGGTACCTCAAAAGTTAGCTTAAATACATTTCAGATGGATGCAAAATGCAGAGGAAATGTGTTAAGCATCTTCCCTTGGTGAGATCTTGAGTGTGGCTCAAATAACACACTCGGAGGTCAAGTTCCCACATGGTAATATAGGGGGTGATGGGAGTAGGCTCAGATCCCCCTCTTCCTTCACCAGCAGCATCCCCCTGGTAAAAAGGCCTGACAGTGCACCATGATCACCCTCATGCTCATCAGCAATTAAAACCCCAAGGGTGCACAGGAATAATACATGGAGCCTTTAGGTTTCCTTACACTAGGGCAAAAACTTTGGCTACTGACTGTTCATGGTGTTTAACTGTGTAATTGTCTTAATTATGCTAAATTGCACTGTGTAGTCCCTTAACAATTATGTAAGTATGCAGCAGTATTAAATGACCAGAATGACATTAATGTAGTCACAGCAGTGCCTTGCAGAAGCATGAAAGTCAGAAAATATGGGAGTCTGCACAGGTTTCCCTTGAGGAGCCACCCTCACCACTGCACACTCTGGCAGCTGCAGGAGACCTTAGCACAGGGAGGGATCATAATATCACTGATTTTGTATAAAATCTTTGCTTATGGGACAGTTCTAGCAAAACACTGACTTTGAAACGTTCACTAAACAGTGAACGTTTGGGCAAACAGTCCTCACCCCCTGGTTCACCTCAAAGGGCTGATGTTGGCTATCAGAACTTGACTGAAGGGGCTTCAGCTGGAGTATAACTGTGAAATATTACCATGACCATCACAGAGCTGGTCCAATCCAATATTTCAGTACAGTTTCCATGAGCAGATTACTTTCAGGGTGCAGTTCTGGTCATCCATTTGTTCACATTGGTTTGCCTGGAAGCCAGGGACACCGACCCCTGAAACGAGTCTCCACTGTGAAAACTGAGGAACAACTTGCTCAGTAATTCTGAGGACTAAAATCTTAATATTTTTGGTGTCTATTTTGTGACTCTGCCAAGACCTTCCTATTCACTGGTGCTGCAGACCAGTTTCCTGCCTCTCCTACCCATGGCAACAAAGCTGTCTGTGGCAGCCTCCCCATACAGGTGGGCTCTTGCCCTCAGGAAAGGTGCAATTCCTCCTCCTTTTCCCAAAATATCAACCTGTTACAATACTTCCAATGTGGTAAAGAGGTTCCTTCCCCCTTGCACTTTTTGTAGTATTATCTATTTTAATATAAATATTACTATCACATTTAATATTGTTAAAAATGTACATTTACTGTTTTTACAGACATCATCATCATCATAATATAGATCACATTTGGGCAGCAAGCTGTGAACTGCAAATGTGGATTCTCTGTCATTCACAACTTTCCATAGGACTTATCAGAGACCTGCATTGTTTCAGCTCCTGTGGCTGACAACAATAAAGACAGCAGCTGAGTTCAGCAACCAGACATGAGCACAAGCTTCAGGGAGCTTACAGGGAGTTACAGAACCAAGTGATATCTTTTGAACTGAACTGTTTGAAGTAAAAAAAAAAGAAAAAAAAAAAGGAAAAAAAAAAGGCTGTACATGGAGTATTTAAATATTTGACCAGCTTCAGTGTGAAATAGCATCAGGAATGAATAGAAAGGAGCTTGTTCTGGTGGAGTTTTTATATTCATGTTCTTTAAGGGGTTATGTAGGGTCCTCTGCAGTAAGAAAGGTTATTGATTGTCTATTTTTAAAAAGATGATTTTCAGTTATGTGTATGAAATACCATGTCCACATCAATGAATCCCATCTTAAATATTAGTGAAGCATTTATGCTTGTTGTTCTAAAGTGCTGCTAAAATCCAGAGCAAGGTCCTTCTTGATTGACTGCCTCTGCCACTGAACCCATTTGTAGAAGCCAGGAGTAATTTATATTATCTCAAAGTAATAACAACTGGTGGAGAAATATTTTTTCACATAACCATCTGTGGAAAAAACAGTGCATTCCTCTTTTTGTACTCTGGGCTAACCTATAAATTAATTCCTTAGGTATTTGTAAGGATAGCTCAGTGTGTGTGGGATTTGCTAATAAACCCTCCTAAGTTCTAGTTTGGGTTTCCTCTGGTGAGGTGAGCACGCATATCCCAACTAAGCCATCTGGACAGACACTGCTCAGTCTGAAGAATTTGACACTCCTGTAAGGTTTAAGCGTTCCTAGAAAATTCCCTTACAAATTGTATTTACATTTTTTAAGAGTGTGAGTGTAGCCAAGATGGACCCTACCTGAAAGAGGTCTCCCATTTATCAAGTGAATACTTACTCTTTGAGCAGTGAAGAGGGCAAACCCTAGAAAAGCAAAAAAAATCTGTTTGAAAGGAGGAAAGAGTGGTATTTCATTAAGCTGGCATGCCTTCTTGCATTTGAAGTCATATCTTATAAAATATATGGCCAAAGTTCAACATGATGTGGTTTGAGCTTGGCTTCCTTTGGTAAATAAGAGTATGTGTTCAGTGGACGAACCTTACTTTAATTTCAAATTCAGGCCCAAATTCCTTCCAGACGCTGGGGAATTGTCCTCCTTGGGTTATGACCAATAAAAGGAAAAAGGGAAGAGCTGTATGCAAAACTCCAGGATCTGAGATTTCAGCTTAAGGACATCTCTATCATGGACAAATCATTCCGTATACAATCTCCAGAACCAACCAATAAACAATCTACAAAGATTTACAAAAAATATGTTGCAAAAAGGAATGTTCTGGTTTTATCTAGGAATTACCATTCTAAAAATAACCACAGTCTGTCCTCTTGGGCTCACACTCAGTAGTGCTTCTAAAAGCACTCGAATAAAACTTTGTAGCTGAAGAAATGCTTTATCAGCCAAAATTATCTATAAGAAACTTGAGGAATTTTCTGGTGAATAAAATATTGCACTGCAAATATTTTCTCTGCTTTAGCCTGGCACTGTTCCTACTCTGAATCTATTGGCAACCTGGGGGGAAAGACACATTATCATTTTGAGCTGTGTCTCGGTATTCCTGATCTAGTTTCTTCACAGAATATGTTACAGCAGCAATTATCTAAAAAATTACATTTGATACTTTGATAGAAGTATAACAGTGTGTCAGCTCTATTTCCTTGCAAAATGCCTTTGATGTGGACGCAGAACTCTGTATGTGCAACTCATTTAAAGTCAGAAACCTTTCTCTGGTCCCAGCATTACTCAATTTCCATATTTAATGTGACCATCTCAACAATTACTGCTGTCCAAACAGAAATTATAATTAAAAAGTTAAGTTACTTGTTGAAAAAATGGTTTACATCACAGAACAATTCCTACAGTGCATTGTGGGTAGTATGGCTTGGGAGGGAGCATGGATGGGGAGCCTTACAAGGGTCCCAAAAAAAGCATCTCCATGCCTCATCTCATCTGCAGTTTTACCTGTTTGTGTTCCGTGTTTTGGGTGTCTCCTGCAGGCTGTGGTTCCCTCTGGGCTCCTGGCAGCTTCAGAAGGTTCAGTCAAGGTCAACCTCAACACCTGTGGCAGTAGGTAATGAGGTGCACTTTGCTTTTTCCCTCTGGAAGGCACAACCTTCAGCCTAAGAGAGAGGAGAGCTTTACAGTCCATGCTCTCTTGCCCTACCACTCTCGAAACTTAATTTCAAAGGGCTCAAAGGTAATTTATTTGTTTACAAGCGATGTTCCCTTAAGAGAATGGGCTGGGTTCATATCTCACACCCACGCAAATGTGGAGTAATGGCTTTTGTCTTCGAAATCAGTTTATGCTGCTGCAATAAACCGGGAGTTGGCTACTGGGTTCTTTCCTATCATCATTTTAATTCCAGCACATACTCATATGTGCTCTGCAGTAAAATTAGAGAAAAAAACATCTGGCAAACAAAACTATTACCAAATAAATGTTGCCCGTTGACCCTGATTTCACACTCAGAATATTGAAAACAAATGTTCTTGTGCTGCTGAGATCTTGACATGTTTGTGTTTAGCTTGTTGGGTCAGCTGAAATTGCTCGTGTTCACAGTGATCCCTGATGAGAGATGTTTTGAGTCACAGATTATTTAGACTATTCTCAGTATGGGGTACAACTAAAAGCTCCTTAGCAGCATGACTTTCATAACAATGATATAACCCAACAGCAGGTCCTCTGACCTGACAACGTGCCCCCCACCTCCAGGGAATCTGTGTAGCTAAACAAAATATTTGTGAACTAGTGGGAAAACAGGAGTCACCTGCTATGAATCTGTCTTTATTTAAGGACAGGCAGCACTCTGTGGCCTGTTTGGGTTTCCTGGCCTATTGTATTAGGGTTTTCACAGAGTTGCTCAGAATCACAGAACAAGCTGATTTGGAAGGGACCCACAAAAGAGTCCAGCTCCTGTCCCTGCACAGCACCATCCCCAGAGTCACCCCCTGTGCCCAGAGCATTGTCCAAGCACTGCTTGAGCTCTGTCAGGCTGGTGCTGTGAGCACTGCCCTGGGAGCCTCTTCAGTGCCCAGCACCCTCAGCGGGAAGAAACTCTTTTCCTGATATCCATCCTAAACCTCCCCTGAAACAGCTTCAGGCCATTCCTTGGGTCCTGTCACTGTCACCAGAGAGAAGAGATCAGTGTCTGCCCCTCTTCTTCTCATGAGGAATGTGTAACTGCACTGAGGTCTCCCCTCAGTCTCCTCCAGGCTGAACAGACCAAGTGCCCTCAGCCTCTCCTCACACGGCTTCCCCTCCAAACCCTTCACCATCTTTGTTGCCCTCCTTTGGACACTCTCTAATAGTTTAATGTTTTTCTTTTATTGTGGCACCCAAAGCTCCCCTGGCACTTGAGGTGAGGCCGCCCCAGCCCAGAGCAGAGCGGGACAATCCCCCCTTGCCCGGCTGGCCATGCTGGGCCTGATGTCCCCAGGACAGGGATGTCCCTCCTGGCTGCCAGGGCACTGCCGCCTCATGTCCAACTTTCCACTGACCAGGACCCCCAGGTCCCTTTCCCTGGCACTGCCCTCCAGCCCCTCATTCCCCAGTCTGTCCGTACATCCAGGGTTGCTCCATCCCAGGTGCAGAATCCGGCACTTTCCCTGGCTGAAGCTCTGAAGGTTGGTGATTGCCCAGCAAAATGGTGAGTTTATCTGTGGCATGGACATTTTTCCCAGAAGGACACTATGAGAGACAGTATTAAAAGCTTTACTGAAATCCAAAATTTTATATTGACTGGCTTCCCTTGTTTAACCAGGTGTGTTACCTTGTCATAAAAGACACTCAGGTTTGATAAGCAGGATTTCCCTCTCATGAAGCTGTGCTGGCTGTGACTGATGACTGTGTTGTCCTTCATGTATTTTTCAGTACCTCCCAGAAAAATCTTCTCCATAACTTTACCAGGCAGTGAAGTGACACAAACAGGCCTGTAGATTCTGGAGTTCCCTTCTTGCCTTTCTTTCACCAGCATCCAGTCAGCTTCCAGTCAGAAATCTTTTTCTTCATATGCATCTTTGTCTCCAGAAAATCCACCTTTTCCTCCATCTCTATCTTTTGTATGGTGCTTTGGAGTTCCAAACACAATGTCTAAAGTTGGCTGTACCCATTAATATCTGGCTCTGTATTGTATTTTTACCAGACACCTTTCACCTTTCTGGATGAGAGTCACAACAGTTCTGGGTGTTGTTTGGTTTGGAGTTTTATGTCTTTCTGAGAATAACTTCCTCTATTCAGGAAACACTAAGCCAGACTTGTAGGGGCCTTAACCCAAAAAAGAAAAACATGCAGCTTCAACCACTCATAATCAGTTTAGTGGATCCACTATTCTACCAGTATATGCAAATTTGGTCAAAATGAAACACTTCAGAAAATGTATTGATTTTGTCAGCACTTTAGTTTAAGAAAATAAAAAGGGGAAAGAATTTCCGTCCTGTTGAAATGTGCTGTTTTTAAAATACTGCTATTTTGTGCTTGGTTTTGTTTCAGAGAAACTTTTCTTTGGCATTTTAGCATTGTGTTGTTGGGTGTTTTTTTAAAAAAATTGAAGAAAAATTGAAGTAAAAATCAGAAAAGAAATGGTTTTGTTGAATTCTGAAACCTGCAGGTTTAATTTTAAAAGAGAATAAAACACATATCTAGTTCACCAGCAATCAAAACTTGTTTCAGCAGAAATCTACTCTAAGCCAAAAAGCTTAAGTAACATCCTTACCATCTCCCATCATCCAGCTCTGTCTGGGGAAAGTGGGGCTGTAGGGGATTCAAATAACAAATTAACATGGAATCATTACAAGTAATTTAACTTTTGAAATGAGATCTTTCTGCATGAACAATAGATCCATCCTGAGCCCCCTTCTTTCCCACAACTGTCAAACATGCTTGTTTTTATGAGGCCTGGGATAAAACTCAGTTTGACTTCTTAATAACATCTTCTTTGTATCAAAGCAAGTGAATACGGTATAGACTCTGAAATATTACTATGTACATGCAAAATCCAAACTGACTTTTATGTCACATTTCTGCTTTCTCTCTGAATTTCTCTTCACCTCCCCTTTTATATCAAGATTTGAAGACTTTCGGTGTAAAAGATTTTATCTAGAAAACATCTACTGAAGAAAACATGGGGGTTTTTTTAAATGAAAATCTGCTGATGTTGACAATGTTTGATGACTTCCGACTGATCATTCCTAAGTGATCAGTTGTAAGTAAAGCATTTGATCATTTTTCAGCCTCCACTGGGGAAAGTAGGCAGTCATGTCAGTAATAATGAAAGGCACATATCTAATTTTCTTATGCCAACATAGTAAAATCAGTCATTAATTACAATGTTAGAGCAAGATAGTTTTATTATTCTTAGTAACATGGCAGAGTGTGGGAAGCTAAAGGACAGAAAAAAATGAGTATATGAGAAGAGTTTGGTGTCCTTACAGTTCAAAAATGGCATAATTAGGAAATTCCAGCAAGAACAAGGTGGTTGTGTGTCATCCCAATAGTGAGCAATTAAAGTGTAGTCACATGGATGCAAAGAGAATATGATTAGGAGTGAAAACTTACCATGCCTCAGAAGGAATTTTGTTTTAATTCATAAAAGGAAATGGTTGTTTAATTATGAACACACAGAGGATCAGAGTTACAATCAGATTCACTATGTATTTTAGCTCATGAATCAAGCTTTTGTGTAAGTGAAAAAAAAAAAAAAAGGAGAAGCAGTGATTTAATTAGTGGCCTGAGAGTTGGACAACCCGATCTCATTAGGACTAATCACTTTCCAGGAAGCGCTGGGCACCGTCTCACACAGCATCTCCCAGAAATGATCACTATTCTGCAGTGCTGAGCTCAGTGTTTCATGCCGCTGGTGCAGGAAGCTGTCATTAGCTGTGTTAGGGAGGACAAGATGGGGACAGAAGGCTGCAATTCTCAAAGTGAGGGTGGCAATACAGGCTCTCACCGCTTCCTCTTGCTCATTAATCTGTTTGCCATCTCCTCCAGCACAGGCTTGAAGAACAAATCGGATTTTATTAAGAAGGGAAATAACAGAGGATAACTCCAAACAAACAAGGAAAGTTGGGCAGTAAGGAGTCAGATTTGGAGAAGGTGGTGCGCAGATGTTTTCAGGAGTTAATACATCCACGTGGGAGCAGCTATCAAAGGAATCATGCAGAGCAACAGAGGGTGCCATTGTGCCACTGTGCTGCTGGTGTAAACCTTGGTGGGGATGGTTTCCCTCCCAGATCTAGTAAATAAAAAACCAATCATAGATACATTTATTTATATATATGATATTAATACATCTGTTTATAAATTTTTCAATTTGTTTTTTCATGGCAGTACAGGCAAGAGGGCATCACACGTTTTCATGTAAATATATATATATATATATGTATAAATAAATATATTGCTGAGGGGGTGAATAAATATAAGAAAAGATCAAGCCCTAGGTAGGCTATGATAAATGTCTTCAGAACACATTCTTTCCTACCTTCATCTGCAATCCAGCCTCTAATTTCTTGATCTGGCAACATACAGGCTCCCAGCTGAACCCTGTCCCTTCCCCTCTCACTAGTGCTTTGTCACTGGAATATTTCCCTACAAATCTACTCTGGCTCGCGGTCTAGCAGATCAAAGTACTCAGTCATTGACAGCATTTGTTTATAGTAAAAAATGCCATACCTTCATATCCAGATTTAGCCCTTGTCTCTCACTGCTGTCAAAAAGGGACATTTTTAGATATCAGTGCTCATTCCTGGTTCTCAAGTTATCAGAATTTACAGTTGTAATGTTCTTATGAACAGAGTAGGCTATTTTTGATCAGAATGAAGGCACGTGACAGACCAAAGCAATTAAGGGCCCTTACTTTATTAACCGGATGGTAAAAAATAGTCCTGATTAAATATTTTTCAGCTCTCCTAAATATTCCTAAAATAGCCCTTTCTGCAAGAGAAGGGGCATAAGCAGAGGGTGTGACAGGGCAGCACGGGTCTCATGGCACTCCTCTGGCTGCCTGTGTAATTCACAGCACTTGTTATATGCTCAGCCCAACATTCATCTGATAAAACCCTCTCCCCCCCGCCATGTTCTCCTTACCCACGTCCCAGACAGGCACTTGCACACGCCATGCAGGATTTGGTTCATGCGGCAGGAGACACCTGGGGAGTAAAATCTCCAATGCCCTTTAAACCGCTGCAAAGCAGGTCAAGGTCTTAAAAGCTTAAGAGGAGAAGCTGAGCTGTGCAAATGTTGGTGTAAAAGCTCCATTGTACAAACAGGAGCCACGTTCCAAGGATGCTGTCACCTTGGATTTCAGTAAAAACAACACCCCCAGCTCCTTTACATCTGCTAAACTATTTAGACTGTGAATCCTCAGGACAGGCAACCTTTATGTTGAACCTGGTGATCCTCCAGGCTCACAATCCCTTCTCTCACCAGGGCACAGATTTAGGTACACCTTGTATTGTTGCAATGCAGATATGAACACGAGTTTTGGGTGAAAAGACCCAGGAAATGATGGGTGGCANGCAGCTTTTTTGAGCTTTCAGAGGGAACAGCAATAAGATCAGCTAAGCTCCTATGTAGTTTAGGAGCACTGGAGTTTTGACCCTGGAAGATTTTTTTTAATAGAAGTGCATGTTTTAGGAACAAAACTATGTGCCATGCAAGTTATTCCTGCTCTAAACAGCATGTCTCATCACAGTGCCATCAATTACAATGGACTGAACACTATGCACAGTATTTCAGTGAAAATAAACATGGAAAACATAATGTCAGAAAAATACCATGGCTCTTTTTGTATAGACTCATTTGGAATTACTTCTTTCACTTGAATTTTGCTTTGAAGGTGAAGAGGATCAGGTCTGTAATAAAAATGTCTCATGGAAGGAGAAGTAGAATTTTTCAGTGTGAAAACGTCCAAAATACATGCAAGAAGGACCCCAGACTGTCAATGGTTTGGAGGTAGAGGTGAACACATCAGCTCCTATGGTGAATGTCCTAAAGAGGACTGAAAAGCTTTCAAACTTGAAAAATAAATGGGTTTTTTGAACACAAATGAGAGTGATTAACTTCTAAGCAGTAAAAATCTCAATGTGACTGGGGAAGCCAGAAGAGAAAGAGCAAGGTTTCTTCTCTCACCCCATGCCAAGCGCCAGTATGTGGAAGATGAGCTATAAACCCAAACCCTAAGCTCCTGTGAAACAGACTCTGATGGCCAGGGCAGAAGAGAAAACAGCATTTGGCTGCAATTCCCTCCCTGGAAGTGTTCAAAGCCAGGTTGGACGGGGCTTTGAGCGAACTGATCTGATACAAGATGTGGCTGGGGGTGTGGAACTAGGTGGTCTTTAAGGTCCCTTCCAGCAAAAACCATTCTGTGATCCTATGAAGCTGGTTGTGGAGTATGTTCACCCACATTGCTTTCTTTGCCAGCAAGCAGTGATGTGTTGGGCCAATCAACAAACTGACCACTGCCACAACACCACTGGGCTGCGAACACAACCCATAGCGTGAAGGAGTAACCATGGGGTTTTTTCTGCTGATCATCTTGAATAAAACTTACATTGGTGCAGGGGAGGCATAAAGTTCCACCTACTGTAAATTCGTAGGAGCTGTCATGATCAGCCAGATTTTTTTGGAACAAAGGAAACTCCTTCTTTGAGACCTTTATAAGTTACTCTGGTATCTAATGTTGCCACCCTCACCCTTCCTGTCCCCTCCTCACCTACCTTTGATGGTGAGCCAGGTATTGTTTGGATGACTTATACACCAAGGTCTGTTAATTCCCCATTGAAATCAGCCACAACAGGTCGGCTCCTTCTTTACCTGAGCACATTGTGTGCATGAGGACTGATAATCTTGCTCATTTTCCATCAGCTCCATGGAATTTATGTTCCCAAGTGCTCTCTGAAAACAATGCAGTAGCAAAGAGTCACCATGGTCCCTCTGAGCTAGCAGCAGGGATAGTCAGTACAAGAGAGAAGTGACATCTTCTTGGACATGCACCCTCAAAAGGGACCTGAACACTGCTAAGGTTTCCCCTTGCACTTAAAAATTACTTGAGGTCTAAAGTGCCTGGATTTATTCTTTACGAGTGTTTAAAATCTGTTTTGCTAAACCTTTTCATCTTCATTTCTTAGTGCTAAGTCAAAACTGGAGTTTCTATCCTGTGGAAAATTCTGCCACTTCAGATTCTGTTTCCATTCTCAGTCAGAATTAAAAGGATGTGTTTAGAAATTCCAGCTTGGGAAAAAAAAATCCTCACCCCTGTTGCCCATCACCTGAACCAACCACATTTAAGTATAGCTGAAATATTTCTGCCAAACTGCTTTTATTTCCTCTTTCTATAATAGATAAAATAGTTTTAAAAGTTTCTGTAATTTTCTTAAACAAGTTAAATTTGTCAGGAGAGTTTTTGTTTTGATAGAACAGTATTATTCTAACAAAAGTAAAGTTACTAGTTATAACAGTTATAACCTATATAAGTCATCATCTAAATCTAGTCTTCTCCTTCCTTCTGCCAAGTTCATGAGAACTCAGAGACACAGAGGAGACCTGCACTCTTCTTTCTAAAGATCTTTTTGCCTCAGCAAAATCTTTTGCCACAAAAATCTTTTGCTGTGAATGAGGCCATTCATTGATTTGATCTTAACTCTCTGCCCCAGCAAAAACAGAGTCCGTAAAGAGCTGTTCCCAGTCAAAGGGGTTTGTATATTTTGGGAAACAGCTGGCTGTGGCAAAGATGCTCAGACTTTCTTACCTAGACAATTGCACCTTAACTTGAAACTCTAGCACTTAACACTGCACTTAGTGTGCCATGCTACATCCATCCTATGATCTGGAATACCACAAAAACCCAAAGTGGTGTGTTGCCTCTTCTATAGAAATGCTGTGCAATCACTTCCCAGAAAGGGCTGCTGTCATTCTGTGCAGAAGCAGTCAGGATTGTTTTCTTAATCCCAGAGGAACTCTTACCCCTGCCCTCCCATGACTGGAGGAGAAGAGTGGTCAGGAAAAACAGGCTATGGCATGAAACAATTGCACAGCACTGCACTTATAATTTTCAAATGGGATAACAGTAAATGAAATGAACAACATACTAAAATTGCAAAACTGCAGTTACCACTTATTTTTGTATCGGTATACTTCACCCCTGAATATATATCTGAAATATACCCAGATCATGATGCTACTTCCTACTAGCAAGATGATTTGCCCTTTTTGCTCCCAGAGTTGAGAGAGAAGGTTTTGTCCTAACTAAAAGGGAGAAGAAGATCAGGATAATTTTTCTGAAGAAAAGGGCACTTAGGAAATCTTCTACTAGCCATAATCATGAACTTTTTCTGGGACGTTCAGGTTAAACATTAGACAGCTGCCATCACTAGTGAATATACAGGGGAAAGTGTACTTGACCTTGATGGGTCCATGTATGCGCTTTTCCCACTGATAATCCCAGAGTTTATAGGGCACTGAAGTGGTATCTCTGTGCTGTACTATGTGCTCCCCTGGAAAATGGGCCTCTGGTGGTGAACCTTGCAGTCCAAGCCCTATCACACACACTTAGCCAAAGGGTCAGACATGGTGTGACCAGGGCATGGGGGCACCGAAACACCTCCATGAGTATGACAGTCCTTTAGATAATTATCTGTTAGATCTTGAAACTCTGAAATCCTCTGGGGCTGACATACAACAGCAAGGTGGTACCCTTCCCATCCCATCTTTCAGCAGGGGATCCATGCACTTTCTCTGGAAGATTATCCACGTGACGTTGTCCATCCCTGCATTAATCACATACCATTATCTAGCTGCTATTGGCTGGAGTCCTGTCTCCAGGGTCTTTTGGTGGGAAAGGCCCCAAATGACCTGGGTCAGGATCCAATCTTAGTGCAAGAAAGAGGCTTCTCTCAGTTCCTCTTGTTTCAGACATAGTCCCTCATTTGACACATATGGAAGACATTTTAATAGTAATTATCATCTCCTGATGCCAAAGTTTGCTCTATAAATTTCTCTAAACCAGCTTTTTATCACACTTAGTCTTCAGCCCTCTCTCTATATGTGTATTTGCACGCACACAGGCACAGTCACATGCAGCACGAGACCACACACTGCCTGAACAAGGCCTTGTTGTGTTTTTTGCCGTGTAATACAGTTAGAGTTAATCTCACCCTTCAAAACTCAGCTCTTCATCCTACTTTTTGCCCTGCACAATTGCTACATGGCCTCCTGAGCTGTGGGATCAGCCACATGTTACACCACGAGGCTTCCAGGTACAGCTTCCAGGCCTGGGGCAGAGGGAATCGCTGCTTGCTTTGTGGCATCTGTCAGCATATTGCCACAAGCTTTCATTCTATATTTATGAAAAGGTGCTGAGGCACAGCAGGCATTATGCATGATCTTTGGCATAAAAAAGGATCATGCCCTTATCAGTTTTCTGCAGTAATTTGCTAAATGTCATTGGTGTTACCCAGGTCTCATTCTGCAGAGCCCTGGTATGCCGAGGTGCTGCTGAAATGTGGTGCTGTCCTCACACTCGTGTGAGTGTTTGCTCTGTCATGAGATCTCTCAGATGCTGGATGTTTGATAGGCCAGTTAGCTGCCTGAATAAATATTTTCACTTTCTTTTAGTCAATGCTAAAGTCGAGCATTCAACTGAAAATAGCTTGGGGTAAGTATTGTTGGTTTGAAATTAATTTTGTAATAGATTCTGTTTGTGGAATCATTGATTAATGTTCCTGTGCTGGCTTTTAAAACACAGCTTAGAATATTGCAGAGAAATAACATTTTTACCACTAGAACTTTTATATTTTAGTTGTGTCTATTTTTGGAAGGCTACCCTAAACTGTTCATGGAAAAGTAAAGCAAAACATTCTAGCTCAAAACCAGAGATATATACCTCTAACAGGGATTTGATTTTTTTACCTTAATGGCCCTTTTTTAGTTACTACCTACATTTTTCTGAAGTCTAAAGACATTATAAATTAAAAAAAAAAAAAAAAAAAGAAAGAGAACAAACTTCACCAGCTACAGATTTAAGGAGAATGTTTAAAACCTCAGTAAGAGTTCTAAAAATAAATAACAAAAAGGTAAGATCCTAGTTTGGACAGTGAGTTATTTTTGACATTATTTGGTACAAGAACTCAACATGGATGTTTTTGAAGTATGGTTCTTATTAACATTTGGATAGAGTACATTTCCTTTTCTTGATTCAATCATGAAAAAATTCCACTTACAGATAGTCCATACAATAGTGCAACCTCTTTCACACATTACTACATCATAATCCATTTGGCTGCACTTGCTTCAAACAGGTCCACTCTACCCATATGGCCTGGCTTTAGTATTTCTTGCTCCCATCTGTTGTAAGTTATCTTATTTGGGCTGTGTTTTACTGAGAGATGCTCTTCAGCCACATGCAGAATGGCTGTTTCTGAGAGAAAATGTGAACAACAGGGGACTTTTATGCTCTCACATCTGTGGGAGTTCACTGGAGTCGACTGAGCCTACTGCTGTAGATTTTGGCTCTGCAGAGTCTGTTAAAGCCCATTTTGTCTGCGTGGTCTAAGTTTTCATTACAAAACCCTAGAGGCCTGGTTTGGAAATCCTTGATTCATGTGAATATTCCTGCAGTCCTGCAAAAAGATGTCTTTTATTTTCCTTTTCCCATTCCCCTCTTTCCCTCCTCACCTCTCCCACTGGGTCAGTGAGTACAGACCACATCCTACACCCTGGAAAAGCAGATCAGTCCTTGCCCCAAGGCATTTTCATCCTCAGCAGACAAGTAAAAATCTACAAGAGATTTCTACTGTCTTCCCCAGCCTTTGATGAGTCTCAGGTTAGGTTGGGAAGCCAGGAGAAGCAAACCCAGCTCACAAGACTTCCCCTAACCTCCAGCCTCACTGCATGCTCATGGAGTGGTGGGACCATGGAAGTCACTGCCTTGTTAGGAAGTCCACAATCTTCTCCTTTCTTGTTCTCTCCTGAAACTCGATGTTCCTGACATAGTGATGCCACTTGACATTACTGATCCCTCCTAAACACCTGCTATCAAATGCATCAAATCTTTTCTTGTCAGCTTGCGTAATGCCCCAGGTCTTTGCAGCATCGAGCAAAACTGATACCACACAGCTGTTGTAGAGTCTTATTTTTTGTTTTGCGGACATGTCACTGCCCCATGCTTTTGCCCTTGAATTTATTTGCATTGATATTCACCTTATACTGGTCAGGCTTGAAAGGACACTGGATGAAATCCAGGCAGAGTGGTCCAGAGTACTGGAAATGGGAATAAAATATGAACCCTGACATGATTGCGACTGACCTCAGTGAGGAAGAACAAAGCCACTATTCCCTTTCCTCAATAGACCCAAAGCCATTATTTAATCAAAATCTTTGATGTTTATTTCCAGTGAAAGCCTCAAATTTAGGATTTTTCTTTTAAGGTTATCACTGGCCTTTGGGCTCACCAAAGACGAGCCAGAGGATTTTCAATTCTTGTTGATAGCTGGTCGTATATTTATGAATACCTTAAGGAAAGGGGGACAGGATGCAGTGGATGTTAAATAATGTATTAAGAATGAGGGGTGGGTTCTCTTTTTCAGAAGTGAAAATCTGTGAAGTTACTGAATTTATTCCTGAAGTTCTGCACCAAAATTTAGAAAGAAAATAACAGAGAGGAAAAAAACCCAGGAAGAGTTTTAGAGAAAAAACCCAGGAGGAGTTTAATTATACATAGAGTTTAAGAACTCTATGCATATTTGTTTTCATTTCTCCAGAGGTAGCAAGACTTCTATCACAATTTTAAAAATATTTTCTGATTTTTTAAAAATTACTCAAAGAATGTAAAAGAAAACAGACATAACTCAATCCTCTTGATTTTTAAATTAACCTTTCCTGATTTATTTTGTCTTCTGTTAAATCTTTCTTTGTCTGAGTAAGTGTGAAAGAATAGAAAGGTGTGTGGACATTCTTCCATAATACTGAAATACTATTGTAAATGTAAAATCTACATTTACAATAATAAATGCAAAAAATGTAAAAAAAAATGTAAAAAGTAAAATGTAAACGTAAAAAAAAAATATGAAAAAGGCTAGAGTGTAGAGTGTATTTTTCTTATATGCAAGTTCAGGAAACCTCCGCATGGCATACAACCAGACTATGCCAGCCCATGTAAGGCAACACATATATTCCCTAATGGTAACTTCATGTCACAAAATAAAGAAAAGTTCCTTTCTAAAATTATAGAATTTTATGGAAAGAAATATTAATGCTATATGACATGGGCATAGAAGCTTACAATAAGAAAAGGCCACTAAAAAAAACCCAATTCTTGAAAATTGAAGAGAATAATAACAATAATATGAAAATATAAGTTAAAATAATATAGAAATTATAGTTATTAAAAGTAGAAAAATATTGAAAAGTAATAAGCAATTTAAGCACAATTATGTGGTTACATTTTATATATATAACCTGTTGTGATACTGAATATTTAATAATACTCTTCTGATATAATAATTATTATTTTTATTATAATATATTTATATAAGTATGATAACAGATCAATAATAAACTCAAAAATATTGGAAAAAGAATATAAAAATAATTTTCT